>CM050898.1:5000-510000 GCA_027726005.1 Juncus effusus
AACCCTAAACCCTAAACCCTAAACCCTAAACCCTAAACCCTAAACCCTAAACCCTAAACCCTAAACCCTAAACCCTAAACCCTAAACCCTAAACCCTAAACCCTAAACCCTAAACCCTAAACCCTAAACCCTAAACCCTAAACCCTAAACCCTAAACCCTAAACCCTAAACCCTAAACCCTAAACCCTAAACCCTAAACCCTAAACCCTAAACCCTAAACCCTAAACCCTAAACCCTAAACCCTAAACCCTAAACCCTAAACCCTAAACCCTAAACCCTAAACCCTAAACCCTAAACCCTAAACCCTAAACCCTAAACCCTAAACCCTAAACCCTAAACCCTAAACCCTAAACCCTAAACCCTAAACCCTAAACCCTAAACCCTAAACCCTAAACCCTAAACCCTAAACCCTAAACCCTAAACCCTAAACCCTAAACCCTAAACCCTAAACCCTAAACCCTAAACCCTAAACCCTAAACCCTAAACCCTAAACCCTAAACCCTAAACCCTAAACCCTAAACCCTAAACCCTAAACCCTAAACCCTAAACCCTAAACCCTAAACCCTAAACCCTAAACCCTAAACCCTAAACCCTAGACCCTAGACCCTAGACCCTAGACCCTAGACCCTAGACCCTAGACCCTAGACCCTAGACCCTAGACCCTAGACCCTAGACCCTAGACCCTAGACCCTAGACCCTAAACCCGAAACCCGAGACCCGACACCCGAAACCCGAAACCCGAAACCCGAAACCCTAAACCCGAAACCCTAAACCCTAGACCCTAGACCCTAGACCCTAGACCCTAGACCCTAGACCCTAGACCCTAAACCCTAAACCCTAAACCCCTAAACCCTAAACCCTAAACCCTAAACCCTACACCCTACACCCTAAACCCTAAACCCTAAACCCCAAACCCTAAACCCTAAACCCTAAACCCTAAACCCTAAACCCCAGACCCCAGACCCCAGACCCCAGACCCTAAACCCTAAACCCTCAACCCTCAACCCTCAACCCTCAACCCTCAACCCTCAACCCTCAACCCTCAACCCTCAACCCTCAACCCTAAACCCTAAACCCTAAACCCTAAACCCTAAACCCTAAACCCTAAATTTAGGTACCTAAACCCTAAACCCTAAACCCTAAACCCTAAACCCTAAACCCTAAACCCCAAACCCTAAGCCCTAAGCCCTAAGCCCTAAGCCCTAAGCCCTAAGCCCTAAACCCTAGATTGAAAAAAACGGAGACAAGAAGAGTGCACGTTGTGGAAAAACACTTTAAGTTACCACGTGCTTGTTAGAAATTGCTTTTGTTTTGGTGTTGCGACTCGAACTTTGAATTCTTAGATCTTTCTCATTATTTATCCAATTGCCCTTATTCTTTTTGCATTATTATCTCCTAGTTGTCCTCTGAAAGATCTATGTGATGAATATTGCATATCATGCCCGCATTCAGATAGAAAATGACTTCTTTCTGCTTGCCAGATGTAGCCAAGTGGAGGGAGAAGATCTTTTATTAACGTTTTCTTTAAATCTAATCAGACAAGAGTGATATGAATCGGTAATTGATTGCTCTTTCATTTTTCCATAGTAGATCGAATGAAAATGGAGGCAAAAAGTATGTCCGTAATGGAAGAAATCCTTAAGTTACAAGCATGTTCTGAAACAGCTTATATTTTGGTGTGGTCACAATTTGAACGCTTAGATCTCCCTTATTATTTATCCGATTGCCATGATGCGTTTTGCCAAATAATCTCTTAGTCGTCATCTACTAGATTAATGCAACTAATTTAAAATATTGTGCCCAAATTCAGTAGAAAATGACATTTTTCTGCAGTCCATATTCAGCCAAGCGGAGGGAGATATGAATCCGTAGGTAATCCACATTTTCTTCAAATCTAATCATACAAGAGGGATATGTGTCGGTAGTTTATTGTTGTTTTATTTGTCTTGAGTGGATCTAAAGAAAATGGAGGCAAGAAGAGCTCCTGTTGTGAAAGAATACCTTAAATTACAACGGGCATGTTCTGAAACAGATTATGTCTTGGTGTTGTGAGTCCAAATTTGAACGCTTAAATGTCACTCATTATTTATTCAATTGTTCAATTCTGTTTGCAAAATTATCTCCTAGTTGTCCGCTACTAGTTCTATGTGACTAATTTTGAAAATTGTGCCTAGATTAAGATAGAAATTAATTTTTATCTGTTGTCCAGATTCAACCATTGGGAGTGAAGATATTTTATCGACATTTTTCATCAAATTTAATCGCACAAGAGGGAATGAAATCATCAATAGTCAATTGTAATTTTGTTGGACTTGAGTGGATTTAAAGAAAAATGAGCCAAGAAAATAGCCAGTAGATGAAGAAATCCTTAAATTATCATGGGCCGTTCAGAAATAGCTTATGTTTTTGAGCCGTGACTCAAACTTTGAACGCTTAGATCTACCTCATTATTTATCCAATTGCCCAGATTCTTTTTGCAAAATCATCTACTTTTTCTCCGCTAAATGATCTATACGACGAATTTAGAATATCGTGCCCACATTCGGATAGAAAATATATATTTTTTTGTGTCCAGATTAAGCCAAGTGGAGGGAGAAGATTTTTTGTCAACATTTTCTTCAAATCTAATCGCAAAAGAGGGATAAGAATCTGTCGTTAATGGTTATTTTGTTTGTCTTCCATGGAACGAATGAAAAATGAGAGCCAGTTGCGGAAGAACTCCTTAAATTACAACAGACTGGCCAGAAACCACTTTTATTTTATTGTTTTGACTCCAAGTTTGAACACTTAAATCTTCGTCATTATTTTTTGAATTGCCCCGATTCTTTTGGCAAAATTTTCTCCTTGTCTTCATCTAACTAATCTATTTCATGAATTTAGAATATCGTCCCCACCTTTAGATATAAAATGAATTTTTTTGCTGTCTAGATTCAGCTAGAGAGAGATGACATCTTTTATCGACTTTTTCTTTAAATACAATCGCACATGAGTGATAGGAATTAGTTGTTAAGGGTTATTTTGTTTGTCTTGAGTAGATTAAAAGTAAAATGAACGAAGAAGAACGACCGTAATAGAAGAACTTCCTCAATTACAACGAGATGTTCAGAAACAGCTTATATTTTCGTGTTGGGACTCCAACTTTGAACGTTTAAATCTCCCTCATTATTTATCCAATTGTCCTAACTATTTTTGCAAAATAATCTCCCAGTTGTCATCTACTATATCAATGCAAATATTTTATAATATTACGCCCACATTCAGTTTGAAAATTACTTTTTTCTGCAGTCCAGATTCGGCCAGGGGGGAGAGATGATCTTTAATCGACGTTTTCTTCAAATCTAATAACACAAGAGGAATAGAAATTAGTACTTAATTGTTATTTCATATGTCTTCTGTAGATTGAAAAAAACGGAGACAAGAAGAGTGCACGTTGTGGAAAGACACCTAAGTTACCACGTGCTTGTTAGAAATTGCTTTTGTTTTGGTGTTGTGACTCGAACTTTGAATTCTTAGATGTTTCTCATTATTTATCCAATTGACCTTATTCTTTTTGCATTATCATCTTCTAGTTGTCCTCTGAAAGATCTATGTGATGAATATTGAATATCATGCCCGCATTCAGATAGAAAATGACTTCTTTCTGCTTGCCAGACGTAGCTAAGTGGAGGGAGAAGATCTTTTATTAACGTTTTCTTTAAATCTAATCAGACAAGAGTGATATGAATCGGTAATTGATTGTTATTTCATTTTTCCATAGTAGATCGAATGAAAATGGAGGCAAAAAGTATGTCCGTAATGGAAGAAATCCTTAAGTTACAAGCATGTTCTGAAACAGCTTATATTTTGGTGTTGTCACAATTTGAACGCTTAGATCTCCCTTATTATTTATCCGATTGCCATGATACGTTTTTCCAAATAATCTCCTAGTTGTCATCTACTAGGTTAATGCAACTAATTTAAAATATTGTGCCCAAATTCAGTAGAAAATGACATTTTTCTGCAGTCCATATTCAGCCAAGCGGAGGGAGATATGAATCCGTAGTTAATCCACATTTTTCTTCAAATCTAATCATACAAGAGGGATATGTGTTGGTAGATTATTGTTGTTTTATTTGTCTTGAGTGGATCTAAAGAAAATGGAGGCAAGAAGAGCTCCCGTTGTGAAAGAATACCTTAAATTACAACGGGCATGTTCTGAAACAGATTATGTCTTGGTGTTGTGCGTCCAAATGTGAACGCTTAAATGTCACTCATTATTTATTCAATTGTTCTATTCTTTTTGCAAAATTATCTCCTAGTTGTCCGCTACTAGTTCTATACGACTAATTTAGAAAATTGTGCCTAGATTAAGATAGAAATTAATTTTTGTCTGTTGTCCAGATTCAACCATTGGGAGTGAATATATTTTATCGACCTTTTTCATCAAATTTAATCGCACAAGAGGGAATGGAATCGTCAATAGTCAATTGTAATTTTGTTGGACTGGAGTTGATCTAAACAAAAATGAGCCAAGAAAAACGCCAGTAGATGAAGAAATCCTTAAATTATCATGGGCCGTTTAGAAATAGCTTATGTTTTTGAGCCGTGAATCAAACTTTGAACGCTTAGATCTACCTCATTATTTATCCAATTGTCCAGATTCTTTTTGCAAAATCATCTACTTGTTCTCCGCTAAAAGGTCTATACGACGAATTTAGAATATCGTGCCCACATTCGGATAGAAAATATATTTTTTTTGGTGTCCAGACTAAGCCAAGTGGAGAGAGAAGATTTTTTGTCAACATTTTCTTCAAATCTAATTGCAAAAGTGTGATAAGAATCTGTCGTTAATGGTTATTTTTGTTGTCTTCCGTAGAACAAATGAAAAATGAGAGCCAGTTGCGGAAGAACTCCTTAAATTACAACAGACTGGTCAGAAACCACTTTTATTTTGATGTTTTGACTCCAAGTTTGAACGCTTAAATCTTCGTCATTATTTTTTCAATTGCCCCGATTCTTTTGGCAAAATTTTCTCCTTGTTTTCATCTAACTAACTAATCTATGTCATGAATTTAGAATATCGTCCCCACCTTTAGATATAAAATGAATTTTTTTGCTGAATAGATTCAGCCAGAGAGAGAGATGACATCTTTTATCGACTTTTTCTTTAAATACAATCGCACATGAGTGATAGGAATTAGTTGTTAAGGGTCATCTTGTTTGTCTTGAGTAGATTAAAAGTAAAATGAAGGAAGAAGAACGACCGTAATAGAAGAACTTCCTCAATTGCAACGAGATGTTCAGAAACAGCTTATATTTTGGTGTTGGGACTCCAACTTTGAACGTTTAAATCTCCCTCATTATTTTTCCAATTGCCCTAATTATTTTTGCAAAATAATCTCCCAGTTGTCATCTACTATATCAATGCAAATATTTTAAAATATTACGCCACATTCAGTTTGAAAATTACTTTTTTCTGCTGTCCAGATTCAGCCAGGGGGGAGAGAAGATGATTAATCGACGTTTTCTTCAAATATAATCACGCAAGAGGGATATAAATTAGTACTTAATTGTTGTCTCATATATCTTCTGTAGATTGAAAAAAACGGAGCCAAGAACAGTGCACGTTGTGGAAAAACACCTTACGTTACCACGTGCTTGTTAGGAATTTTTTTTTGTTTTGGTGTTGTGACTCGAACTTTGAATTCTTAGATCTTTCTCAGTATTTATCCAATTGCCCTTATTCTTTTTGCATTATCACCTCCTAGTTGTCCTCTGAAAGATCTATGTGATGAATATTGAATATCATGCCCGCATTCAGATAGAAAATGACTTCTTTGTGCTTGCCAGATGTGGCCAAGTGGAGGGAGAAGATCTTATATTAACGTTTTCTTTAAATCTAATCAGACAAGAGTGATATGAATCGGTAATTGATTGTTATTTCATTTTTCCATAGTAGATCGAATGAACATTGAAGCAAAAAGTATGCCCGTAATGGAAGAAATCCTTAAGTTACAAGCATGTTCTGAAACAGCTTATATTTTGGTGTTGTCACAATTTGAACGCTTAGATCTCCCTTATTATTTATCCGATTGCCATGATACGTTTTGCCAAATAATCTCCTAGTTGTCATCTACTAGATTAATGCAACTAATTCAAAATATTGTGACCAAATTCAGTAGAAACTGACATTTTTTTTGCAGTCCATATTCAGCCAGGCGGAGGGAGATATGAATCCGTAGTTAATCCACATTTTCTTCAAATCTAATCGTACAAGAGGGATATGTGTCGGTAGTTTATTGTTGTTTTATTTGTCTTGAGTGAATCTAAAGAAAATGGAGGCAAGAAGAGCTCCCGTTGAGAAAGAATACCTTAAATTACAACGGGCATGTTCTGAAACAGATTATGTCTTGGTGTTGTGAGTCCAAATTTGAACGCTTAAATGTCACTCATTATTTATTCAATTGTTCTATTCTTTTTGCAAAATTATCTCCTAGTTGTCCGCTACTAGTTCTATGCGACTAATTTAGAAAATTGTGCCTAGATTCGGATAGAAATTAATTTTTATTTGTTGTCCAGATTCAACCATTGGGAGTGAAGATAATTTATCGACCTTTTTCATCAAATTTAATCGGACAAGAGGGAATGGAATCATCAATAGTCAATTGTAATTTTGCTGGACTTGAGTTGATCTAAAGAAAAATGAGCAAAGAAAAACGCCAGTAGATGAAGAAATCCTTAAATTATCATGGGCCGTTCAGAAATAGCTTATGTTTTTGAGCCTTGACTCAAACTTTGAACGCTTAGATCTACCTCATTATTTATCCAATTGCCCAGATTTTTTTTCCAAAATCATCTACTTGTTCTCCGCTAAAAGATCTATACGACGAATTTAGAATATCGTGCCCACATTCGGATCGAAAATATATCTTTTTTGGTGTCCACATTAAGCCAAGTGGAGGGAGAAGATTTTTTGTCAACATTTTCTTCAAATCTAATCGCAAAAGAGGGAGAAGAATCTGTCGTTAATGGTTATTTTGTTTGTCTTTGGTAGAACGAATGAAAAATGAGAGCCAGTTGCGGAAGAACTCCGTAAATTACAACAGACTGGTTAGAAACCACTTTTATTTTGATGGTTTGACTCCAACTTTGAACGCTTAAATCTTCGTCATTATTTTTTCAATTGCCCCGATTCTTTTGGCAAAATTTTCTCCTTGTTTTCATCTAACTAATCTATGTCATGAATTTAGAATATCATCCCCACCTTTAGATATAAAATGAATTTTTTTGCTGTCTAGATTCGGCCAGAGAGAGAGATGACATCTTTTATCGACTTTTTCTTTAAATATAATCGCACATGAGTGATAGAAATTAGTTGTTAATGGTTATTTTGTTTGCCTTGACTAGATTAAAAGTAAAATGAAGGAAGAAGAACGACCGTAATAGAAGAACTTCCTCAATTACAACGAGATGTTCAGAAATAGCTTATATTTTGGTGTTGGGACTCCAACTTTGAACGTTTAAATCTCCCTCATTATTTATCCAATTGCCCTAATTATTTTTGCAAAATAATCTCCCAGTTGTCATCTACTATATCAACGCAAATATTTTAAAATATTACGCCACATTCAGTTTGAAAATTACTTTTTTCTGCAATCTAGATTCAGCCAGGGGGGAGAGAAGATAATTAATCGACGTTTTCTTCAAATATAATCACACAAGTGGGATATGAATTAGTACTTAATTGTTATCTCATATGACTTCTGTAGATTGAAAAAAATGGAGCCAAGAAGAGTGCACGTTGTGGAAAAATACCTTACGTTACCACGTGCTTGTTAGAAATTGGTATTGTTTTGGTGTAGTGACTCGAACTTTGAATTCTTAGATCTTTCTCATTATTTATCCAATTGCCCTTATTCTTTTTGCAGGCAACTGAATAAAAACTAAGAGAGATCCAAGCGTTCAAAGTTGGAGTCAGAGAAAAAAACATTAGCTGTTTCTGACCAACCCGAGGTAATTTAAAGATTTCTTCAACTACGGGCGCTATTCTTGGCTCATTCTTTTTTCTATCGTCAAGACATGCAAAATAATAATAACCTATCCTTTCCTACCCCTCACGTGTGAACATATTTGAAGAAAAAGTTGATAATTATATTCACTCTCCACTTGGCCGTACAACAAAAAAATCATTTTCTATCTGAATAAGGGTCCAATTTGCAAATTTCGCTAAGAACATTTTTTAGTCGACAACAATGCGAAGGTTCTACAAAAAGAAATCTGGCAATTGAATAAAAACTGAGAGAGATCCAAGCATTCAAAGTTGGAGTCAGAGAAAAAAACATTAGCTGTTTCTGACCAACCTGAGGGAATTTAAATATTTCTTCAACTACGGGCGCTATTCTTGGCTCATTGTTTTTTCTATCTCCTCAAGACATGCAAGGTAATAGTAACCTATCTTTTCCTACCCCTCACGTGTGAAGAGATTTGAAGAAAAAGTTAATCATTTTCTATCTGAATAAGGGTCCAATATGCAAATTTCGCTAAGAACATTTTTTAGTCGACAACAATGCGAAGATTCTACAAAAAGAAATTTTGCAATTGAATAAAAACTGTGAGAGATCCAAGCGTTCAAAGTTGGAGTCAGAGAAAAAAACATTAGCTGTTTCTGACCAACCCGAGGTAATTTAAAGATTTCTTCAACTACGGGCGCTATTCTTGGCTCATTCTTTTTTCTATCTCCTCAAGACATTCAAAATAATAATAACCTATCTTTTCCTACCCCTCACGTGTGAAGAGATTTGAAGAAAAAGTTGATAATTATGTTCTCTCTTCACTTGGCCGAATCTGGACAGTGCAACAAAAAAATCATTTTCTATCTGAATAAAGGTCCAATATGCAAATTTCGCTAAGAACATTTTTTAGTCGACAACAATGCGAAGATTCTACAAAAAGAAATCTGGCAATTGAATAAAAACTGTGAGAGATCCAAGCGTTCAAAGTTGTTGTCAGAGAAAAAAACATTCGCTGTTTCTGACCAACCCGAGGTAATTTAAAGATTTCTTCAACTAGGGGCGCTATTCTTGGCTCATTCTTTTTTCTATCTCCTCGAGACATGCAAAATAATAATAACCTATCTTTTCCTACCCCTCACGTGTGAAGAGATTTGAAGAAAAAGTTGATAATTATGTTCTCTCTCCACTTGGCCGAATCTGGACAGTACAAAAAAAAAATCATTTTCTATCTGAATAAGGGTCCAATATGCAAATTTCGCTAAGAACATTTTTTAGTCGACAACAATGCGAAGATTCTACAAAAAGAAATGTGGCAATTGAATAAAAACTGAGAGAGATCCAAGCGTTCAAAGTTGGAGTCAAAGAAGAAAACATTAGCTGTTTCTGACCAACCCGAGGTAATTTAAAGATTTCTTCAACTAGGGGCGCTATTCTTGGCTCATTCTTTTTACTATCTCCTCAAGACATGCAAAATAATAATAACCTGTCTTTTCCTCCCTCTCACGTGTGAAGAGATTTGAAGAAAAAGTTGATAATTATGTTCTCTCTCCACTTGGCCGAATCTGGACAGTACCACAAAAAAATCATTTTTTATCTGAATAAGGGTCCAATTTGCAAATTTCGCTAAGAACATTTTTTAGTCGACAACAATGCAAAGATTCTACAAAAAGAAATCCAGCAATTGAATAAAAACTGAGAGAGATCCAAGCGTTCAAAGTCGGAGTCAGAGAAAAAAACATTAGCTGTTTCTAACCGACCCGAGGTAATTTTAAGATTTCTTCAACTACGGGCGCTATTCTTGGCTCATTCTTCTTTCTCTCTCCTCGTGACATGCAAAATAATAATTACCTATCTTTTCCTACCCCTCACGTGTGAAGAGATTTGAAGAAAAAGTTGATCATTGTGTTCTCTCTCCACTTGGCCGAATCTGGACAGTACAACAAGAAAATCATTTTCTATCTGAATAAGGGCCAATTTGCAAATTTCGCTAAGAACATTTTTTAGTCGACAACAATGCGAAGATTCTACAAAAAGAAATCTGGCAATTGAATAAGAACTGAGAGAGATCCAAGCGTTCAAAGTTGGAGTCAGAGAAAAAAACATTAGCTGTTTCTAACCAACCCGAGATAATTTAAAGATTTCTTCAACTACGGGCGCTATTCTTGGCTCATTCTTCTTTCTATCTCCTCATGATATGCAAAATAATAATAACCTATCTTTTCCTACCCCTGACGTGTGAAGAGATTTGAAGAAAAAATTTGATAATTATGTTCTCTCTCCACTAGGCCTAATCTGGACAGTACAACAAAAAAATCATTTTCTATCTGAATAAGGGTCCAATATGCAAATTTCGCTAAGAACATTTTTTAGTCGACAATAATGCGAAGATTCTACAAAAAGAAATCTTGCAATTGAATAAAAACTGAGAGAGATCCAAGCGTTCAAAGTTGGAGTCAGAGAAAAAAACATTAGCTGTTTCTGACCAACCCGAGGTAATTTAAAGATTTCTTCAACTACGGGCGCTATTCTTGGCTCATTCTTTTTTCTATCTCCTCATGACATGCAAAATAATAATAACCTATCTTTTCCTACCCCTCACGTGTGAAGAGATTTGATGAAAAAGTTGATAATTATGTTCTCTCTCCACTTGGCCGAATCTGGACAGTACAACAAAAAAATCATTTTCTATCTGAATAAGGGTCCAATCTGCAAATTTCGCTAAGAACATTTTTTAGTCGACAACAACGCGAAGATTCTACAAAAAGAAATCTGGCAATTGAATAAGAACTGAGAGAGATCCAAGCGTTAAAAGTTGGAGTCAGAGAAAAAAACATTAGCTGTTCCTAACCAACCCGAGGTAATTTAAAGATTTCTTCAACTACGGGCGCTATTCTTGGCTCATTCTTTTTTCTATCTCCTCATGACATGCAAAATATTAATAACCTATCTTTTCCTACCCCTCACGTGTGAAGAGATTTGAAGAAAAAGTTGATAATTGTGTTCTCTCTCCACTTGGCCGAATCTGGACAGTACAACAAAAAAATTTCTATGTGAATAAGGGTCCAATTTGCAAATTTCGCTAAGAACATTTTTTAGTCGACAACAATGCGAAGATTCTACAAAAACAAATCTTGCAATTGAATAAAGACTGAGAGAGATCCAAGCGTTCAAAGTTGGAGTCAGAGAAAAAAACATTAGCTGTTTGTGACCAACCCGAGATAATTGAAAGATTTCTTCAACTACGGGCGCTATTCTTGGCTCATTATTTTTTCTATCTCCTCAAGACATGCAAAATAATAATAACCTATTTTTTCCTACCCCTCACGTGTTAAGAGATTTGAAGAAAACGTTGATAATTATGTTCTCTCTCCACTTGGCCGAATCGGGACAGTACAACAAAAAAATCATTTTCTATCTGAATAAGGGTCCAATCTGCAAATTTCGCTAAGAACATTTTTTAGTCGACGACAATACGAAGATTCTACAAAAAGAAAAATCTGGGAATTGAATAAAAACTCAGAGAGACCCAAGCGTTAAAAGTTGGAGTCAGAGAAAAAAACATTAGCTGTTTCTGACCAACCCGAGGTAATTTAAGGATTTCTTCGACTACGGGCGCTATTCTTGGCTCATTCATTTTTCTATCTCCTCAAGACATGCAAAATAATAATAACCTATCTTTTCCTACCCCTCACGTGTGAAGAGATTTGAAGAAAAAGTTGATAATTGTGTTCTCTCTCCACTTGGCCGAATCTGGACAGTACAACAAAAAAATCATTTTCTATCTGAATAAGGGTCCAATTTGCAAAATTTCGCTAAGAACATTTTTTAGTCGACAACAATGCGAAGATTCCACAAAAAGAAATCTGGCAATTGAATAAAAACTGAGAGAGATCCAAGCGTTCAAAATCGGAGTCAGAGAAAAAACATTAGCTAATTCTAACAAACCCGAGGTAATTTAAAGATTTCTTCAACTACGAGCGCTATTCTTGGCTCAATCTTTTTTCTATCTCCTCATGACATGCAAAATAATAATACCCTATCTTTTCCTACCCCTCACGTGTGAAGAGATTTGAAGAAAAAGTTGATAATTGTATTCTCTCTCCACTTGGCCGAATCTGGACAGTACAACAAAAAAATCATTTTCTATCTGAATAAGGGTCCAATTTGCAAATTTCGCTAAGAACATTTTTTAGTCGACAACAATGCGAAGATTCTATAAAAAGAAATCTGGCAATTGAATAAAAACTGAGAGATATCCAAGCGTTCAAAGTTGGAGTCAGAGAAAAAAACATTAGCTGTTTCTAACCAACCCGAGGTAATTTAAAGATTTCTTCAACTAAGGGCGCTCTTCTTGGCTCATTCTTTTTTCTATCTCCTCATGACATGCAAAATAATAATAACCTATCTTTTCCTACCCCTCACGTGTGAAGAGATTTGAAGAAAAAGTTGATAATTATGTTCTCTCTCCACTTGGCCTAATCTGGACAGTACAACAAAAAAATCATTTTCTATCTGAATAAGGGTGCAATATGCAAATTTCGCTGAGAACATTTTTTAGTCGACAACAATGCGAAGATTCTACAAAAAGAAATCTGGCTATTGAATAAAAACTGAGAGAGATCCAAGCGTTCAAAGTTGGAGTCAGAGAAAAAAACATTAGCTGTTTCTGACCAACCCGAGTTAATTTAAAGATTTCTTCAACTACGGGCGCTATTCTTGGCTCATTCTTTTTTCTATCTCCTCAAGACATGCAAAATAATAATGACCTATCTTTTCCTACCCCTCACGTGTGAAGCGATTTTAAGAAAGAGTTGATAATTATGTTCTCTCTCCACTTGGCCGAATCTGGACAGTACAACAAAAAAATCATTTTCTATCTGAATAAGGGTCCAATCTGTAAATTTCGCTAAGAACATTTTTTAGTCGACAACAATGCGAAGATTCCACAAAAAGAAATCAGGCAATTGAATAAAAACTGAGAGAGATCCAAGCGTTAAAAGTTGGAGTCAGAGAAAAAAACATTAGCTGTTTCTGACCAACCCGAGGTAATTTAAGGATTTCTTCGACTACGGGCGCTATTCTTGGCTCATTCATTTTTCTATCTCCTCAAGACATGCAAAATAATAATAACCTATCTTTTCCTACCCCTCACGTGTGAAGAGATTTGAAGAAAAAGTTGATAATTGTGTTCTCTCTCCACTTGGCCGAATCTGGACAGTAAAACAAAAAAATCATTTTCTATCTGAATAAGGGTCCAATTTGCAAATTTCGCTAAGAACATTTTTTAGTCGACAACAATGCGAAGATTCTACAAAAAGAAATCTGGCAATTGAATAAAAACTGAGAGAGATCCAAGCGTTCAAAGTTGGAGTCAGAGAAAAAAACATTAGCTGTTTCTGACCAACCCGAGGTAATTTAAAGATTTCTTCAACTAAGGGCGCTCTTCTTGGCTCATTCTTTTTTCTATCTCCTCATGACATGCATAATAATTATAACCTATCTTTTCCTACCCCTCACGTGTGAAGAGGTTTGAAGAAAAAGTAGATAATTATGTTCTCTCTCCACTTGGCCTAATCTGGACAGTACAACAAAAAAATCATTTTCTATCTGAATAAGGGTGCAATATGCAAATTTTGCTAAGAACATTTTTTAGTCGACAACAATACGCTTAGATCTACCTCATTATTTATCCAATTGCCCAGATTCTTTTTGCAAAATCATCTACTTTTTCTCCGCTAAATGATCTATACGACGAATTTAGAATATCGTGCCCACATTCGGATAGAAAATATATATTTTTTTGTGTCCAGATTAAGCCAAGTGGAGGGAGAAGATTTTTTGTCAACATTTTCTTCAAATCTAATCGCAAAAGAGGGATAAGAATCTGTCGTTAATGGTTATTTTGTTTGTCTTCCATGGAACGAATGAAAAATGAGAGCCAGTTGCGGAAGAACTCCTTAAATTACAACAGACTGGCCAGAAACCACTTTTATTTTATTGTTTTGACTCCAAGTTTGAACACTTAAATCTTCGTCATTATTTTTTGAATTGCCCCGATTCTTTTGGCAAAATTTTCTCCTTGTCTTCATCTAACTAATCTATTTCATGAATTTAGAATATCGTCCCCACCTTTAGATATAAAATGAATTTTTTTGCTGTCTAGATTCAGCTAGAGAGAGATGACATCTTTTATCGACTTTTTCTTTAAATACAATCGCACATGAGTGATAGGAATTAGTTGTTAAGGGTTATTTTGTTTGTCTTGAGTAGATTAAAAGTAAAATGAACGAAGAAGAACGACCGTAATAGAAGAACTTCCTCAATTACAACGAGATGTTCAGAAACAGCTTATATTTTCGTGTTGGGACTCCAACTTTGAACGTTTAAATCTCCCTCATTATTTATCCAATTGTCCTAACTATTTTTGCAAAATAATCTCCCAGTTGTCATCTACTATATCAATGCAAATATTTTATAATATTACGCCCACATTCAGTTTGAAAATTACTTTTTTCTGCAGTCCAGATTCGGCCAGGGGGGAGAGATGATCTTTAATCGACGTTTTCTTCAAATCTAATAACACAAGAGGAATAGAAATTAGTACTTAATTGTTATTTCATATGTCTTCTGTAGATTGAAAAAAACGGAGACAAGAAGAGTGCACGTTGTGGAAAGACACCTAAGTTACCACGTGCTTGTTAGAAATTGCTTTTGTTTTGGTGTTGTGACTCGAACTTTGAATTCTTAGATGTTTCTCATTATTTATCCAATTGACCTTATTCTTTTTGCATTATCATCTTCTAGTTGTCCTCTGAAAGATCTATGTGATGAATATTGAATATCATGCCCGCATTCAGATAGAAAATGACTTCTTTCTGCTTGCCAGACGTAGCTAAGTGGAGGGAGAAGATCTTTTATTAACGTTTTCTTTAAATCTAATCAGACAAGAGTGATATGAATCGGTAATTGATTGTTATTTCATTTTTCCATAGTAGATCGAATGAAAATGGAGGCAAAAAGTATGTCCGTAATGGAAGAAATCCTTAAGTTACAAGCATGTTCTGAAACAGCTTATATTTTGGTGTTGTCACAATTTGAACGCTTAGATCTCCCTTATTATTTATCCGATTGCCATGATACGTTTTTCCAAATAATCTCCTAGTTGTCATCTACTAGGTTAATGCAACTAATTTAAAATATTGTGCCCAAATTCAGTAGAAAATGACATTTTTCTGCAGTCCATATTCAGCCAAGCGGAGGGAGATATGAATCCGTAGTTAATCCACATTTTTCTTCAAATCTAATCATACAAGAGGGATATGTGTTGGTAGATTATTGTTGTTTTATTTGTCTTGAGTGGATCTAAAGAAAATGGAGGCAAGAAGAGCTCCCGTTGTGAAAGAATACCTTAAATTACAACGGGCATGTTCTGAAACAGATTATGTCTTGGTGTTGTGCGTCCAAATGTGAACGCTTAAATGTCACTCATTATTTATTCAATTGTTCTATTCTTTTTGCAAAATTATCTCCTAGTTGTCCGCTACTAGTTCTATACGACTAATTTAGAAAATTGTGCCTAGATTAAGATAGAAATTAATTTTTGTCTGTTGTCCAGATTCAACCATTGGGAGTGAATATATTTTATCGACCTTTTTCATCAAATTTAATCGCACAAGAGGGAATGGAATCGTCAATAGTCAATTGTAATTTTGTTGGACTGGAGTTGATCTAAACAAAAATGAGCCAAGAAAAACGCCAGTAGATGAAGAAATCCTTAAATTATCATGGGCCGTTTAGAAATAGCTTATGTTTTTGAGCCGTGAATCAAACTTTGAACGCTTAGATCTACCTCATTATTTATCCAATTGTCCAGATTCTTTTTGCAAAATCATCTACTTGTTCTCCGCTAAAAGGTCTATACGACGAATTTAGAATATCGTGCCCACATTCGGATAGAAAATATATTTTTTTTGGTGTCCAGACTAAGCCAAGTGGAGAGAGAAGATTTTTTGTCAACATTTTCTTCAAATCTAATTGCAAAAGTGTGATAAGAATCTGTCGTTAATGGTTATTTTTGTTGTCTTCCGTAGAACAAATGAAAAATGAGAGCCAGTTGCGGAAGAACTCCTTAAATTACAACAGACTGGTCAGAAACCACTTTTATTTTGATGTTTTGACTCCAAGTTTGAACGCTTAAATCTTCGTCATTATTTTTTCAATTGCCCCGATTCTTTTGGCAAAATTTTCTCCTTGTTTTCATCTAACTAACTAATCTATGTCATGAATTTAGAATATCGTCCCCACCTTTAGATATAAAATGAATTTTTTTGCTGAATAGATTCAGCCAGAGAGAGAGATGACATCTTTTATCGACTTTTTCTTTAAATACAATCGCACATGAGTGATAGGAATTAGTTGTTAAGGGTCATCTTGTTTGTCTTGAGTAGATTAAAAGTAAAATGAAGGAAGAAGAACGACCGTAATAGAAGAACTTCCTCAATTGCAACGAGATGTTCAGAAACAGCTTATATTTTGGTGTTGGGACTCCAACTTTGAACGTTTAAATCTCCCTCATTATTTTTCCAATTGCCCTAATTATTTTTGCAAAATAATCTCCCAGTTGTCATCTACTATATCAATGCAAATATTTTAAAATATTACGCCACATTCAGTTTGAAAATTACTTTTTTCTGCTGTCCAGATTCAGCCAGGGGGGAGAGAAGATGATTAATCGACGTTTTCTTCAAATATAATCACGCAAGAGGGATATAAATTAGTACTTAATTGTTGTCTCATATATCTTCTGTAGATTGAAAAAAACGGAGCCAAGAACAGTGCACGTTGTGGAAAAACACCTTACGTTACCACGTGCTTGTTAGGAATTTTTTTTTGTTTTGGTGTTGTGACTCGAACTTTGAATTCTTAGATCTTTCTCAGTATTTATCCAATTGCCCTTATTCTTTTTGCATTATCACCTCCTAGTTGTCCTCTGAAAGATCTATGTGATGAATATTGAATATCATGCCCGCATTCAGATAGAAAATGACTTCTTTGTGCTTGCCAGATGTGGCCAAGTGGAGGGAGAAGATCTTATATTAACGTTTTCTTTAAATCTAATCAGACAAGAGTGATATGAATCGGTAATTGATTGTTATTTCATTTTTCCATAGTAGATCGAATGAACATTGAAGCAAAAAGTATGCCCGTAATGGAAGAAATCCTTAAGTTACAAGCATGTTCTGAAACAGCTTATATTTTGGTGTTGTCACAATTTGAACGCTTAGATCTCCCTTATTATTTATCCGATTGCCATGATACGTTTTGCCAAATAATCTCCTAGTTGTCATCTACTAGATTAATGCAACTAATTCAAAATATTGTGACCAAATTCAGTAGAAACTGACATTTTTTTTGCAGTCCATATTCAGCCAGGCGGAGGGAGATATGAATCCGTAGTTAATCCACATTTTCTTCAAATCTAATCGTACAAGAGGGATATGTGTCGGTAGTTTATTGTTGTTTTATTTGTCTTGAGTGAATCTAAAGAAAATGGAGGCAAGAAGAGCTCCCGTTGAGAAAGAATACCTTAAATTACAACGGGCATGTTCTGAAACAGATTATGTCTTGGTGTTGTGAGTCCAAATTTGAACGCTTAAATGTCACTCATTATTTATTCAATTGTTCTATTCTTTTTGCAAAATTATCTCCTAGTTGTCCGCTACTAGTTCTATGCGACTAATTTAGAAAATTGTGCCTAGATTCGGATAGAAATTAATTTTTATTTGTTGTCCAGATTCAACCATTGGGAGTGAAGATAATTTATCGACCTTTTTCATCAAATTTAATCGGACAAGAGGGAATGGAATCATCAATAGTCAATTGTAATTTTGCTGGACTTGAGTTGATCTAAAGAAAAATGAGCAAAGAAAAACGCCAGTAGATGAAGAAATCCTTAAATTATCATGGGCCGTTCAGAAATAGCTTATGTTTTTGAGCCTTGACTCAAACTTTGAACGCTTAGATCTACCTCATTATTTATCCAATTGCCCAGATTTTTTTTCCAAAATCATCTACTTGTTCTCCGCTAAAAGATCTATACGACGAATTTAGAATATCGTGCCCACATTCGGATCGAAAATATATCTTTTTTGGTGTCCACATTAAGCCAAGTGGAGGGAGAAGATTTTTTGTCAACATTTTCTTCAAATCTAATCGCAAAAGAGGGAGAAGAATCTGTCGTTAATGGTTATTTTGTTTGTCTTTGGTAGAACGAATGAAAAATGAGAGCCAGTTGCGGAAGAACTCCGTAAATTACAACAGACTGGTTAGAAACCACTTTTATTTTGATGGTTTGACTCCAACTTTGAACGCTTAAATCTTCGTCATTATTTTTTCAATTGCCCCGATTCTTTTGGCAAAATTTTCTCCTTGTTTTCATCTAACTAATCTATGTCATGAATTTAGAATATCATCCCCACCTTTAGATATAAAATGAATTTTTTTGCTGTCTAGATTCGGCCAGAGAGAGAGATGACATCTTTTATCGACTTTTTCTTTAAATATAATCGCACATGAGTGATAGAAATTAGTTGTTAATGGTTATTTTGTTTGCCTTGACTAGATTAAAAGTAAAATGAAGGAAGAAGAACGACCGTAATAGAAGAACTTCCTCAATTACAACGAGATGTTCAGAAATAGCTTATATTTTGGTGTTGGGACTCCAACTTTGAACGTTTAAATCTCCCTCATTATTTATCCAATTGCCCTAATTATTTTTGCAAAATAATCTCCCAGTTGTCATCTACTATATCAACGCAAATATTTTAAAATATTACGCCACATTCAGTTTGAAAATTACTTTTTTCTGCAATCTAGATTCAGCCAGGGGGGAGAGAAGATAATTAATCGACGTTTTCTTCAAATATAATCACACAAGTGGGATATGAATTAGTACTTAATTGTTATCTCATATGACTTCTGTAGATTGAAAAAAATGGAGCCAAGAAGAGTGCACGTTGTGGAAAAATACCTTACGTTACCACGTGCTTGTTAGAAATTGGTATTGTTTTGGTGTAGTGACTCGAACTTTGAATTCTTAGATCTTTCTCATTATTTATCCAATTGCCCTTATTCTTTTTGCAGGCAACTGAATAAAAACTAAGAGAGATCCAAGCGTTCAAAGTTGGAGTCAGAGAAAAAAACATTAGCTGTTTCTGACCAACCCGAGGTAATTTAAAGATTTCTTCAACTACGGGCGCTATTCTTGGCTCATTCTTTTTTCTATCGTCAAGACATGCAAAATAATAATAACCTATCCTTTCCTACCCCTCACGTGTGAACATATTTGAAGAAAAAGTTGATAATTATATTCACTCTCCACTTGGCCGTACAACAAAAAAATCATTTTCTATCTGAATAAGGGTCCAATTTGCAAATTTCGCTAAGAACATTTTTTAGTCGACAACAATGCGAAGGTTCTACAAAAAGAAATCTGGCAATTGAATAAAAACTGAGAGAGATCCAAGCATTCAAAGTTGGAGTCAGAGAAAAAAACATTAGCTGTTTCTGACCAACCTGAGGGAATTTAAATATTTCTTCAACTACGGGCGCTATTCTTGGCTCATTGTTTTTTCTATCTCCTCAAGACATGCAAGGTAATAGTAACCTATCTTTTCCTACCCCTCACGTGTGAAGAGATTTGAAGAAAAAGTTAATCATTTTCTATCTGAATAAGGGTCCAATATGCAAATTTCGCTAAGAACATTTTTTAGTCGACAACAATGCGAAGATTCTACAAAAAGAAATTTTGCAATTGAATAAAAACTGTGAGAGATCCAAGCGTTCAAAGTTGGAGTCAGAGAAAAAAACATTAGCTGTTTCTGACCAACCCGAGGTAATTTAAAGATTTCTTCAACTACGGGCGCTATTCTTGGCTCATTCTTTTTTCTATCTCCTCAAGACATTCAAAATAATAATAACCTATCTTTTCCTACCCCTCACGTGTGAAGAGATTTGAAGAAAAAGTTGATAATTATGTTCTCTCTTCACTTGGCCGAATCTGGACAGTGCAACAAAAAAATCATTTTCTATCTGAATAAAGGTCCAATATGCAAATTTCGCTAAGAACATTTTTTAGTCGACAACAATGCGAAGATTCTACAAAAAGAAATCTGGCAATTGAATAAAAACTGTGAGAGATCCAAGCGTTCAAAGTTGTTGTCAGAGAAAAAAACATTCGCTGTTTCTGACCAACCCGAGGTAATTTAAAGATTTCTTCAACTAGGGGCGCTATTCTTGGCTCATTCTTTTTTCTATCTCCTCGAGACATGCAAAATAATAATAACCTATCTTTTCCTACCCCTCACGTGTGAAGAGATTTGAAGAAAAAGTTGATAATTATGTTCTCTCTCCACTTGGCCGAATCTGGACAGTACAAAAAAAAAATCATTTTCTATCTGAATAAGGGTCCAATATGCAAATTTCGCTAAGAACATTTTTTAGTCGACAACAATGCGAAGATTCTACAAAAAGAAATGTGGCAATTGAATAAAAACTGAGAGAGATCCAAGCGTTCAAAGTTGGAGTCAAAGAAGAAAACATTAGCTGTTTCTGACCAACCCGAGGTAATTTAAAGATTTCTTCAACTAGGGGCGCTATTCTTGGCTCATTCTTTTTACTATCTCCTCAAGACATGCAAAATAATAATAACCTGTCTTTTCCTCCCTCTCACGTGTGAAGAGATTTGAAGAAAAAGTTGATAATTATGTTCTCTCTCCACTTGGCCGAATCTGGACAGTACCACAAAAAAATCATTTTTTATCTGAATAAGGGTCCAATTTGCAAATTTCGCTAAGAACATTTTTTAGTCGACAACAATGCAAAGATTCTACAAAAAGAAATCCAGCAATTGAATAAAAACTGAGAGAGATCCAAGCGTTCAAAGTCGGAGTCAGAGAAAAAAACATTAGCTGTTTCTAACCGACCCGAGGTAATTTTAAGATTTCTTCAACTACGGGCGCTATTCTTGGCTCATTCTTCTTTCTCTCTCCTCGTGACATGCAAAATAATAATTACCTATCTTTTCCTACCCCTCACGTGTGAAGAGATTTGAAGAAAAAGTTGATCATTGTGTTCTCTCTCCACTTGGCCGAATCTGGACAGTACAAAAAGAAAATCATTTTCTATCTGAATAAGGGCCAATTTGCAAATTTCGCTAAGAACATTTTTTAGTCGACAACAATGCGAAGATTCTACAAAAAGAAATCTGGCAATTGAATAAGAACTGAGAGAGATCCAAGCGTTCAAAGTTGGAGTCAGAGAAAAAAACATTAGCTGTTTCTAACCAACCCGAGATAATTTAAAGATTTCTTCAACTACGGGCGCTATTCTTGGCTCATTCTTCTTTCTATCTCCTCATGATATGCAAAATAATAATAACCTATCTTTTCCTACCCCTGACGTGTGAAGAGATTTGAAGAAAAAATTTGATAATTATGTTCTCTCTCCACTAGGCCTAATCTGGACAGTACAACAAAAAAATCATTTTCTATCTGAATAAGGGTCCAATATGCAAATTTCGCTAAGAACATTTTTTAGTCGACAATAATGCGAAGATTCTACAAAAAGAAATCTTGCAATTGAATAAAAACTGAGAGAGATCCAAGCGTTCAAAGTTGGAGTCAGAGAAAAAAACATTAGCTGTTTCTGACCAACCCGAGGTAATTTAAAGATTTCTTCAACTACGGGCGCTATTCTTGGCTCATTCTTTTTTCTATCTCCTCATGACATGCAAAATAATAATAACCTATCTTTTCCTACCCCTCACGTGTGAAGAGATTTGATGAAAAAGTTGATAATTATGTTCTCTCTCCACTTGGCCGAATCTGGACAGTACAACAAAAAAATCATTTTCTATCTGAATAAGGGTCCAATCTGCAAATTTCGCTAAGAACATTTTTTAGTCGACAACAACGCGAAGATTCTACAAAAAGAAATCTGGCAATTGAATAAGAACTGAGAGAGATCCAAGCGTTAAAAGTTGGAGTCAGAGAAAAAAACATTAGCTGTTCCTAACCAACCCGAGGTAATTTAAAGATTTCTTCAACTACGGGCGCTATTCTTGGCTCATTCTTTTTTCTATCTCCTCATGACATGCAAAATATTAATAACCTATCTTTTCCTACCCCTCACGTGTGAAGAGATTTGAAGAAAAAGTTGATAATTGTGTTCTCTCTCCACTTGGCCGAATCTGGACAGTACAACAAAAAAATTTCTATGTGAATAAGGGTCCAATTTGCAAATTTCGCTAAGAACATTTTTTAGTCGACAACAATGCGAAGATTCTACAAAAACAAATCTTGCAATTGAATAAAGACTGAGAGAGATCCAAGCGTTCAAAGTTGGAGTCAGAGAAAAAAACATTAGCTGTTTGTGACCAACCCGAGATAATTGAAAGATTTCTTCAACTACGGGCGCTATTCTTGGCTCATTATTTTTTCTATCTCCTCAAGACATGCAAAATAATAATAACCTATTTTTTCCTACCCCTCACGTGTTAAGAGATTTGAAGAAAACGTTGATAATTATGTTCTCTCTCCACTTGGCCGAATCGGGACAGTACAACAAAAAAATCATTTTCTATCTGAATAAGGGTCCAATCTGCAAATTTCGCTAAGAACATTTTTTAGTCGACGACAATACGAAGATTCTACAAAAAGAAAAATCTGGGAATTGAATAAAAACTCAGAGAGACCCAAGCGTTAAAAGTTGGAGTCAGAGAAAAAAACATTAGCTGTTTCTGACCAACCCGAGGTAATTTAAGGATTTCTTCGACTACGGGCGCTATTCTTGGCTCATTCATTTTTCTATCTCCTCAAGACATGCAAAATAATAATAACCTATCTTTTCCTACCCCTCACGTGTGAAGAGATTTGAAGAAAAAGTTGATAATTGTGTTCTCTCTCCACTTGGCCGAATCTGGACAGTACAACAAAAAAATCATTTTCTATCTGAATAAGGGTCCAATTTGCAAAATTTCGCTAAGAACATTTTTTAGTCGACAACAATGCGAAGATTCCACAAAAAGAAATCTGGCAATTGAATAAAAACTGAGAGAGATCCAAGCGTTCAAAATCGGAGTCAGAGAAAAAACATTAGCTAATTCTAACAAACCCGAGGTAATTTAAAGATTTCTTCAACTACGAGCGCTATTCTTGGCTCAATCTTTTTTCTATCTCCTCATGACATGCAAAATAATAATACCCTATCTTTTCCTACCCCTCACGTGTGAAGAGATTTGAAGAAAAAGTTGATAATTGTATTCTCTCTCCACTTGGCCGAATCTGGACAGTACAACAAAAAAATCATTTTCTATCTGAATAAGGGTCCAATTTGCAAATTTCGCTAAGAACATTTTTTAGTCGACAACAATGCGAAGATTCTATAAAAAGAAATCTGGCAATTGAATAAAAACTGAGAGATATCCAAGCGTTCAAAGTTGGAGTCAGAGAAAAAAACATTAGCTGTTTCTAACCAACCCGAGGTAATTTAAAGATTTCTTCAACTAAGGGCGCTCTTCTTGGCTCATTCTTTTTTCTATCTCCTCATGACATGCAAAATAATAATAACCTATCTTTTCCTACCCCTCACGTGTGAAGAGATTTGAAGAAAAAGTTGATAATTATGTTCTCTCTCCACTTGGCCTAATCTGGACAGTACAACAAAAAAATCATTTTCTATCTGAATAAGGGTGCAATATGCAAATTTCGCTGAGAACATTTTTTAGTCGACAACAATGCGAAGATTCTACAAAAAGAAATCTGGCTATTGAATAAAAACTGAGAGAGATCCAAGCGTTCAAAGTTGGAGTCAGAGAAAAAAACATTAGCTGTTTCTGACCAACCCGAGTTAATTTAAAGATTTCTTCAACTACGGGCGCTATTCTTGGCTCATTCTTTTTTCTATCTCCTCAAGACATGCAAAATAATAATGACCTATCTTTTCCTACCCCTCACGTGTGAAGCGATTTTAAGAAAGAGTTGATAATTATGTTCTCTCTCCACTTGGCCGAATCTGGACAGTACAACAAAAAAATCATTTTCTATCTGAATAAGGGTCCAATCTGTAAATTTCGCTAAGAACATTTTTTAGTCGACAACAATGCGAAGATTCCACAAAAAGAAATCAGGCAATTGAATAAAAACTGAGAGAGATCCAAGCGTTAAAAGTTGGAGTCAGAGAAAAAAACATTAGCTGTTTCTGACCAACCCGAGGTAATTTAAGGATTTCTTCGACTACGGGCGCTATTCTTGGCTCATTCATTTTTCTATCTCCTCAAGACATGCAAAATAATAATAACCTATCTTTTCCTACCCCTCACGTGTGAAGAGATTTGAAGAAAAAGTTGATAATTGTGTTCTCTCTCCACTTGGCCGAATCTGGACAGTAAAACAAAAAAATCATTTTCTATCTGAATAAGGGTCCAATTTGCAAATTTCGCTAAGAACATTTTTTAGTCGACAACAATGCGAAGATTCTACAAAAAGAAATCTGGCAATTGAATAAAAACTGAGAGAGATCCAAGCGTTCAAAGTTGGAGTCAGAGAAAAAAACATTAGCTGTTTCTAACCAACCCGAGGTAATTTAAAGATTTCTTCAACTAAGGGCGCTCTTCTTGGCTCATTCTTTTTTCTATCTCCTCATGACATGCATAATAATTATAACCTATCTTTTCCTACCCCTCACGTGTGAAGAGGTTTGAAGAAAAAGTAGATAATTATGTTCTCTCTCCACTTGGCCTAATCTGGACAGTACAACAAAAAAATCATTTTCTATCTGAATAAGGGTGCAATATGCAAATTTTGCTAAGAACATTTTTTAGTCGACAACAATGCGAAGATTCTACAAAAAGAAATCTGGCTATTGAATAAAAACTGAGAGAGATCCCAGCGTTCAAAGTTGGAGTCAGAGAAAAAAACATTAGCTGTTTCTAACCAACCCGAGGTAATTTAAAGATTTCTTCAACTACGGGCAATATTCTTGGCTCATTCTTTTTTCTATCTCCTCATGACATGCAAAATAATAATAACCTATCTTTTCCTACCCCTCACGTGTGAAGAGATTTGAAGAAAAAGTCAATAATTGTGTTCTCTCTCCACTTGGCCGAATCTGGACAGTACAACAAAAAAATCATTTTCTATCTGAATAAGGGTCCAATTTGCAAATTTCGCTAAGAACATTTTTTAGTTGACAACAATGCGAAGATTCTACAAAAAGACTTCTGGCAATTGAATAAAAACTGAGAGAGATCCAAGCGTTCAAAGTAGGAGTCAGAGAAAAAAACATTAGTTGTTTCTGACCAACCCGAGGTAATTTAAAGATTTCTTCGACTAAGGGCGCTCTTCTTGGCTCATTCTTTTTTCTATCTCCTCAAGACATGCAAAATAATAATAACCTATCTTTTCCTACCCCTCACGTGTGAAGAGATTTGAAGAAAAAGTTGATAATTATGTTCTCTCTCCACTTGGCCGAATCTGGACAGTACCACAAAAAAATCATTTTCTATCTGAATAAGGGTCCAAGATGCAAATTTCGCTAAGAACATTTTTTAGTCGACAACAATACGAAGATTCTACAAAAAGAAATCTTGCAATTGAATAAAAACTGAGAGAGATCCAAGCGTCCAAAGTTGGAGTCAGAGAAAAAAACAGTAGCTGTTTCTGACCAACCCGAGGTAATTTAAAGATTTCTTCAACTGCGGGCGCTATTCTTGGCTCATTCTTTTTTCTAACTCCTCAAGACATGCAAAATAATAATAACCTATCTTTTCCTACCCCTCACGTGTGAAGAGATTTGAAGAAAAAGTTGATAACTATGTTCTCTCTCCACTTGGCCGAATCTGGACAGTACAACAAAAAAATCATTTTCTATCTGAATAAGGGTCCAATTTGCAAATTTCGCTAAGAACATTTTTTAGTCGACAACAATGCGAAGATTCTACAAAAAGAAATCTGGCAATTGAATAAAAACTGAGAGAGATCCAAGCGTTCAAAGTTGGAGTCAGAGAAAAAAACATTTGCTGTTTCTAACCAACCCGAGGTAATTTAAAGATTTCTTCTACTACGGGCAATATTCTTGGCTCATTCTTTTTTCTATCTCCTCATGACATGCAAAATAATAATAACCTATCTTTTCCTACCCCTCACGTGTGAAGAGATTTGAAGAAAAAGTCGATAATTGTGTTCTCTCTCCACTTGGCCGAATCTGGACAGTACAACAAAAAAATAATTTTCTATCTGAATAAGGGTCCAATATGCAAATTTCGCTAAGAACATTTTTTAGTCGACAACAATGCGAAGATTCAACAAAAAGAAATCTTGCAATTGAATAAAAACTGAGAGAGATCCAAGCGTTCAAAGTTGGAGTCAGAGAAAAAAACATTAGCTGTTTCTAACCAATCCGAGGTAATTTAAAGATTTCTTCAACTAAGGGCGCTCTTCTTGGCTCATTCTTTTTTCTATCTCCTCATGACATGCAAAATAATAATAACCTATCTTTTCCTACCCCTCACATGTGAAGAGATTTGAAGAAAAAGTTGATAATTATGTTCTCTCTCCACTTGGCCTAATCTGGACAGTACAACAAAAAAATCATTTCCTATCTGAATAAGGGTCCAATATGCAAATTTCGCTAAGAACATTTTTTAGTCGACAACAATGCGAATATTCTACAAAAAGAAATCTGGTAATTGAATAAAAACTGAGAGAGATCCAAGCATTCAAAGTTGGAGTCAGAGAAAAAAACATTAGTTGTTTCTAACCAACCCGAGGTAATTTAAAGATTTCTTCAACTACGGGCAATATTCTTGGCTCATTCTTTTTTCTATCTCCTCATGACATGCAAAATAATAATAACCTATCTTTTCCTACCCCTCACGTGTGAAGAGATTAGAAGAAAAAGTCGATAATTGTGTTCTCTCTCCACTTGGCCGAATCTGGACAGTACAACAAAAAAATCATTTTCTATCTGAATAAGAGTCCAATTTGCAAATTTCGCTAAGAACATTTTTTAGTCGACAAGAATGCGAAGATTCTACAAAAAGAAATCTGGCAATTGAATAAAAACTGAGAGATCCAAGCGTTCGAAGTTGGAGTCAGAGAAAAAAACATTAGCTGTTTCTGACAAACCCGAGGTAATTTAAGGATTTCTTCAACTAAGGGCGCTCTTCTTGGCTCGTTCTTTTTTCTATCTCCTCATGACATGCAAAATAATAATAACCTATCTTTTCCTACCCCTCACGTGTGAAGAGATTTGAAGAAAAAGTTGATAATTATGTTCTCTCTCCACTTGGCCTAATCTGGACAGTACAACAAAAAAATCAATTTCTATCTGAATAAGGGTCCAATATGCAAATTTCGCTGAGAACAATTTTTAGTCGACAACAATGCGAAGATTCTACAAAAAGAAATCTTGCGATTGAATAAAAACTGAGAGAGATCTAAGCGTTCAAAGTTGGAGTCAGAGAAAAAAACATTAGCTGTTTCTGACCAACCCGAGGTAATTTAAAGATTTCTTCAACTACGGGCGCTATTCTTGGCTCATTCTTTTTTCTATCTCCTCAAGACATGCAAAATAATAATAACCTATCTTTTCCTACCCCTCACGTGTGAAGAGATGAAGAAAAAGTTGATAATTATGTTCTCTCTCCACTTGGCCGAATCGTGACAGTACAACAAAAAAATCATTTTCTATCTGAATAAGGGTCCAATCTGCAAATTTCGCTAAGAACATTTTTTAGTCGATAACAATGCGAAGATTCTACAAAAAGAAATCTGGCAATTGAATAAAAACTGAGAGAGATCCAAGCGTTCAAAGTTGGAGTCAGAGAAAAAAACATTAGCTGTTTCTGACCAACCCGAGGTAATTTAAAGATTTCTTCGACTACGGGCCCTATTCTTGGCTCATTCTTTTTTCTATCTCCTCAACACATGCAAAATAATAATAACCTATCTTTTCCTACCCCCTCACGTGTGAAGAGATTTGAAGAAAAAGTTGATAATTATGTTCTCTCTCCACTTGGCCGAATCTGGACAGTACAACAAAAAAATCATTTTCTATCTGAATAAGGGTCCAATATGCAAATTTCGCTAGGAACATTTTTTAGTCGACAACAATGCGAAGATTCTACAAAAAGAAATCTGGCTATTGAATAAAAACTGAGAGAGATCCAAGCGTTCAAAGTTGGAGTCAGAGAAAAAAACATTAGCTGTTTCTGACCAACCCGAGTTAATTTAAAGATTTCTTCAACTACGGGCGCTATTCTTGGCTCATTCTTTTTTCTATCTCCTCAAGACATGCAAAATAATAATGACCTATCTTTTCCTACCCCTCACGTGTGAAGCGATTTTAAGAAAGAGTTGATAATTATGTTCTCTCTCCACTTGGCCGAATCTGGACAGTACAACAAAAAAATCATTTTCTATCTGAATAAGGGTCCAATCTGTAAATTTCGCTAAGAACATTTTTTAGTCGACAACAATGCGAAGATTCCACAAAAAGAAATCAGGCAATTGAATAAAAACTGAGAGAGATCCAAGCGTTAAAAGTTGGAGTCAGAGAAAAAAACATTAGCTGTTTCTGACCAACCCGAGGTAATTTAAGGATTTCTTCGACTACGGGCGCTATTCTTGGCTCATTCATTTTTCTATCTCCTCAAGACATGCAAAATAATAATAACCTATCTTTTCCTACCCCTCACGTGTGAAGAGATTTGAAGAAAAAGTTGATAATTGTGTTCTCTCTCCACTTGGCCGAATCTGGACAGTACAACAAAAAAATCATTTTCTATCTGAATAAGGATCCAATTTGCAAATTTCGCTAAGAACATTTTTTAGTCGACAACAATGCGAAGATTCTACAAAAAGAAATCTGGCAATTGAATAAAAACTGAGAGAGATCCAAGCGTTCAAAATTGGAGTCAGAGAAAAAACATTAGCTGTTTCTAACTAACCCGAGGTAATTTAAAGATTTCTTCAACTACGAGCGCTATTCTTGGCTCAATCTTTTTTCTATCTCCTCATGACATGCAAAATAATAATACCCTATCTTTTCCTACCCCTCACGTGTGAAGAGATTTGAAGAAAAAGTTGATAATTGTATTCTCTCTCCACTTGGCCGAATCTGGACAGTACAACAAAAAAATCATTTTCTATCTGAATAAGGGTCCAATTTGCAAATTTCGCTAAGAACATTTTTTAGTCGACAACAATGCGAAGATTCTACAAAAAGAAATCTGGCAATTGAATAAAAACTGAGAGAGATCCAAGCGTTCAAAGTTGGAGTCAGAGAAAAAAACATTAGCTGTTTCTAACCAACCCGAGGTAATTTAAAGATTTCTTCAACTAAGGGCGCTCTTCTTGGCTCATTCTTTTTTCTATCTCCTCATGACATGCATAATAATTATAACCTATCTTTTCCTACCCCTCACGTGTGAAGAGGTTTGAAGAAAAAGTAGATAATTATGTTCTCTCTCCACTTGGCCTAATCTGGACAGTACAACAAAAAAATCATTTTCTATCTGAATAAGGGTGCAATATGCAAATTTTGCTAAGAACATTTTTTAGTCGACAACAATGCGAAGATTCTACAAAAAGAAATCTGGCTATTGAATAAAAACTGAGAGAGATCCCAGCGTTCAAAGTTGGAGTCAGAGAAAAAAACATTAGCTGTTTCTAACCAACCCGAGGTAATTTAAAGATTTCTTCAACTACGGGCAATATTCTTGGCTCATTCTTTTTTCTATCTCCTCATGACATGCAAAATAATAATAACCTATCTTTTCCTACCCCTCACGTGTGAAGAGATTTGAAGAAAAAGTCAATAATTGTGTTCTCTCTCCACTTGGCCGAATCTGGACAGTACAACAAAAAAATCATTTTCTATCTGAATAAGGGTCCAATTTGCAAATTTCGCTAAGAACATTTTTTAGTTGACAACAATGCGAAGATTCTACAAAAAGACTTCTGGCAATTGAATAAAAACTGAGAGAGATCCAAGCGTTCAAAGTAGGAGTCAGAGAAAAAAACATTAGTTGTTTCTGACCAACCCGAGGTAATTTAAAGATTTCTTCGACTAAGGGCGCTCTTCTTGGCTCATTCTTTTTTCTATCTCCTCAAGACATGCAAAATAATAATAACCTATCTTTTCCTACCCCTCACGTGTGAAGAGATTTGAAGAAAAAGTTGATAATTATGTTCTCTCTCCACTTGGCCGAATCTGGACAGTACCACAAAAAAATCATTTTCTATCTGAATAAGGGTCCAAGATGCAAATTTCGCTAAGAACATTTTTTAGTCGACAACAATACGAAGATTCTACAAAAAGAAATCTTGCAATTGAATAAAAACTGAGAGAGATCCAAGCGTCCAAAGTTGGAGTCAGAGAAAAAAACAGTAGCTGTTTCTGACCAACCCGAGGTAATTTAAAGATTTCTTCAACTGCGGGCGCTATTCTTGGCTCATTCTTTTTTCTAACTCCTCAAGACATGCAAAATAATAATAACCTATCTTTTCCTACCCCTCACGTGTGAAGAGATTTGAAGAAAAAGTTGATAACTATGTTCTCTCTCCACTTGGCCGAATCTGGACAGTACAACAAAAAAATCATTTTCTATCTGAATAAGGGTCCAATTTGCAAATTTCGCTAAGAACATTTTTTAGTCGACAACAATGCGAAGATTCTACAAAAAGAAATCTGGCAATTGAATAAAAACTGAGAGAGATCCAAGCGTTCAAAGTTGGAGTCAGAGAAAAAAACATTTGCTGTTTCTAACCAACCCGAGGTAATTTAAAGATTTCTTCTACTACGGGCAATATTCTTGGCTCATTCTTTTTTCTATCTCCTCATGACATGCAAAATAATAATAACCTATCTTTTCCTACCCCTCACGTGTGAAGAGATTTGAAGAAAAAGTCGATAATTGTGTTCTCTCTCCACTTGGCCGAATCTGGACAGTACAACAAAAAAATAATTTTCTATCTGAATAAGGGTCCAATATGCAAATTTCGCTAAGAACATTTTTTAGTCGACAACAATGCGAAGATTCAACAAAAAGAAATCTGGCAATTGAATAAAAACTGAGAGAGATCCAAGCGTTCAAAGTTGGAGTCAGAGAAAAAAACATTAGCTGTTTCTAACCAACCCGAGGTAATTTAATGATTTCTTCAACTAAGGGCGCTCTTCTTGGCTCATTCTTTTTTCTATCTCCTCATGACATGAAAAATAATAATAACCTATCTTTTCCTACCCCTCACATGTGAAGAGATTTGAAGAAAAAGTTGATAATTATGTTCTCTCTCCACTTGGCCTAATCTGGACAGTACAACAAAAAAATCATTTCCTATCTGAATAAGGGTCCAATATGCAAATTTCGCTAAGAACATTTTTTAGTCGACAACAATGCGAATATTCTACAAAAAGAAATCTGGTAATTGAATAAAAACTGAGAGAGATCCAAGCATTCAAAGTTGGAGTCAGAGAAAAAAACATTAGTTGTTTCTAACCAACCCGAGGTAATTTAAAGATTTCTTCAACTACGGGCAATATTCTTGGCTCATTCTTTTTTCTATCTCCTCATGACATGCAAAATAATAATAACCTATCTTTTCCTACCCCTCACGTGTGAAGAGATTAGAAGAAAAAGTCGATAATTGTGTTCTCTCTCCACTTGGCCGAATCTGGACAGTACAACAAAAAAATCATTTTCTATCTGAATAAGAGTCCAATTTGCAAATTTCGCTAAGAACATTTTTTAGTCGACAAGAATGCGAAGATTCTACAAAAAGAAATCTGGCAATTGAATAAAAACTGAGAGATCCAAGCGTTCGAAGTTGGAGTCAGAGAAAAAAACATTAGCTGTTTCTGACAAACCCGAGGTAATTTAAGGATTTCTTCAACTAAGGGCGCTCTTCTTGGCTCGTTCTTTTTTCTATCTCCTCATGACATGCAAAATAATAATAACCTATCTTTTCCTACCCCTCACGTGTGAAGAGATTTGAAGAAAAAGTTGATAATTATGTTCTCTCTCCACTTGGCCTAATCTGGACAGTACAACAAAAAAATCAATTTCTATCTGAATAAGGGTCCAATATGCAAATTTCGCTGAGAACAATTTTTAGTCGACAACAATGCGAAGATTCTACAAAAAGAAATCTTGCGATTGAATAAAAACTGAGAGAGATCTAAGCGTTCAAAGTTGGAGTCAGAGAAAAAAACATTAGCTGTTTCTGACCAACCCGAGGTAATTTAAAGATTTCTTCAACTACGGGCGCTATTCTTGGCTCATTCTTTTTTCTATCTCCTCAAGACATGCAAAATAATAATAACCTATCTTTTCCTACCCCTCACGTGTGAAGAGATGAAGAAAAAGTTGATAATTATGTTCTCTCTCCACTTGGCCGAATCGTGACAGTACAACAAAAAAATCATTTTCTATCTGAATAAGGGTCCAATCTGCAAATTTCGCTAAGAACATTTTTTAGTCGACAACAATGCGAATATTCTACAAAAAGAAATCTGATAATTGAATAAAAACTGAGAGAGATCCAAGCGTTCAAAGTTGGAGTCAGAGAAAAAAACATTAGCTGTTTCTGACCAACCCGAGGTAATTTAAAGATTTCTTCGACTACGGGCCCTATTCTTGGCTCATTCTTTTTTCTATCTCCTCAACACATGCAAAATAATAATAACCTATCTTTTCCTACCCCCTCACGTGTGAAGAGATTTGAAGAAAAAGTTGATAATTATGTTCTCTCTCCACTTGGCCGAATCTGGACAGTACAACAAAAAAATCATTTTCTATCTGAATAAGGGTCCAATATGCAAATTTCGCTAGGAACATTTTTTAGTCGACAACAATGCGAAGATTCTACAAAAAGAAATCTTGCAATTGAATAAAAACTGAGAGAGATCCAAGCGTTCAAAGTCGGAGTCAGAGAAAAAGACAGTAGCTGTTTCTGACCAACCCGAGGTAATTTAAAGATTTCTTCAACTACGGGCGCTATTTTTAGCTCATTCTTTTTTCTATCTCCTCAAGACATGCAAAATAATAATAACCTATCTTTTCCTACCCCTCACGTGTGAAGAGATTTGAAGAAAAAGTTGATAATTATGTTCTCTCTCCACTTGGCCGAATCTGGACAATACAACAAAAAAAATCATTTTCTTTCTGAATAAGGGTCCAATTTGCAAATTTCGCTAAGAACATTTTTTAGTCGACAACAATGCGAAGATTCTACAAAAAGAAATCTGGCAATTGAATAAAAACTGAGAGAGATCCAAGCGTTCAAAGTTGGATTGAGAGAAAAAAACATTAGCTGTTTCTGACCGACCCGAGGTAATTTAAAGATTTCTTCAACTAAGGGCGCTCTTCTTGGCTCATTCTTTTTTCTATCTCCTCAAGACATGCAAAATAATAATGACCTATCTTTTCCTACCCCTCAAGTGTGAAGAGATGAAGGAAAAGTTGATAATTATGTTCTCTCTCCACTTGGCCGAATCTGGACAGTACAACAAAAAAATCATTTTCTATCTGAATAAGGGTCCAATCTGCAAATTTCGCTAAGAACATTTTTTAGTCGATAACAATGCGAAGATTCTACAAAAAGAAATCTGGCAATTGAATAAAAACTGAGAGAGATCCAAGCGTTCAAAGTTGGAGTCAGAGAAAAAAACATTAGCTGTTTCTGACCAACCCGAGGTAATTGGAAGATTTCTTCGACTACGGGCCCTATTCTTGGCTCATTCTTTTTTCTATCTCCTCAACACATGCAAAATAATAATAACCTATCTTTTCCTACCCCTCACGTGTGAAGAGATTTGAAGAAAAAGTTGATAATTATGTTCTCTCTCCACTTGGCCGAATCTGGACAGTACAACAAAAAAATCATTTTCTATCTGAATAAGGGTCCAATATGCAAATTTCGCTAAGAACATTTTTTAGTCGACAACAATGCGAAGATTCTACAAAAAGAAATCTTGCAATTGAATAAAACTGAGAGAGATCCAAGCGTTCAAAGTCGGAGTCAGAGAAAAAGACAGTAGCTGTTTCTGACCAACCCGAGGTAATTTAAAGATTTCTTCAACTACGGGCGCTATTTTTCGCTCATTCTTTTTTCTATCTCCTCAAGACATGCAAAATAATAATAACCTATCTTTTCCTACCCCTCACGTGTGAAGAGATTTGAAGAAAAAGTTGATAATTATGTTCTCTCTCCACTTGGCCGAATCTGGACAATACAACAAAAAAAATCATTTTCTTTCTGAATAAGGGTCCAATTTGCAAATTTCGCTAAGAACATTTTTTAGTCGACAACAATGCGAAGATTCTACAAAAATAAATCTGGCAATTGAATAAAAACTGAGAGAGATCCAAGCGTTCAAAGTTGGATTCAGAGAAAAAAACATTAGCTGTTTCTGACCGACCCGAGGTAATTTAAAGATTTCTTCAACTAAGGGCGCTCTTCTTGGCTCATTCTTTTTTCTATCTCCTCAAGACATGCAAAATAATAATGACCTATCTTTTCCTACCCCTCACGTGTGAAGAGATGAAGAAAAAGTTGATAATTATGTTCTCTCTCCACTTGGCCGAATCTGGACAGTACAACAAAAAAATCATTTTCTATCTGAATAAGGGTCCAATCTGCAAATTTCGCTAAGAACATTTTTTAGTCGATAACAATGCGAAGATTCTACAAAAAGAAATCTGGCAATTGAATAAAAACTGAGAGAGATCCAAGCGTTCAAAGTTGGAGTCAGAGAAAAAAACATTAGCAGTTTCTGACCAACCCGAGGTAATTGGAAGATTTCTTCGACTACGGGCCCTATTCTTGGCTCATTCTTTTTTCTATCTCCTCAACACATGCAAAATAATAATAACCTATCTTTTCCTACCCCTCACGTGTGAAGAGATTTGAAGAAAAAGTTGATAATTATGTTCTCTCTCCACTTGGCCGAATCTGGACAGTACAACAAAAAAATCATTTTCTATCTGAATAAGGGTCCAATATGCAAATTTCGCTAAGAACATTTTTTAGTCGACAACAATGCGAAGATTCTACAAAAAGAAATCTTGCAATTGAATAAAACTGAGAGAGATCCAAGCGTTCAAAGTCGGAGTCAGAGAAAAAGACAGTAGCTGTTTCTGACCAACCCGAGGTAATTTAAAGATTTCTTCAACTACGGGCGCTATTCTTCGCTCATTCTTTTTTCTATCTCCTCAAGACATGCAAAATAATAATAACATATCTTTTCCTACCCCTCACGTGTGAAGAGATTTGAAGAAAAAGTTGATAATTATGTTCTCTCTCCACTTGGCCGAATCTGGACAATACAACAAAAAAAATCATTTTCTTTCTGAATAAGGGTCCAATTTGCAAATTTCGCTAAGAACATTTTTTAGTCGACAACAATGCGAAGATTCTACAAAAAGAAATCTGGCAATTGAATAAAAACTGAGAGAGATCCAAGCGTTCAAAGTTGGATTCAGAGAAAAAAACATTAGCTGTTTCTGACCAACCCGAGGTAATTTAAAGATTTCTTCAACTAAGGGCGCTCTTCTTGGCTCATTCTTTTTTCTATCTCCTCATGACATGCGAAATAATAATAACCTATCTTTTCCTACCCCTCACGTGTGAAGAGATTTGAAGAAAAAGTTGATAATTATGTTCTCTCTCCACTTGGCCTAATCTGGACAGTACAACAAAAAAATCATTTCCTATCTGAATAAGGGTCCAATATGCAAATTTCTCTAAGAACATTTTTTAGTCGACAACAATGCGACGATTCTACAAAAAGAAATCTTGCAATTGAATAAAAACTGAGAGAGATATAAGCGTTCAAAGTTGGAGTCAGAGAAAAAAACATTAGCTGTTTCTGACCAACCCGAGGTAATTTAAAGATTTCTTCAACTAAGGGCGCTCTTCTTGGCACATTCTTTTTTCTATCTCCTCATGACATGCGAAATAATAATAACCTATCTTTTCCTACCCCTCACGTGTGAAGAGATTTGAAGAAAAAGTTGATAATTATGTTCTCTCTCCACTTGGCCTAATCTGGACAGTACAACAAAAAAATCATTTTCTATCTGAATAAGGGTCCAATATGCAAATTTCGCTAAGAACATTTTTTAGTCGACAACAATGCGAAGATTCTACAAAAAGAAATCTGGCAATTGAATAAAAACTGAGAGAGATCCAAGCGTTCAAAGTTGGAGTCAGAGAAAAAAACATTAGCTGTTTCTAACCAACCCGAGGTAATTTAAAGATTTCATCAACTAAGGGCGCTCTTCTTGGCTCATTCTTTTTTCTATCTCCTCATGACATGCAAAATAATAATAACCTACTTTTCCTACCCCTCACATGTGAAGAGATTTGATGAAAAAGTTGATAATTATGTTCTCTCTCCACTTGGCCTAATCTGGACAGTACAACAAAAAAATCATTTCCTATCTGAATAAGGGTCCAATATGCAAATTTCGCTAAGAACATTTTTTAGTCGACAACAATGCGAATATTCTACAAAAAGAAATCTGATAATTGAATAAAAACTGAGAGAGATCCAAGCATTCAAAGTTGGAGTCAGAGAAAAAAACATTAGTTGTTTCTAACCAACCCGAGGTAATTTAAAGATTTCTTCAACTACGGGCAATATTCTTGGCTCATTCTTTTTTCTATCTCCTCATGACCTGCAAAATAATAGTAACCTATCTTTTCCTACCCCTCACGTGTGAAGAGATTAGAAGAAAAAGTCGATAATTGTGTTCTCTCTCCACTTGGCCGAATCTGGACAGTACAACAAAAAAATCATTTTCTATCTGAATAAGGGTCCAATTTGCAAATTTCGCTAAGAACATTTTTTAGTTGACAAGAATGCGAAGATTCTACAAAAAGAAATCTGGCAATTGAATAAAAACTGAGAGATCCAAGCGTTCGAAGTTGGAGTCAGAGAAAAAAACATTAGCTGTTTCTGACAAACCCGAGGTAATTTAAGGATTTCTTCAACTAAGGCGCTCTTCTTGGCTCGTTCTTTTTTCTATCTCCTCATGACATGCAAAATAATAATAACCTATCTTTTCCTACCCCTCACGTGTGAAGAGATTTGAAGAAAAAGTTGATAATTATGTTCTCTCTCCACTTGGCCTAATCTGGACAGTACAACAAAAAAATCATTTTCTATCTGAATAAGGGTCCAATATGCAAATTTCGCTGAGAACAATTTTTAGTCGACAACAATGCGAAGATTCTACAAAAAGAAATCTTGCGATTGAATAAAAACTGAGAGAGATCAAAGCGTTCAAAGTTGGAGTCAGAGAAAAAAACATTAGCTGTTTCTGACCAACCCGAGGTAATTTAAAGATTTCTTCAACTACGGGCGCTATTCTTGGCTCATTCTTTTTTCTATCTCCTCAAGACATGCAAAATAATAATAACCTATCTTTTCCTACCCCTCACGTGTGAAGAGATGAAGAAAAAGTTGATAATTATGTTCTCTCTCCACTTGGCCGAATGTGGACAGTACAACAAAAAAATCATTTTCTATCTGAATAAGGGTCCAATCTGTAAATTTCGCTAAGAACATTTTTTAGTCGATAACAATGCGAAGATTCTACAAAAAGAAATCTGGCAATTGAATAAAAACTGAGAGAGATCCAAGCGTTCAAAGTTGGAGTCAGAGAAAAAAACATTAGCTGTTTCTGACCAACCCGAGGTAATTTAAAGATTTCTTCGACTACGGGCGCTATTCTTGGCTCATTCTTTTTTATATCTGCTCAAGACATGCAAAATAATAATAACCTATCTTTTCCTACCCCTCACGTGTGAAGAGATGAAGAAAAAGTTCATAATTATGTTCTCTCTCCACTTGGCCGAATCTGGACAGTACAACAAAAAAATCATTTTATATCTGAATAAGGGTCCAATCTGCAAATTTCGCTAAGAACATTTTTTAGTCGACAACAATGCGAAGATTCTACAAAAAGAAATCTGGCAATTGAAAAAAAACTGAGAGATATCCAAGCGTTCAAAGTTGGAGTCAGAGAAAAAAACATTAGCTGTTTCTGACCAACCGGAGGTAATTTAAAGATTTCTTCGACTACGGGCCCTATTCTTGGCTCATTCTTTTTTCTATCTCCTCAAGACAAGCAAAATAATAATAACCTATCTTTTCCTACCCCTCACGTGTGAAGAGTATTGAAGAAAAAGTTGATAATTGTGTTCTCTCTCCACTTGGCCGAATCTGGACAGTACAACAAAAAAATCATTTTCTATCTGAATAAGGGTCCAATTTGCAAATTTCGCCAAGAACATTTTTTAGTCGACAACAATGCGAAGATTCTAAAAAAAGAAATCTGGCAATTGAATAAAAACTGAGAGAGATCCAAGCGTTCAAAGTTGGAGCCAGAGAAAAAAATATTAGTTGTTTCTAACCAACCCGTGGTAATTTAAAGATTTTTTCAACTACGGGCGCTATTCTTGGCTCATTCTTTTTTCTATCTCCTCATCACATGCAAAATAATAATAACCTATCTTTTCCTACCCCTCACGTGTGAAGAGATTTGAAGAAAAAGTTGATAATTATGTTCTCTCTCCACTTGGCCGAATCTGGACAGTACAACAAAAAAATCATTTTCTATCTGAATAAGGGTCCAATATGGAAATTTCGCTAAGAACATTTTTTAGTCGACAACAATGCGAAGATTCTACAAAAAGAAATCTTGCAATTGAATAAAAACTGAGAGAGATCCAAGCGTTCAAAGTAGGAGTCAGAGAAAAAAACAATAGCTGTTTCTGACCAACCCGAGGTAATTTAAAGATTTCTTCGACTACGGGCGCTATTCTTGGCTCATTCTTTTTTCTATCTCCTCAAGACATGCAAAATAATAATAACCTATCTTTTCCTACTCCTCACGTGTGAAGAGATTTGAAGAAAAAGTTGATAATTATGTTCTCTCTCCACTTGGCCGAATTTGGACAATACAACAAAAAAAATCATTTTCTTTCTGAATAAGGGTCCAATTTGCAAATTTCGCTAAGAATATTTTTTAGTCGACAACAATGCGAAGATTCTACAAAAAGAAATCTGGCAATTGAATAAAAACTGAGAGAGATCCAAGCGTTCAAAGTTGGAGTCAGAGAAAAAAACATTAGCTGTTTCTGACCAACCCGAGGTAATTTAAAGATTTCTTCAACTACGGGCGCTATTCTTGGCACATTCTTTTTTCTAACTCCTCAAGACATGCAAAATAATAATAACCTCTCTTTTCCTACCCCTCACGTGTGAAGAGATGAAGAAAAAGTTGATAATTATGTTCTCTCTCCACTTGGCCGAATCTGGACAATACAACAAAAAAAATCATTTTCTATCTGAATAAGGGTCCAATCTGCAAATTTCGCTAAGAACATTTTTTATTCGACAACAATGCGAAGATTCTACAAAAAGAAATCTGGCAATTGAATAAAAACTGAGAGAGATCCAAGCGTTCAAAGTTGGAGTCAGAGAAAAAAACATTAGCTGTTTCTGACCGACCCGAGGTAATTTAAAGATTTCTTCGACTACGGGCGCTATTCTTGGCTCATTCTTTTTTCTATCTCCTCAAGACATGCAAAATAATAATAACCTATCTTTTCCTACCCCTCACGTGTGAAGAGATTTGCAGAAAAAGTTGATAATTGTGTTCTCTCTCCACTTGGCCGAATCTGGACAGTACAACAAAAAAATCATTTTCTGTCTGAATAGGGTCCAATTTGCAAATTTTGCTAAGAACATTTTTTAGTCGACAACAATGAGAAGATTCTACAAAAAGAAATCTGGCAATTGAATAAAAACTGAGAGAGATCCAAGCGTTCAAAGTAGGAGTCAGAGAAAAAAACATTAGCTGTTTCTGACCAACCCGAGGTAATTTAAAGATTTCTTCAACTACGGGCGCTATTCTTGGCTCATTCTTTTTTCTATCTCCTCAAGACATGCAAAATAATAATAACCTATCTTTTCCTACCCCTCACGTATGAAGAGATTTGAAGAAAAAGTCGATAATTATGTTCTCTCTCCACTTGGCCGAATCTGGACAGTACAACAAAAAAATTATTTTCTTTCTGAATAAGGGTCCAACATGCAAATTTCCCTAAGAACATTTTTTAGTCGACAACAAGGCGAAGATTCTACAAAAAAAAATCTCGCAATTGAATAAAAACTCAGAGAGATCCAAGCGTTCAAAGTTGGAGTCAGAGAAAAAAACATTAGCTGTTTCTGACCGACCCGAGGTTATTTAAGGATATCTTCAACTACGGGCGCTATTCTTGGCTCATTCTTTTTTCTATCTCCTCAAGACATGCAAAATAATAATAACCTATCTTTTCTTACCCCTCACGTGTGAAGAGATTTGAAGAAAAAGTTGATAATTATGTTCTCTCTCCACTTGGCCGAATCTGGACAGTAGAACAAAAAATCATTTTCTATCTGAATAAGGGTCCAATATGCAAATTTTGCTATGAACATTTTTTTGTCGACGAAAAGGCAGAGATTCTACAAAAAGAAATCTGGCATTTGAATAAAAACTCAGAGAGATCCAAGCGTTCAAAGTTGGAGTCAGAGAAAAAAACATTGGCTAGTTCTGACCAACCCGTGGTAATTGAAGAATTTCTTCAACAACCGGCGTTATTCTTGGCTCATTCTTTTTTCTATCTCCTCAAGACACGAAAAATAATAATAACCTATCTTTTCCTACCCCTCACGTGTGAAGAGATTTGAAGAAACTGTTGATAATTATGTTCTCTCTCCACTTGGCCGAATCTGGACAGTACAACAAAAAAATCATTTTCTATCTGAATAAGGGTCCAATTTGCAAATTTCGCCAAGAACATTTTTTAGTCGACAACAAGGCGAAGATTCTACCAAAAGAAATCCCGCATTTGAATAAAAACTCAGAGAGATCCAAGCGTTCAAAGTTGGAGTCAGAGAAAAAAATATTAGCTGTTTCTGACCGACCCGTTGTAATTTAAGGATTTATTCAACTACGGGCGCTATTCATGGCTCATTCCTTTTTCTATCTTCTCAAGACATGCAAAATAATAATAACTTATCTTTTCGTACCCATCACGTGTGAAGAGATTTGAAGAAAAAGTTGACAATTATGTTCTCTCTTCACTTGGCCGAATCTGGACAGTGCAACAAAATTTTTTTTTTCTATCTGAATAAGGGTCCAATATGCAAATTTCGCTAAGAACATTTTTTAGTCGACAACAATGCGAAGATTCTACAAAAATAAATCTGGAAATTGAATAAAACAGAGAGAGATCCAAGCGTTCAAAGTTGGAGTCAGAGAAAAAAACATTAGCTGTTGCTGACCAACCCGAGGTAATTTAAAGTTTCTTCAATTACGGGCGCTATTCTTGGCTCATTTTTTTTTTCTATCCCCTCAAGACATGCAAAATAATAATAACCTATCTTTTCCTACCCCTCACGTGTGAAGATATTTGAAGAAAAAGTTGATAATTAGGTTCTCTCTCCATTTGGCCGAATTCGGACAGTAGAACAAAAAATTACTTTCTATCTGAATAAGGGTCCAATATGCAAATTTCGCTAAGAACATTTTTTTGTCGACGAAAAGGCACATATTCTACAAAAAGAAATATGGCATTTGAATAAAAACTAAGAGAGATCCAAGCGTTTAAACGTTGCAGTCAGAGGAAAAAAACATTAGTTGTTTCTGACGAACCCGTGGTAATTTAAGGATTTCTTCACCAACGGGCGCTATTCTTGGCTCATTCCTTTTTCTATCTCCTCAAGACATGAAAAATAATAATAACCTATCTCTTCCTACCCCTCACGTGTGAAGAGATTTGAAGAAAAAGTTGATAATTATGTTCTCTCTCCACTTGGCCGAATCTGGACAGTACAACAAAAAAATCATTTTCTATCTGAATAAGGGTCCAACATGCAAATTTCGCTAAGAACATTTTTCTGTCGACGAAAAGGCAGAGATTCTACAAAAAGAAATCTGCAATTTTGAATAAAAACTCAGAGAGATCCAAGCGTTCAAAGTAGGAGCTAGAGAAAGAAACATTGGCTATTTCTGACCAACCCGTGGTAATTTAAGGATTTCTTCAACAACGGGCGCAATTCTTGGCTCATTCTTTTTTCTATCTCCTCAAGACATGAAAAATAATAATAACCTATCTTTCCGTACCCCTCACGTTTGAAGTGATTTGAAGAAAAAGCTGATAATTATGTTCTCTCTCCACTTGGCCGAATCTGGACAGTAGAACAAAAAAATCATTTTCTATCTGAATAAGGGTGCAATTTACAAATTTCGCTAAGAACATTTTTTATTCGACAACATGGCGAAGATTCTGCAAAAAGAAATCCCGCAATTGAATAAAAACTCAGTGAGATCCAAGCGTTCATAGTTGGAGTCAGAGAAAAAAATATTAGCTGTTTCTACCCAACCCGTTCTAATTTATGGATTTCTTCAACTACGGGCGATATTCTTGCCTCATTCCTTTTTCTATCTCCTCAAGACATGCATAATAATAATAACCTGTCTTATCCTACCCCTCACGTGTGAAGAAATTTGAAGAAAAAGTTGATAATTATGTTCTCTCTCCACTTGGCCGAATCTGGACAGTACAACAAAAAAATCATTTTCTATCTGAATAAGGGTCCAATTTGGAAATTTCGCTAAGAACATTTTTTAGTCGACAACAATACGAAGATTCTACAAAAAGAAATCTGGCAATTGAATAAAAACTGAGTGCGATCCAAGCGTTCAAAGTTGTAGTCAGAGAAATAAACATTAGCTGTTTCTGACCAACCCGAGGTAATTTAAAGATTTCTTCAACTACGGGCGCTATTCTTGGCTCATTCTTTTTTCTATCTCCTCAAGACATGCAAAATAATATTGACCTATCTTTTCCTACCCCTCACGTGTGAAGAGATTTGAAGAAAAACTTGATAATTGTGTTCTCTCTCCACTTGGCCGAATCTGGACAGTACAACAAAAAAATCATTTTCTATCTGAATAAGTGTCCAATTTGCAAATTTCGCTAAGAACATTTTTTAGTCGACAACAATGCGAAGATTCTACAAAAAGAAATCTGGCATTTGAATAAAAACTGATAGAGAGATCCAAGCGTTCAAAGTTGGAGTCAGAGAAAAAAACATTAGCTGTTTCTAACCAACCCGAGGTAATGTAAAGATTTCTTAAACTACGGGCGCTATTCTTGGCTCGTTCTTTTTTCTATCTCCTCATGACATGCAAAATAATAATAACCTATCTTTTCCTACCCCTCACGTGTGAAGAGATTTGAAGAAAAAGATAATAATTATGTTCTCTCTCCACTTAGCCGAATCTGGACAATACAACAAAAAAATCATTTTCTATCTGAATAAGGGTCCAATATGCAAATTTCGCAAAGAACATTTTTTTAGTCGACAACAATGCGAAGATTCTACAGAAAGAAATCTTGCAATTGAATAAAAATTGAGAGAGATCCAAGCGTCCAAAGTTGGAGTCAGAGAAAAAACAGTAGCTGTTTCTGACCAACCCGAGGTAATTTAAATATTTCTTCAACTACGGGCGCTATTCTTGGCTCATTCTTTTTTCTATCTCCTCAAGACATGCAAAATAATAATAACCTATCTTTTCCTACCCCTCACGTGTGAAGAGATTTGAAGAAAAAGTTGATAATTATGTTCTCTCTCCACTTGGCCGAATTTGGACAGTACAAAAAAAAAATCATTTTCTATCTGAATAAAGGTCCAATTTGCAAATTTGGCTAAGAACATTTTTTAGTCGACAACAATGCGAAGATTCTACAAAAAGAAATCTGGCAATTGAATAAAAACTGAGAGAGATCCAAGCGTTCAAAGTTGGAGTCAGAGAAATAAACATTAGCTGTTTCTGACCAACCCGAGGTAATTTAAAGATTTCTTCAACTACGGGCGCTATTCTTGGCTCATTCTTTTTTCTATCTCCTCAAGACATGCAAAATAATAATGACCTATCTTTTCCTACCCCTCACGTGTGAAGAGATTTGAAGAAAAAGTCGATAATTGTGTTCTCTCTCCACTTGGCCGAATCTGGACAGTACAACAAAAAAATCATTTTCTTTCTGAATAAGTGTCCAATTTGTAAATTTCGCTAAGAACATTTTTTAGTCGACAACAATGCGAAGATTCTACAAAGAGAAATCTGGCAATTGAATAAAAACTGAGAGAGATCCAAGCGTTCAAAGTTGGAGTCAGAGAAAAAAACATTAGCTGTTTCTAACCAACCCGGGGTAATGTAAAGATTTCTTAAACTACGGGCGCTATTCTTGGCTCATTCTTTTTTCTATCTCCTCATGACATGCAAAATAATAATAACCTATCTTTTCCTACCCCTCACGTGTGAAGAGATTTGAAGAAAAAGTTAATAATTATGTTCTCTCTCCACTTAGCCGAATCTGGACAATACAACAAAAAAATCTTTTTCTATCTGAATAAGGGTCCAATATGCAAATTTCGCTAAGAACATTTTTTTAGTCGACAACAATGCGAAGATTCTACAAAAAGAAATCTTGCAATTGAATAAAAACTGAGAGAGATCCAAGCGTCCAAAGTTGGAGTCAGAGAAAAAACAGTAGCTGTTTCTGACCAACCCGAAGTAATTTAAATATTTCTTCAACTACGGGCGCTATTCTTGGCTCCTTCTTTTTTCTATCTCCTCAAGACATGCAAAATAATAATAACCTATCTTTTCCTACCCCTCACGTGTGAAGAGATTTGAAGAAAAAGTAGATAATTATGTTCTCTCTCCACTTGGCCGAATCTGGACAGTACATCAAAAAAATAATTTTCTATCTGAATAAGGGTCCAATTTGCTAATTTCGCTAAGAATATTTTTTAGTCGACAACATTGCGAAGATTCTACAAAAAGAAATCTAGCAATTGAATAAAAACTGAGAGAGATCCAAGCGTTCAAAGTTGGAGTCAGAGAAAAAAAACATTAGGTGTTTCTAACCAACCCGGGGTAATATAAAGATTTTTCAACTACGGGCGCTATTCTTGGCTCATTCTTTTTTCTATCTCCTCAAGACATGCAAAATAATAATAACCTATCTTTTCCTACCCCTCACGTGTGAAGAGATTTGAAGAAAAAGTTAATAATTATGTTCTCTCTCCACTTGGCCGAATCTGGACAGTACAACAAAAAAATATCTTCTATCTGAAGAAGGGTCCAATTTGCAAATTTCGCTAAGAACATTTTTTTGTCGACAACAATGCGAAGATTCTACAAAAAGAAATCTGGCAATTGAATAAAAACTGAGAGAGATCCAAGCGTACAAATTTGGAGTCAGAGAAATAAACATTAGCTGTTTCTGACCAACCCGAGGTAATTTAAAGATTTCTTCAACTACGGGCGCTATTCTTGGCTCATTCTTTTTTCTATCTCCTCAAGACATGCAAAATAATAATAACCTATCTTTTCCTACCCCTCACGTGTGAAGAGATTTGAAGAAAAAGTTGATAATTATGTTCTCTCTCCACTTGGCCGAATTTGGACAGTACAACAAAAAAATCATTTTCTATCTGAATAAGGGTCCAATTTGCAAATTTGGCTGAGAACATTTTTTAGTCGACAACAATGCGAAGATTCTACAAAAAGAAATCTGGCAATTGAATAAAAACTGAGAGAGATCCAAGCGTTCAAAGTTGGAGTCAGAGAAATAAACATTAGCTGTTTCCGACCAACCCGAGGCAATTTAAAGATTTCTTCAACTACGGGCGCTATTCTTGGCTCATTCTTTTTTCTATCTCCTCAAGACATGCAAAATAATAATGACCTATCTTTTCCTACCGCTCACGTGTGAAGAGATTTGAAGAAAAAGTTGATAATTATGTTCTCTCTCCACTTGGCCGAATCTGGACAGTACAACAAAAAAATTATTTTCTATCTGAATAAGGGTCCAATCTGCAAATTTTGCTAAGAACATTTTTTAGTGAAACAACTATGCGAATATTCTACAAAAAGAAATCTAGCAATTGAATAAAAACTGAGAAAGATCCAAGCGTTAAAAGTTGGAGTCAGAGAAAAAAACATTAGCTGTTTCTGACCAACCCGAGGTAATTTAAAGATTTCTTCGACTACGGGCGCTATTCTTGGCTCATTCTTTTTTCTATCTCCTCAAGACATGCAAAATAATAATGACCTATCTTTTCCTTCCCCTCACGTGTGAAGAGATTTGAAGAAAAAGTCGATAATTGTGTTCTCTCTCCACTTGGCAGAATCTGGACAGTACAACAAAAAAATCATTTTCTATCTGAATAAGGGTCCAATATGCAAATTTCGCTAAGAACATTTTTTTGTCGACAACAATTCGAATATTCTACAAAAAGAAATCTGGCAATTGGATAAAAACTGAGAGAGATCCAAGCGTTCCAAGTTGGAGGCAGAGAAAAAAACATTAGCAGTTTCTGACCGACCCGAGGTAAATTAAAGATTTCTTCAACTACGGGCGCTATTCTTGGCTCATTCTTTTTTCTATCTCCTCAAGACATGCAAAATAATAATAACCTATCTTTTCCTACCCCTCACGTGAGAAGAGATTTGAAGAAAAAGTTGATAATTATGTTCTCTCTCCACTTGGCCGAATCTGGACAGTACAACAAAAAAATCATTTTCTATCTGAATAAGGGTCCAATCTGCAAATTTCGCTAAGAACATGTTTTAGTCGACAACAATGCGAAGATTCTACAAAAAGAAATCTGGCAATTGAATAAAAACTGAGAGAGATCCAAGCGTTCAAAGTTGGAGTCAGAGAAATAAACATTAGCTGTTTCTGACCAACCGGAGGCAATTTAAGGATTTCTTCAACTACGGGCGCTATTCTTGGCTCATTCTTTTTTCTACCTCCTCAAGACATGCAAAATAATAATGACCTATCTTTTCCTACCCCTCACGTGTGAAGAGATTTGAAGAAAAAGTTGATAATTATGTTCTCTCTCCACTTGGCCGAATCTGGACAGTACAACAAAAAAATTATTTTCTATCTGAATAAGGGTCCAATCTGCAAATTTTGCTAAGAACATTTTTTAGTCGACAACAATGCGAATATTCTACAAAAAGAAATCTGGCAATTGAATAAAAACTGAGAGAGATCCAAGCGTTAAAAGTTGTAGTCAGAGAAAAAAACATTAGCTGTTTCTGACCAACCCGAGGTAATTTAAAGATTTCTTCGACTACGGGCGCTATTCTTGGCTCATTCTTTTTTCTATCTCCTCAAGACATGCAAAATAATAATAACCTATCTTTTCCTTCCCCTCACGTGTGAAGAGATTTGAAGAAAAAGTTGATAATTGTGTTCTCTCTCCACTTGGCCGAATCTGGACAGTACAACAAAAAAATCATTTTCTATCTGAATAAGGGTCCAATATGCAAATTTCGCTAAGAACATTTTTTAGTCGACAACAATTCGAATATTCTACAAAAAGAAATCTGGCAATTGGATAAACACTGAGAGATATCCAAGCGTTCCAAGTTGGAGGCAGAGAAAAAAACATTAGCAGTTTCTGACCGACCCGAGGTAATTTAAAGATTTCTTCAACTACGGGCGCTATTCTTGGCTCATTCTTTTTTCTATCTCCTCAAGACATGCAAAATAATAATAACCTATCTTTTCCTACCCCTCACGTGAGAAGAGATTTGATGAAAAAGTTGATAATTATGTTCTCTCTCCACATGGCCGAATCTGGACAGTACAACAAAAAAATCATTTTCTATCTGAATAAGGGTGCAATATGGAAATTTCGCTAAGAACATTTTTTAGTCGACAACAATGCGAAGATTCTACAAAAAGAAATCTGGCAATTGAATAAAAACTGAGAGAGATCCAAGCGTTCAAAGTTGGAGTCAGAGAAAAAAACATTAGCTGTTTCTGACCAACCCGAGGTAATTTAAAGATTTCTTCAACTACGGGCGCTATTCTTGGCTCATTCTTTTTTCAATCTCCTCAAGACATGCAAAATAATAATAACCTATCTTTTCCTACCACTCACGTGTGAAGAGATTTGAAGAAAAAGTCGATAATTATGTTCTCTCTCCACTTGGCCGAATCTGGACAGTACAACAAAAAAATCATTTTCTATCTGAATAAGGGTCCAATATGCAAATTTCGCTAAGAACATTTCTTAGTCGACAACAACTCGAATATTCTACAAAAAGAAATCTGGCAATTGGATAAAAACTGAGAGAGATCCAAGCGTTCCAAGTTGGAGGCAGAGAAAAAAACATTAGCAGTTTCTGACCGACCCGAGGTAATTTAAAGATTTCTTCAACTACGGGCGCTATTCTTGGCTCATTCTTTTTTCTATCTCCTCAAGACATGCAAAATAATAATAACCTATCTTTTCCTACCCCTCACGTGAGAGGAGATTTGAAGAAAAAGTTGATAATTATGTTCTCTCTCCACTTCGCCGAATCTGGACAGTACAACAAAAAAATCATTTTCTATCTGAATAAGGGTGCAATATGGAAATTTCGCTAAGAACATTTTTTAGTCGACAACAATGCGAAGATTCTACAAAAAGAAATCTGGCAATTGAATAAAAACTGAGGGAGATCCAAGCGTTCAAAGTTGGAGTCAGAGAAATAAACATTCGCTGTTTCTGACCAACCCGAGGAAATTTAAAGATTTCTTCAACTACGGGCGCTATTCTTGGCTCATTTCTTTTTCTTTCTCCTCAAGACATGCAAAATAATAATGACCTATCTTTTCCTACCCCTCACGTGTGAAGAGATTTGAAGAAAAAGTTGATAATTATGTTCTCTCTCCACTTGGCCGAATCTGGACAGTACAACAAAAAAATTATTTTCTATCTGAATAAGGGTCCAATCAGCAAATTTTGCTAAGAACATTTTTTAGTCGACAACAATGCGAATATTCTACAAAAAGAAATCTGGCAATTGAATAAAAACTGAGAAAGATCCAAGCGTTAAAAGTTGTAGTCAGAGAAAAAAACATTAGCTGTTTCTGACCAACCCGAGGTAATTTAAAGATTTCTTCGACTACGGGCGCTATTCTTGGCTCATTCTTTTTTCTATCTCCTCAAGACATGCAAAATAATAATGACCTATCTTTTCCTACCCCTCACGTGTGAAGAGATTTGAAGAAAAAGTTGATAATTATGTTCTCTCTCCACTTGGCCGAATCTGGACAGTACAACAAAAAAATTATTTTCTATCTGAATAAGGGTCCAATCTGCAAATTTTGCTAAGAACATTTTTTAGTCGACAACAATGCGAATATTCTACAAAAAGAAATCTGGCAATTGAATAAAAACTGAGAAAGATCCAAGCGTTAAAAGTTGTAGTCAGAGAAAAAAACATTAGCTGTTTCTGACCAACCCGAGGTAATTTAAAGATTTCTTCGACTACGGGCGCTATTCTTGGCTCATTCTTTTTTCTATCTCCTCAAGACATGCAAACTAATAATAACCTATCTTTTCCTTCCCCTCACGTGTGAAGAGATTTGAAGAAAAAGTTGATAATTGTGTTCTCTCTCCACTTGGCCGAATCTGGACAGTACAACAAAAAAATCATTTTCTATCTGAATAAGGGTCCAATATGCAAATTTCGCTAAGAACATTTTTTAGTCGACAACAATTCGAATATTCTACAAAAAGAAATCTGGCAATTGGATAAACACTGAGAGAGATCCAAGCGTTCCAAGTTGGAGGCAGAGAAAAAAACATTAGCAGTTTCTGACCGACCCGAGGTAATTTAAAGATTTCTTCAACTACGGGCGCTATTCTTGGCTCATTCTTTTTTCTATCTCCTCAAGACATGCAAAATAATAATAACCTATCTTTTCCTACCCCTCACGTGAGAAGAGATTTGAAGAAAAAGTTGATAATTATGTTCTCTCTCCACATGGCCGAATCTGGACAGTACAACAAAAAAATCATTTTCTATCTGAATAAGGGTGCAATATGGAAATTTCGCTAAGAACATTTTTTAGTCGACAACAATGCGAAGATTCTACAAAAAGAAATCTGGCAATTGAATAAAAACTGAGAGAGATCCAAGCGTTCAAAGTTGGAGTCAGAGAAAAAAACATTAGCTGTTTCTGACCAACCCGAGTTAATTTAAAGATTTCTTCAACTACGGGCGCTATTCTTGGCTCATTCTTTTTTCAATCTCCTCAAGACATGCAAAATAATAATAACCTATCTTTTCCTACCACTCACGTGTGAAGAGATTTGAAGAAAAAGTCGATAATTATGTTCTCTCTCCACTTGGCCGAATCTGGACAGTACAACAAAAAAATCATTTTCTATATGAATAAGGGTCCAATATGCAAATTTCGCTAAGAACATTTTTTAGTCGACAACAATTCGAATATTCTACAAAAAGAAATCTGGCAATTGGATAAAAACTGAGAGAGATCCAAGCGTTCCAAGTTGGAGGCAGAGAAAAAAACATTAGCAGTTTCTGACCTACCCGAGGTAATTTAAAGATTTCTTCAACTACGGGCGCTATTCTTGGCTCATTCTTTTTTCTATCTCCTCAAGACATGCAAAATAATAATAACCTATCTTTTCCTACCCCTCACGTGAGAAGAGATTTGAAGAAAAAGTTGATAATTATGTTCTCTCTCCACATGGCCGAATCTGGACAGTACAACAAAAAATTAATTTTCTATCTGAATAAGGGTGCAATATGGAAATTTCGCTAAGAACATTTTTTAGTCGACAACAATGCGAAGATTCTACAAAAACAAATCTGGCAATTGAATAAAAACTGAGAGAGATCCAAGCGTTCAAAGTTGGAGTCAGAGAAAAAAACATTAGCTGTTTCTGACCAACCCGAGGTAATTTAAAGATTTCTTCAACTACGGGCGCTATTCTTGGCTCATTTCTTTTTCTTTCTCCTCAAGACATGCAAAATAATAATAACCTATCTTTTCCTACCACTCACGTGTGAAAAGATTTGAAGAAAAAGTCGATAATTATGTTCTCTCTCCACTTGGCCGAATCTGGACAGTACAACAAAAAAATCATTTTCTATCTGAATAAGGGTCCAATATGCAAATTTCGCTAAGAACATTTTTTAGTCGACAACAACTCGAATATTCTACAAAAAGAAATCTGGCAATTGGATAAAAACTGAGAGAGATCCATGCGTTCCAAGTTGGAGGCAGAGAAAAAAACATTAGCAGTTTCTGACCGACCCGAGGTAATTTAAAGATTTCTTCAACTACGGGCGGTATTCTTGGCTCATTCTTTTTTCTATCTCCTCAAGACATGCAAAATAATAATAACCTATCTTTTCCTACCCCTCACGTGAGAGGAGATTTGAAGAAAAAGTTGATAATTATGTTCTCTCTCCACTTGGCCGAATCTGGACAGTACAACAAAAAAATCATTTTCTATCTGAAGAAGGGTGCAATATGGAAATTTCGCTAAGAACATTTTTTAGTCGACAACAATGCGAAGATTCTACAAAAAGAAATCTGGCAATTGAATAAAAACTGAGGGAGATCCAAGCGTTCAAAGTTGGAGTCAGAGAAATAAACATTCGCTGTTTCTGACCAACCCGAGGAAATTTAAAGATTTCTTCAACTACGGGCGCTATTCTTGGCTCATTTCTTTTTCTTTCTCCTCAAGACATGCAAAATAATAATGACCTATCTTTTCCTACCCCTCACGTGTGAAGAGATTTGAAGAAAAAGTTGATAATTATGTTCTCTCTCCACTTGGCCGAATCTGGACAGTACAACAAAAAAATTATTTTCTATCTGAATAAGGGTCCAATCAGCAAATTTTGCTAAGAACATTTTTTAGTCGACAACAATGCGAATATTCTACAAAAAGAAATCTGGCAATTGAATAAAAACTGAGAAAGATCCAAGCGTTAAAAGTTGTAGTCAGAGAAAAAAACATTAGCTGTTTCTGACCAACCCGAGGTAATTTAAAGATTTCTTCGACTACGGGCGCTATTCTTGGCTCATTCTTTTTTCTATCTCCTCAAGACATGCAAAATAATAATGACCTATCTTTTGCTACCCCTCACGTGTGAAGAGATTTGAAGAAAAAGTTGATAATTATGTTCTCTCTCCACTTGGCCGAATCTGGACAGTACAACAAAAAAATTATTTTCTATCTGAATAAGGGTCCAATCTGCAAATTTTGCTAAGAACATTTTTTAGTCGACAACAATGCGAATATTCTACAAAAAGAAATCTGGCAATTGAATAAAAACTGAGAAAGATCCAAGCGTTAAAAGTTGGAGGCAGAGAAAAAAACATTAGCAGTTTCTGACCGACCCGAGGTAATTTAAAGATTTATTCAACTACGGGCGCTATTCTTGGCTCATTCTTTTTTCTATCTCCTCAAGACATGCAAAATAATAATAACCTATCTTTTCCTACCCCTCACGTGAGAAGAGATTTGAAGAAAAAGTTGATAATTATGTTCTCTCTCCACTTGGCCGAATCTGGACAGTACAACAAAAAAATCATTTTCAATCTGAATAAGGGTGCAATATGGAAATATCGCTAAGAACATTTTTTAGTCGACAACAATGCGAAGATTCTACAAAAAGAAATCTGGCAATTGAATAAAAACTGAGAGAGATCCAAGCGTTCAAAGTTGGAGTCAGAGAAAAAAACATTAGCTGTTTCTGACCAACCCGAGGTAATTTAAAGATTTCTTCAACTACGGGCGCTATTCTTGGCTCATTCTTTTTTCGATCTCCTCAAGACATGCAAAATAATAATAACCTATCTTTTCCTACCCCTCACGTGTGAAGAGATTTGAAGAAAAAGTCGATAATTATGTTCTCTCTCCACTTGGCCGAATCTGGACAGTACAACAAAAAAATCATTTTCTATCTGAATAAGGGTCCAAAATGCAAATTTCGCTAAGAACATTTTTTAGTCGACAACAATATGAATATTCTACAAAAAGAAATCTGGCAATTGAATAAAAACTGAGAAAGATCCAAGCGTTAAAAGTTGGAGGCAGAGAAAAAAACATTAGCAGTTTCTGACCGACCCGAGGTAATTTAAAGATTTCTTCAACTACGGGCGCTATTCTTGGCTCATTCTTTTTTCGATCTCCTCAAGACATGCAAAATAATAATAACCTATCTTTTCCTACCCCTCACGTGTGAAGAGATTTGAAGAAAAAGTCGATAATTATGTTCTCTCTCCACTTGGCCGAATCTGGACAGTACAACAAAAAAATCATTTTCTATCTGAATAAGGGTCCAAAATGCAAATTTCGCTAAGAACATTTTTTAGTCGACAACAATATGAATATTCTACAAAAAGAAATCTGGCAATTGGATAAAAACTGAGAGAGATCCAGGCTTCCAAGTTGGAGGCAGAGAAAAAAACATTAGCACTTTCTGACCGACCCGAGGCAATTTAAAGATTTCTTCAACTACGGGCGCTATTCTTGGCTCATTCTTTTTTCTATCTCCTCAAGACATGCAAAATAATAAAGACCTATCTTTTCCTACCCCTGACGTGAGAAGAGATTTGAAGAAAAAGTTGATAATTATGTTCTCTCTCCACTTGGCCGAATCTGGACAGTACAACAAAAAAATCATTTTCTATCTGACTAAGGGTGCAATCTGCAAATTTCGCTAAGAACATTTTTTAGTCGACAACAATGCGAAGATTCTACAAAAAGAAATCTGGCAATTGAATAAAAACTGAGAGAGATCCAGGCGTTCAAAGTTGGAGTCAGAGAAATAAACATTAGCTGTTTCTGACCAACCTGAGGTAATTTAAAGATTTCTTCGACTACGGGCGCTATTTTTGGCTCATTCTTTTTTTAATCTCCTCAAGACATGCAAAATAATAATAACCTATCTTTTCCTACCCCTCACGTGTGAAGAGATTTGAAGAAAAAGTCGATAATTATGTTCTCTCTCCACTTGGCCGAATCTGGACAGTACAACAAAAAAATCATTTTCTATCTGAATAAGGGTCCAATATGCAAATTTCGCTAAGAACATTTTTTAGTCGACAACAATGCGAAGATTCTACAAAAAGAAATCTTGCAATTGAATAAAAACTGAGAGAGATCCAAGCGTTCAAAGTTGGAGTCAGAGAAAAAATCAGTAGCTGTTTCTGACCGACCCGAGGTAATTTAAAGATTTGTTCAACTACGGGCGCTATTCTTGGCTCATTCTTTTTCAATCTCCTCAAGACATGGAAAATAATAATAACCTATCTTTTTCTACCCCTCACGTTTGAAGAGATTTGACGAAAAAGTTGATAATTATGTTCTCTCTCCACTTGGCCGAATCTGGAGAGTACAACAAAAAAATTATTTTCTATCTGAATAAGGGTCCAATATGCAAATTTCGCTAAGAACGTTTTTTAGTCGACAACAATGCGAAGATTCTACAAAAAGAAATCTGGCAATTGGATAAAACTGAGAGAGATCCAAGCGTTCCAAGTTGGAGTCAGAGAAAAAAACATTAGCAGTTTCTGACCGACCCGAGGTAATTTAAAGATTTGTTCAACTACGGGCGCTATTCTTGGCTCATTTTTTTTCTATCTCCTCATGACATGTAAAATAATAATAACCTATCTTTTCCTACCCCTCACGTGTGAAGAGATTTGAAGAAAAAGTCGATAATTATGTTCTCTCTCCACTTGCCCGAATCTGGACAGTACAACAAAAAAATAATTTTCTTTCTGAATAAGGGTCCAATTTGCAAATTTCGCCAAGAACAGTTTTTAGTCGACAACAAGGCGAAGATTCTACAAAAAGAAATCCCGCAATTGAATAAAAACTCAGAGAGATCCAACCGTTCAAAGTTGGAGTCAGAGAAAAAAATATTAGCAGTTTCTGTCCAACCCGTTGTAATTTAAGGGTTTCTTCAACTATGGGCGCTATTCTTGGCTCATTCCTTTTTCTATCTCCTCAAGACATGCAAAATAATAATAACCTATCTTTTCCTACCCTCACGTGTGATGATATTTGAAAAAAAAGTTGATAATTATCTTCTCTCTCCATTTGGCCGAATTCGGACAATAGAACAAAAAATTATTTTCTATCTGAATAAGGGTCCAATATGCAAATTTCGCTAAAAATATTTTTTTGTCGACGAAAAGGCACAGATTCTACAAAAAGAAATCTGGCATTTTAATAAAAACTCAGAGAGATCCAAGCGTTCAAAGTCGGAGTCAGAGAAAAAAACATTAGGTGTTTCTGACCAACCCGTGGTAATTTAAGATTTTCTTCAACGACGGGCGCTATTCTTGGCTCATTCCTTTTTCTATCTCCTCAAGATGGCCGAATCTGGACAGTACAACAAAATAATGATTTTCTATCTGAATATGGGTCCAATATGCAAATTTCGCAGAGAACATTTTTTAGTCGACAACAAGGCGAAGATTCTGCAAAAAGAAATCTGGCAATTGAATAAAAACTGAGAGAGATCCAAGCGTTCAAAGTTGGAGTCAGAGAAAAAAACATTAGCTGTTTCTGACCAACCCGAGGTAATTTAAGATTATCAAATTTTTCTTGAAATCTCTTCACACATGAGGGGTAGGAAAAGATAGGTTATTATTATTTTGCATGTCTTGAGGAGGTAGAAAAAGGAATGAGGCAAGAATATCGCCCGTAGTTGAACAAATCCTTAAATTACAACGGGTTGGTCAGAAACAGCTAATATTTTTTTCTCTGACTCCAACTTTGAACGCTTGGATCTCTATGAGTTTTTATTCAATTGCGGGATTTCTTTTTGTAGAATCTTCGCCTTGTTGTCGACTAAAAAATGTTCTTGGCGAAATTTGCAAATTGAACCCTTATTCAGATAGAAAATGATTTTTTTGTTGTACTGTCCAGATTCGGCCAAGTGGAGAGAGAGCATAATTATCAACTTTTTCTTCAAATCTCTTCACACGTGAGGGGTACGAAAACATAGGTTATTATTATTTTTCATGTCTTGAGGAGATAGAAAAAAGAATGAGCCAAGAATAGCGCCCGTAGTTGAAGAAATCCTTAAATTACCTCGGGTCGGTCAGAAACAGCTACTGTTTTTTTCTCTGACTCCAACTTTGAACTCTTGGATCTCTCTCAGTTTTTATTCAATTGCAAGATTTCTTTTTGTAGAATCTGTGCCTTTTCGTCGACAAAAAAATGTTCTTAGCGAAATTTGCATATTGGACGCTTATTCAGATAGAAAATAATTTTTTGTTCTACTGTCCGAATTCGGCCAAATGGAGAGAGAACATAATTATCAACTTTTTCTTCAAATCACTTCACACGTGAGGGGTAGGAAAAGATAGGTTATTATTATTTTTCGTGTCTTGAGGAGATAGAAAAACGAATGAGCCAAGAATAGCGCCCGTTGTTGAAGAAATCCTTAAATTACCACGGGTTGGTCAGAACTGGCCAATGTTTTTTTCACTGACTCCAAATTTGAACGCTTGGATCTCTCTGAGTTTTTATTCAAAGGCTAGATTTTTTTTTGTAGAATCTCTGCCTTTTCGTCGACAAAAAAATGTTCTTAGCGATATTTGCATATTGGACCCTTATTCAGATAGAAAATGATTTTTTGTTCTACTGTCCAGATTCGGCCAAGTGGAGAGAGAACATAATTATCAACTTTTTCTTCAAATCTCTTCACACGTGAGAGGTAGGAAAAGATAGGTTATTATTATTTTTCATTTCTTGAGGAGATAGAAAAAAGAATGAGCCAAGAATAGCGCCCGTTGTTGAAGAAATCCTTAAATTACAACGGGTTGGTCACAAATAGCCAATGTTTTTTTCTCTGACTCCAACTTTGAACGATTGGATCTCTCTGAGTTTTTATTCAAATGCCAGATTTCTTTTTGTAGAATCTGTGCCTTTTCGTCGACTAAAATCTGTTCTTGGCGAAATTTGCAAATTGGACCCTTATTCAGATACGTGTGGGGTAGCAAAAGATAGGTTATTATTATTTTTCATTTCTTGAGGAGATAGAAAAAAGAATGAGCCAAGAATAGCGCCCGTTGTTGAAGAAATCCTTAAATTACAACGGGTTGGTCACAAATAGCCAATGTTTTTTTCTCTGACTCCAACTTTGAACGATTGGATCTCTCTGAGTTTTTATTCAAATGCCAGATTTCTTTTTGTAGAATCTCTGCCTTTTCGTCGACAAAAAAATGTTCTTAGCGAAATTTGCATATTGGACCCTTATTCAGATAGAAAATGATTTTTTGTTCTACTATCCGAATTGGACCAAATGGAGAGAGAACATAATTATCAACTTTTTCTTCAAATATCTTCACACGTGAGGGGTAGGAAAAGATACATTATTATTATTTTGCATGTCTTGAGGAGATAGAAAAAAAGAATGAGCCAAGAATAGCGCCCGTAGTTGAAGAAATCTTTAAATTACCTCGGGTCGGTCAGAAACAGCTAATGTTTTTTTCTCTGACTCCAACTATGAACGCTTGGATCTCTCTCAGTTTTTATTCAATTGCAAGATTTCTTTTTGTAGAATCTTCGCATTGTTGTCGACTAGAAAATGTTCTTAGCGAAATTTGCATATTGGACCCTTATTCACATAGAAAATGATTTTTTTGTTGTACTGTCAAGATTCGGCCAAGTGGAGAGAGAACATAATTATCAACTTTTTCTTCAAATCTCTTCACACGTGAGGGGTAGGAAAAGATAGGTTATTATTATTTTACATGTCATGAGGAGATAGAAAAAAGAATGAGCCAAGAATAGCGCCCGTAGTTGAAGAAATCCTTAAATTACCTCGGGTTTGTCAGAAACAGCTAATGTTTTTTTCTCTGACTCCAACTTGGAACGCTTGGATCTCTCTCAGTTTTTATCCAATTGCCAGATTTCTTTTTGTAGAATATTCGCATTGTTGTCGACTAAAAAATGTTCTTAGCGAAATTTGCAAATTGGACCCTTATTCCGATAGAAAATAATTTTTTTGTTGTACTGTCAAGATTCGGCCAAGTGGAGAGAGAACAAAACTATCAACTTTTTCATCAAATCTCTTCACACGTGAGGGGTAGGAAAAGATAGGTTATTATTATTTTCCATGTCTTGAGGAGATTGAAAAAAGAATGAGCCAAGAATAGCGCCCGTAGTTGAAGAAATCTTTAAATTACCTCGGGTCGGTCAGAAACTGCTAATGTTTTTTTCTCTGCCTCCAACTTGGAACGCTTGGATCTCTCTCAGTTTTTATCCAATTGCCAGATTTCTTTTTGTAGAATATTCGAGTTGTTGTCGACTAAAAAATATTCTTAGCGAAATTTGCATATTGGACCCTTATTCAGATAGAAAATGATTTTTTTGTTGTACTGTCCAGATTCGGCCAAGTGGAGAGAGAACATAATTATCGACTTTTTCTTCAAATCTCTTCACACGTGAGGGGTAGGAAAAGATAGGTTATTATTATTTGGCATGTCTTGAGGAGATAGAAAAACGAATGAGCCAAGAATAGCGCCCGTAGTTGAAGAAATCTTTAAATTACCTCGGGTTGGTCAGAAACAGCTAATGTTTATTTCCCTGACTCCAACTTTAAACGCTTGGATCTCTCTCAGTTTTTATTCAATTGCCAGATTTCTTTTTGTAGAATCTTCGCATTGTTGTCGACTAAAAAATGTTCTTAGCGAAATTTGCAAATTGGACCCTTATTCAGATAGAAAATAATTTTTTTGTTGTACTGTCCAGATTCGGCCAACTGGAGAGAGAACATAATTATCAACTTTTTCTTCAAATCTCTTCACACGTGAGTGGTAGGAAAAGATAGGTTATTATTATTTTGCATGTCTTGAGGAGATAGAAAAAAGAATGAGCCAAGAATAGCGCTCGTAGTGGAAGAAATCTTTAAATTACCTCAGGTTGGTCAGAAACAGCTATTGTTTTTTTCTCTGACTCCAACTTTGAACGCTTGGATCTCTCTCAGTTTTTATTCAATTGCCAGATTTCATTTTGTAGAATCTTCGCATTGTTGTCGACTAAAAAATGTTCTCAGCAAAATTTTCAAATTGGACCCTTATTCAGATAGAAAATGATTTTTTTGTTGTACTATCCAGATTCGGCCAAGTGGAGAGAGAACATAATTATCAACTTTTTCTTCAAATCTCTTCACACGTGAGGGGTAGGAAAAGATACGTTATTATTATTTTGCATGTCTTGAGGAGATAGAAAAAAGAATTAGCCAAGAATAGCGCCCGTAGTTGAAGAAATCTTTAAATTACCTCAGGTTGGTCAGAAACAGCTAATGTTTTTTTCTCTGACTCCAACTTTGAACGCTTGGATCTCTCTCAGTTTTTATTCAATTGCCAGATTTCTTGTAGTAGAATCTTCGCATTGTTCTCGACTAAAGAATGTTCTTAGCGAAATTTCCATATTGCACCCTTATTCAGATAGAAAATGATTTTTTTGTTGTACTGTCCAGATTCGGCCAAGTGGAGAGAGAACATAATTATCAACTTTTTCTTCAAATCTCTTCACACGTGAGGGGTAGGAAAAGATAGGTTATTATTATTTTGCATGTCTTGAGGAGATAGAAAAAAGAATGATCCAAGAATAGCGCCCGTAGTTGAAGAAATCTTTAAATTACCTCGGGTCGGTCACAAACTGCTAATGTTTTTTTCTCTGACTCCAACTTGGAACGCTTGGATCTCTCTCAGTTTTTATCCAATTGCCAGATTTCTTTTGGTAGAATATTCGCATTGTTGTCGACTAAAAAATGTTCTTAGCGAAATTTGCATATTGGACCCTTATTCAGATAGAAAATGATTTTTTTGTTGTACTGTCCAGATTCGGCCAAGTGGAGAGAGAACACAATTATCAACTTTTTCTTCAAATCTCATCACACGTGAGGGGTAGGAAAAGATAGGTTATTATTATTTTGCATGTCTTGAGGAGATAGAAAAAAGAATGAGCCATGAATAGCGACGTAGTCGAAGAAATCTTTAAATTACCTCGGGTTGGTCAGAAACAGCTAATGTTTTTTTCTCTGACTCCAACTTTTAACGCGTGGATCTCTCTCAGTTTTTATTCAATTGCCAGATTTCTTTTTGTAGAATATTCGCATTGTTGTCGACTAAAAAATGTTCTTAGCAAAATTTGCAGATTGGACCCTTATTCAGATAGAAAATAATTTTTTTGTTGTACTGTCCAGATTCGGCCAAGTGGAGAGAGAACATAATTATCAACTTTTTCTTCAATTCTCTTCACACGGGAGGGGTAGGAAAAGATAGGTTATTATTATTTTGCATGTCTTGAGGGGATAGAAAAAAGAATGATCCAAGAATAGCGCCCGTAGTTGAAGAAATCTTTAAATTACCTCAGGTTGGTCAGAAACAGCTAATGTTTTTTTCTCTGACTCCAACTTTGAACGCTTGGATCTCTCTCAGTTTTTATTCAATTGCCAGATTTCTTGTAGTAGAATCTTCGCATTGTTCTCGACTAAAAAATGTTCTTAGCGAAATTTCCATATTGCACCCTTATTCAGATAGAAAATGATTTTTTTGTTGTACTGTCCAGATTCGGCCAAGTGGAGAGAGAACATAATTATCAACTTTTTCTTCAAATCTCTTCACACGTGAGGGGTAGGAAAAGATAGGTTATTATTATTTTGCATGTCTTGAGGAGATAGAAAAAAGAATGATCCAAGAATAGCGCCCGTAGTTGAAGAAATCTTTAAATTACCTCGGGTCGGTCACAAACTGCTAATGTTTTTTTCTCTGACTCCAACTTGGAACGCTTGGATCTCTCTCAGTTTTTATCCAATTGCCAGATTTCTTTTGGTAGAATATTCGCATTGTTGTCGACTAAAAAATGTTCTTAGCGAAATTTGCATATTGGACCCTTATTCAGATAGAAAATGATTTTTTTGTTGTACTGTCCAGATTCGGCCAAGTGGAGAGAGAACACAATTATCAACTTTTTCTTCAAATCTCATCACACGTGAGGGGTAGGAAAAGATAGGTTATTATTATTTTGCATGTCTTGAGGAGATAGAAAAAAGAATGAGCCAAGAATAGCGACGTAGTCGAAGAAATCTTTAAATTACCTCGGGTTGGTCAGAAACAGCTAATGTTTTTTTCTCTGACTCCAACTTTTAACGCGTGGATCTCTCTCAGTTTTTATTCAATTGCCAGATTTCTTTTTGTAGAATATTCGCATTGTTGTCGACTAAAAAATGTTCTTAGCAAAATTTGCAGATTGGACCCTTATTCAGATAGAAAATAATTTTTTTGTTGTACTGTCGAGATTCGGCCAAGTGGAGAGAGAACATAATTATCAACTTTTTCTTCAATTCTCTTCACACGGGAGGGGTAGGAAAAGATAGGTTATTATTATTTTGCATGTCTTGAGGGGATAGAAAAAAGAATGATCCAAGAATAGCGCCCGTAGTTGAAGAAATCTTTAAATTACCTCGGGTTGGTCAGAAACAGCTAATGTTTTTTTCTCTGACTCCAACTTTGAACGCTTCGATCTCTCTCAGTTTTTATTCAATTGCCAGATTTCTTGTAGTAGAATCTTCGCATTGTTCTCGACTAAAAAATGTTCTTAGCGAAATTTCCATATTGCACCCTTATTCAGATAGAAAATGATTTTTTTGTTGTACTGTCCAGATTCGGCCAAGTGGAGAGAGAACATAATTATCAACTTTTTCTTCAATTCTCTTCACACGGGAGGGGTAGGAAAAGATAGGTTATTATTATTTTGAATGTCTTGAGGAGATAGAAAAAAGAATGATCCAAGAATAGCGCCCGTAGTTGAAGAAATCTTTAAATTACCTCGGGTTGGTCAGAAACAGCTAATGTTTTTTTCTCTGACTCCAACTTTGAACGCTTGGATCTCTCTACGTTTTTATTCAATTGCCAGATTTCTTGTAGTAGAATCTTCGCATTGTTCTCGACTAAAAAATGTTCTTAGCGAAATTTCCAAATTGCACCCTTATTCAGATAGAAAATGATTTTTTTGATGTACTGTCCAGATTCGGCCAAGTGGAGAGAGAACATAATTATCAACTTTTTCTTCAAATCTCTTCACACGTGAGGGGTAGGAAAAGATAGGTTATTATTATTTTGCATGTCTTGAGGAGATAGAAAAAAGAATGAGCCAAGAATAGCGACGTAGTCGAATAAATCTTTAAATTACCTCGGGTTGGTCAGAAACAGCTAATGTTTTTTTCTCTGACTCCAACTTTTAACGCTTGGATCTCTCTCAGTTTTTATTCAATTGCCAGATTTCTTTTTGTAGAATATTCGCATTGTTGTCGACTAAAAAATGTTCTTAGCAAAATTTGCAGATTGGACCCTTATTCAGATAGAAAATAATTTTTTTGTTGTACTGTCCAGATTCGGCCAAGTGGAGAGAGAACATAATTATCAACTTTTTCTTCAAATCTCTTCACACGGGAGGGGTAGGAAAAGATAGGTTATTATTATTTTGCATGTCTTGAGGAGATAGAAAAAAGAATGAGCCAAGAATAGCGCTGGTAGTTGAAGAAATCTTTAAATTACCTCAGGTTGGTCAGAAACAGCTATTGTTTTTTTCTCTGACTCCAACTTTGAACGCTTGGATCTCTCTCAGTTTTTATTCAATTGCCTGATTTCATTTTGTAGAATCTTCGCATTGTTGTCGACTAAAAAATGTTCTTAGCAAAATTTTCAAATTGGACCCTTATTCAGATAGAAAATGATTTTTTTGTTGTACTGTCCAGATTCGGCCAAGTGGAGAGAGAACATAATTATCATATTTTTATTCAAATCTCTTCACACGTGAGGGGTAGGAAAAGGTACGTTACTATTATTTTGCATGTCTTGAGGATATAGAAAAAAGAATGAGCCAAGAATAGCGCCCGTAGTTGAAGAAATCTTTAAATTACCTCGGGTTGGTCAGAAACAGCTAATGTTTTTTTCTCTGACTCCAACTTTTAACGCGTGGATCTCTCTCAGTTTTTATTCAATTGCCAGATTTCTTTTTGTAGAATATTCGCATTGTTGTCGACTAAAAAATGTTCTTAGCAAAATTTGCAGATTGGACCCTTATTCAGATAGAAAATAATTTTTTTGTTGTACTGTCCAGATTCGGCCAAGTGGAGAGAGAACATAATTATCAACTTTTTCTTCAATTCTCTTCACACGGGAGGGGTAGGAAAAGATAGGTTATTATTATTTTGCATGTCTTGAGGGGATAGAAAAAAGAATGATCCAAGAATAGCGCCCGTAGTTGAAGAAATCTTTAAATTACCTCGGGTTGGTCAGAAACAGCTAATGTTTTTTTCTCTGACTCCAACTTTGAACGCTTCGATCTCTCTCAGTTTTTATTCAATTGCCAGATTTCTTGTAGTAGAATCTTCGCATTGTTCTCGACTAAAAAATGTTCTTAGCGAAATTTCCATATTGCACCCTTATTCAGATAGAAAATGATTTTTTTGTTGTACTGTCCAGATTCGGCCAAGTGGAGAGAGAACATAATTATCAACTTTTTCTTCAATTCTCTTCACACGGGAGGGGTAGGAAAAGATAGGTTATTATTATTTTGAATGTCTTGAGGAGATAGAAAAAAGAATGATCCAAGAATAGCGCCCGTAGTTGAAGAAATCTTTAAATTACCTCGGGTTGGTCAGAAACAGCTAATGTTTTTTTCTCTGACTCCAACTTTGAACGCTTGGATCTCTCTACGTTTTTATTCAATTGCCAGATTTCTTGTAGTAGAATCTTCGCATTGTTCTCGACTAAAAAATGTTCTTAGCGAAATTTCCAAATTGCACCCTTATTCAGATAGAAAATGATTTTTTTGATGTACTGTCCAGATTCGGCCAAGTGGAGAGAGAACATAATTATCAACTTTTTCTTCAAATCTCTTCACACGTGAGGGGTAGGAAAAGATAGGTTATTATTATTTTGCATGTCTTGAGGAGATAGAAAAAAGAATGAGCCAAGAATAGCGACGTAGTCGAATAAATCTTTAAATTACCTCGGGTTGGTCAGAAACAGCTAATGTTTTTTTCTCTGACTCCAACTTTTAACGCTTGGATCTCTCTCAGTTTTTATTCAATTGCCAGATTTCTTTTTGTAGAATATTCGCATTGTTGTCGACTAAAAAATGTTCTTAGCAAAATTTGCAGATTGGACCCTTATTCAGATAGAAAATAATTTTTTTGTTGTACTGTCCAGATTCGGCCAAGTGGAGAGAGAACATAATTATCAACTTTTTCTTCAAATCTCTTCACACGGGAGGGGTAGGAAAAGATAGGTTATTATTATTTTGCATGTCTTGAGGAGATAGAAAAAAGAATGAGCCAAGAATAGCGCTGGTAGTTGAAGAAATCTTTAAATTACCTCAGGTTGGTCAGAAACAGCTATTGTTTTTTTCTCTGACTCCAACTTTGAACGCTTGGATCTCTCTCAGTTTTTATTCAATTGCCTGATTTCATTTTGTAGAATCTTCGCATTGTTGTCGACTAAAAAATGTTCTTAGCAAAATTTTCAAATTGGACCCTTATTCAGATAGAAAATGATTTTTTTGTTGTACTGTCCAGATTCGGCCAAGTGGAGAGAGAACATAATTATCATATTTTTATTCAAATCTCTTCACACGTGAGGGGTAGGAAAAGGTACGTTACTATTATTTTGCATGTCTTGAGGATATAGAAAAAAGAATGAGCCAAGAATAGCGCCCGTAGTAGAAGAAATCTTTAAATTACCTCGGGTTGGTCAGAAACAGCTAATGTTTTTTTCTCTGACTCCAACTTCGAACGCTTGGATCTCTCTCAGTTTTTATTCAATTGCCAGATTTCTTGTAGTAGAATCTTCGCATTGTTCTCGACTAAAAAATGTTCTTAGCGAAATTTCCATATGTCACCCTTATTCAGATAGAAAATGGTTTTTTTGTGGTACTGTCCAGATTCGGCCAAGTGGAGAGAGAACATAACTATCAACTTTTTCTTCAAATCTCTTCACACGTGAGGGGTAGGAAAAGATAGGTTATTATTATTTTGCATGTCTTGAGGAGATAGAAAAAAGAATGATCCAAGAATAGCGCCCGTAGTTGAAGAAATCTTTAAATTACCTCGGGTCGGTCAGAAACTGCTAATGTTTTTTTCTCTGATTCCAACTTGGAACGCTTGGATCTCTCTCAGTTTTTATCCAATTGCCAGATTTCTTTTGGTAGAATATTCGCATTGTTGTCGACCAAAAAATGTTCTTAGCGAAATTTGCATATTGGACCCTTATTCAGATAGAAAATGATTTTTTTGTTGTACTGTCCAGATTCGGCCAAGTGGAGCGAGAACACAATTATCAACTTTTTCTTCAAATCTCTTCACACGTGAGGGGTAGGAAAAGATTGGTTATTATTATTTTGCATGTCTTGAGGAGATAGAAAAAAGAATGAGCCAAGAATAGCGACGTAGTTGAAGAAATCTTTAAATTACCTCGGGTTGGTCAGCAACAGCTAATGTTTTTTTCTCTGACTCCAACTTTTAATGTTTGGATCTCTCTCAGTTTTTATTCAATTGCCAGATTTCTTTTTGTAGAATATTCGCATGGTTGTCGACTAAAAAATGTTCTTAGCCAAATTTGCAGATTGTACCCTTATTCAGATAGAAATAATTTTTTTGTTGTACTGTCCAGATTCGGCCAAGTGGAGAGAGAACATAATTATCAACTTTTTCTTCAAATCTCTTCACACGTGAGGGGTAGGAAAAGATAGGTTATTATTATTTTGCATGTCTTGAGGAGATAGAAAAAAGAATGAGCCAAGAATAGCGCCCGTAGTTGAATGAAATCTTTAAATTACCTCGGGTTGGTCAGCAACGGCTAATGTTTTTTTCTCTGACTCCAACTTTGAACGCTTGGATCTCTCCCAGTTTTTATTCAATTGCCAGATTTCTTTTTGTAGAATCTTCGCATTGTTGTCGACTAAAAAATGTTCTTAGAGAAATTTGCAAATTGGACCCTTATTCAGATAGAAAATGATTTTTTTGTTGTACTGTCCAGATTCGGTCAAGTGGAGAGAGAACATAATTATCGACTTTTTCTTCAAATCTCTTCACACGTGAGGGGTAGGAAATGATAGGTTATTATTATTTTGCATGTCTTGAGGAGATAGAAAAAAGATTGAGCCAAGAATAGCGCCCGTAGTAGAAGAAATCTTTAAATTACCTCGGGTTGGTCAGAAACGGCTAATGTTTTTTTCTCTGACTCCAACTTTGAACGCTTGGATCTCTCTCAGTTTTTTTTCAATTGCCAGATTTCTTTTTCTAGAATCTTCGCATTGTAGTCGACTAAAAAATGTTCTTAGCGAAATTTGCAAATTGGACCCTTATTCAGATAGAAAATGATTTTTTTGTTGTACTGTCCAGATTCGGTCAAGTGGAGAGAGAACATAATTATCAACTTTTTTTTAAATCTCTTCACACGTGAGGGGTAGGAAAAGATAGGTTATTATTATTTTGCATGTCATGAGGAGATAGAAAAAAGAATGAGCCAAGAATAGCGCTCGTAGGTGAAGAAATCTTTAAATTACCTCAGGTTGGTCAGAAACAACAATTGTTTTTTTTTTCTGACTCCAACTTTGAACGCTTGGATCTCTCTCAGTTTTTATTCAATTGCCAGATTTCATTTTGTAGAATCTTCGCATTGTTGTCGACTAAAAAATGTTCTTAGCAAAATTTTCAAATTGGACCCTTTTTCAGATTGAAAATGATTTTTTTGTTGTACTGTCCAGATTCGGCCAAGTGGAGAGAGAACATAATTATCAACTTTTTCTTCAAATCTCATCACACGTGAGGGGTAGGAAAAGATAGGTGATTATTATTTTGCGTGTCTTGAGGAGATAGAAAAAGGAATGAGGCAAGAATAGCGCCCGTAGTAGAAGAAATCCTTAAATTACAACGGGTTTGTCAGAAACCGCTAATATTTTTTTCTCTGACGCCAACTTTGAACGCTTGGATCTCTCTGAGTTTTTATTCAATTGCAGGATTTCTTTTTGTAGAATCTTCGCTTTGTTGTCGACTAAAAAATGTACTTCGCGAAATTTGCAAATTGGACCCTTATTCAGATAGAAAATGATTTTTTTGTTGTACTGTCCAGATTCGGCCAAGTGGAGAGAGAACATAATTATCAACTTTTTCTTCAAATATCTTCACACGTGACGGGTACGAAAAGATAGGTCATTATTATTTTTCATGTCTTGAGGAGATAGACAAAAGAATGAGTCAAGAATAGCGCCCGTTGTTGAAGAAATCCTTAAATTACCACGGGCTGGTCAAAAATAGCTAATGTTTTTTTCTCTGACTCCAACTTTGAACGCTTGGATCTCTCTCAGTTTTTATTCAATTGCCAGATTTCTTTTTGCAGAATCTTCGCCTTGTTGTCGAATAAAAAATGTTCTTAGTGAAATTTGCATATTGGACCCTTATTCAGATAGAAAATGATTATTTTGTTGTACTGTCCAGATTCGGCCAAGTGGAGAGAGAACATAATTATCAACTTTTTCTTCAAATCTTTTCACACGTGAGGGGTAGGAAAAGATAGGTTATTATTATTTTTCATGTCTTGAGGAGATGGAAAAAAGAATGAGCCAAGAATAGTGCCCGTAGTTGAAGATATCCTTAAATTACCTCGGGTTGGTCAGAAACAGCAAATGTTTTTTCCTCTGACTCCAACTTTGAACGCTTGGATCTCTCTCAGTTTTTATTCAATTGCCAGATTTCTTTTTGCAGAATCTTGGCCTTGTTGTCGACTAAAAAATGTTCTTTGCGAAATTTGCATATTGGACCCTTATTCAGATAGAAAATGATTATTTTGTTGTACTGTCCAGATTCGGCCATCTTGAGGAGATAGAAAAAGGAATGAGCCAAGAATAGCGCCCGTTGTTGAAGAAAATCTTAAATTACCACGGGTTGGTCAGAAACACCTAATGTTTTTTTCTCTGACTCCGACTTTGAGCGCTTGGATCTCTCTGAGTTTTTATTCAAATGCCAGATTTCTTTTTGTAGAATCTGTGCCTTTTCGTCGACAAAAAAATGTTCTTAGCGAAATTTGCATATTGGACACCTATTCAGAAAGAAAATAATTTTTTGTTCTATTGTCCGAATTCGGCCAAATGGAGAGAGAACATAATTATCAACTTTTTCTTCAAATATCATCACACGTGAGGGGTAGGAAAAGATAGGTTATTATTATTTTGCATGTCTTGAGGAGATAGAAAAAGGAATGAGCCAAGAATAGCGCCCATAGTTGAAGAAATCCTTAAATTACAACGGGTTGGTCAGAAACAGCTAATATTTTTTTCTCTGACTCCAACTTTGAACGGTTGGATCTCTCTGAGTTTTTATTCAATTGCGGGATTTCTTTTTGTAGAATCTTCGCCTTGTTGTCGACTAAAAACTGTTCTTGGCGAAATTTGCAAATTGGACCCTTATTCAGATTGAAAATGATTTTTTTGTTGTACTGTCCAGATTCGGCCAAGTGGAGAGAGAACATAATTATCAACTTTTTCTTCAAATCTCATCACACGTGAGGGGTAGGAAAAGATAGGTGATCATTATTTTGCATGTCTTGAGGAGATAGAAAAAGGAATGAGGCAAGAATAGCGCCCGTAGTAGAAGAAATCCTTAAATTACAACGGGTTTGTCAGAAACCGCTAATATTTTTTTCTCTGACTCCAACTTTGAACGCTTGGATCTCTCTGAGTTTTTATTCAATTGCAGGATTTCTTTTTGTAGAATCTTCGCTTTGTTGTCGACTAAAAAATGTACTTTGCGAAATTTGCAAATTGGACCCTTATTCAGATAGAAAATGATTTTTTTGTTATACTGTCCAGATTCGGCCAAGTGGAGAGAGAACATAATTATCAACTTTTTCTTCAAATATCTTCACACGTGACGGGTACGAAAAGATAGGTTATTATTATTTTTCATGTCTTGAGGAGATAGACAAAAGAATGAGTCAAGAATAGCGCCCGTTGTTGAAAAATCCTTAAATTACCACGGGCTGGTCAGAAATAGCTAATGTTTTTTTCTCTGACTCCAACTTTGAACGCTTGGATCTCTCTCAGTTTTTATTCAATTGCCAGATTTCTTTTTGCAGAATCTTCGCCTTGTTGTCGAATAAAAAATGTTCTTAGTGAAATTTGCATATTGGACCCTTATTCAGATAGAAAATGATTATTTTGTTGTACTGTCCAGATTCGGCCAAGTGGAGAGAGAACATAATTATCAACTTTTTCTTCAAATCTCTTCACACGTGAGGGGTAGGAAAAGATAGGTTATTATTATTTTTCATGTCTTGAGGAGATAGAAAAAGGAATGAGCCAAGAATAGCGCCCGTTGCAGAAGAAATCCTTAAATTACCACGGGTTGGTCAGAAACAGCTAATGTTTTTTTCTCTGACTCCAACTTTGAACGCTTGGATCTCTCTAAGTTTTTATTCAATTGCGGGATTTCATTTGGTACAATCTTCGCCTTGTTGTCGACTAAAAAATGTTCTTGGCGAAATTTTCAAATTGGACCCTTATTCAGATAGAAAATGATTTTTTGTTCTACCGTCCAGATTCGGCCAAGTGGAGAGAGAACATAATTATCAACTTTTTCTTCAAATCTCTTCACACGTGAGGGGTAGGAAAAGATAGGTTATTATTATTTTGCATGTCTTGAGGAGATAGAAAAAAGAATGAGCCAAGAATAGCGCCCGTAGCTGAAGATATCCTTAAATAACCTCGGGTTGGTCAGAAACAGCTAATGTTTTTTTCTCTGACTCCAACTTTGAACGCTTGGATCTCTCTGAGTTTTTATTCAATTGCGAGATTTCTTTTTGTAGAAACTTCGCCATGTTGTCGACTAAAAAATGTTCTTAGGGAAATTTGAATGTTGGACCCTTATTCAGATAGAAAATGATTTTTATGTTGTACTGTCCATATTCGGCCAAGTGGAGAGAGAACATAATTATCAACTTTTTCTTCAAATCTCTTCATACGTGAGGGGTAGGAAAAGATAGGTTATTATTATTTTGCATGTCTTGAGGAGATGGAAAAAAGAATGAGCCAAGAATAGTGCCCGTAGTTGAAGATATCCTTAAATTACCTCGGGTTGGTCAGAAACAGCAAATGTTTTTTTCTCTGACTCCAACTTTGAACGCTTGGATCTCTCTCAGTTTTTATTCAATTGCCAGATTTCTTTTTGCAGAATCTTCGCCTTGTTGTCGACTAAAAAATGTTCTTTGCGAAATTTGCATATTGGACCCTTATTCAGATAGAAAATGATTATTTTGTTGTACTGTCCAGATTCGGCCATCTTGAGGAGATAGAAAAAGGAATGAGCCAAGAATAGCGCCCGTTGTTGAAGAAAATCTTAAATTACCACGGGTTGGTCAGAAACACCTAATGTTTTTTTCTCTGACTCCGACTTTGAACGCTTGGATCTCTCTGAGTTTTTATTCAAATGCCAGATTTCTTTTTGTAGAATCTGTGCCTTTTCGTCGACAAAAAAATGTTCTTAGCGAAATTTGTTCTATTGTCCGAATTCGGCCAAATGGAGAGAGAACATAATTATCAACTTTTTCTTCAAATATCATCACACGTGAGGGGTAGGAAAAGATAGGTTATTATTATTTTGCATGTCTTGAGGAGATAGAAAAAGGAATGAGCCAAGAATAGCGCCCATAGTTGAAGAAATCCTTAAATTACAACGGGTTGGTCAGAAACAGCTAATATTTTTTTCTCTGACTCCAACTTTGAACGGTTGGATCTCTCTGAGTTTTTATTCAATTGCGGGATTTCTTTTTGTAGAATCTTCGCCTTGTTGTCGACTAAAACTGTTCTTGGCGAAATTTGCAAATTGGACCCTTATTCAGATTGAAAATGAATTTTTTGTTGTACTGTCCAGATTCGGCCAAGTGGAGAGAGAACATAATTATCAACTTTTTCTTCAAATCTCATCACACGTGAGGGGTAGAAAAAGATAGGTGATTATTATTTTGCATGTCTTGAGGAGATAGAAAAAGGAATGAGGCAAGAATAGCGCCCGTAGTAGAAGAAATCCTTAAATTACAACGGGTTTGTCAGAAACCGCTAATATTTTTTTCTGTGACTCCAACTTTGAACGCTTGGATCTCTCTGAGTTTTTATTCAATTGCAGGATTTCTTTTTGTAGAATCTTCGCTTTGTTGTCGACTAAAAAATGTACTTCGCGAAATTTGCAAATTGGACCCTTATTCAGATAGAAAATGATTTTTTTGCTGTGGCGTTTTTCTTGGCTCATTTTTCTTTAGATCAACTCAAGTCCAACAAAATTACAATTGACTATTGATGATTCCATTCCCTCTGGTGCGATTAAATTTCATGAAAAAGGTCGACAAAATATCTTCACACCCAATGGTTGAATCTGGACAACAGATAAAAATTAATTTCTATCTTAATCTAGGCACAATTTTCAAAATTAGTCGCATAGAACTAGTAGCGGACAACTAGGCGATAATTTTGCAAAAAGAATAGAACAATTGAATAAATAATGAGTGACATTTAAGCGTTCAAATTTGGACTCACAACACCAAGACATAATCTGTTTCAGAACATGCCCGTTGTAATTTAAGGTATTCTTTCACAACGGGAGCTCTTCTTGCCTCCATTTTCTTTAGATCCACTCAAGACAAATAAAACAACAATAAACTACCAACACATATCCCTCTTGTATGATTAGATTTGAAGAAATTTTGGATTAACTACGGATTCATATCTCCCTTCGCTTGGCTGAATATGGACTGCAGAAAAATGTCATTTTCTACTGAATTTGGGCACAATATTTTAAATTAGTTGCATTAATCTAGTAGATGACAACTCGGAGATTATTTGGCAAAACGTATCATGGCAATCGGATAAATAATAACGGAGATCTAAGCGTTCAAATTGTGACAACACCAAAATATAAGCTGTTCAGAACATGCTTGTAACTTAAGGATTTCTTCCATTACGGACATACTTTTTGCCTCCATTTTCATTCGATCTACTATGGACAAATGAAATAACAAGCGATTACCGATTCATATCACTCTTGTCTGATTAGATTTAAAGAAAACGTTAATAAAAGATCTTCTCCCTCCACTTGGCTACATCTGGCAAGCAGAAAGAAGTCATTTTCTATCTGAATGCGGGCATGATATTCAATATTCATCACATAGATCCTTCAGAGGACAACTAGAAGATGATAATGCAAAAAGAATAAGGGCAATTGGATAAATAATGAGAAAGATCTAAGAATTCAAAGTTCGAGTCACAACACCAAAACAAAAGCAATTTCTAACTAGCACGTGGTAACTTAAGGTATTTTTCCACAACGTGCACTCTTCTTGTCTCCGTTTTTTTCAATCTACAGAAGACATATGAAATAACAATTAAGTACTAATTTATATCCATCTTGTGTGGTTAGATTTGAAGAAAACATCGATTAAAGTTCTTCTCTCCCCCCTTGGCTGAATCTGGACTGCAGAAAAAAGTAATTTTCAAACTGAATGTGGGTGTAATATTTTAAAATATTTGCATTGATATAGTAAATGACAACTGGGAGATTATTTTGCAAAAATAATTACGGCAATTGGATAAATAATGAGGGAGATTTAAACGTTCAAAGTTGGAGTTCCAACACCAAAATATAAGCTGTTTCTGAACATCTCGTTGTAATTGAGGAAGTTCTTCTATTACGGTCGTTCTTCTTCCTTCATTTTACTTTTAATCTTGTCAAGGCAAACAAAATAACCCTTAACAACTAATTCCAATCACTCATGTGCGATTATATTTAAAGAAAAAGTCGATAAAAGATGTCATCTCTCTCTCTGGTTGAATCTAGACAGCAAAAAAATTCATTTTATATCTAAAGGTGGGGACGATATTCTAAATTCATGACATAGATTAGTTAGATGAAAACAAGGAGAAAATTTTGCCAAAAGAATCGGGGAATTGAAAAAATAATGACGAAGATTTAAGCGTTCAAACTTGGAGTCAAAACATCAAAATAAAAGTGGTTTCTGATGAGTCTGTTGTAATTCAAGGGGTTCATCCGCAACTGGCTCTCATTTTTCAATCGTTATACCCAAGACAAACAAAATAACCATTAACGACAGATTCTTTTCCCCCTTTTGCGATTAGATTTGAAGAAAACGTTGACAAAAATCTTCTCCCTCCACTTGGCTTAATCTGGACAGCGAAAAAAATATATTTTCTCTCTGAATGTGGGCACGATATTCTAAATTCGTCGTATAGATCTTTTAGAGGAGAACAAGTAGATGATTTTGCAAAAAGAATAGAACAATTGAATAAATAATGAGTGACATTTAAGCGTTCAAAGTTGGACTCACAACACCAAGACATAATCTGTTTCAGAACATGCCTGTTGTAATTTAAGGTGTTCTTCCACAACGGGAGCTCTTCTTGCCTCCATTTTCTTTAGATCCACTCAAGACAAATAAAATAACAATAAACTACCAACACATATCCCTCTTGTATGATTAGATTTGAAGAAAATGTCGATTAATGATCTTTTCCATACCTTGGCTGAATCTGAACTGCAGAAAAAAATCATTTTCTTTCTGAATTCGGGCACAATATTTTAAATTAATTCCAGTGATCTAGTAGATGAGAACTGAGAGATTATTTTGCAAAAAGAATAGGGCAATTTCATAAATAATGAGGGAGATCTAAGCGTTCAATGTTGGAGTTATAATACCAAAACATAAGCTGTTACTAACTGGCACGTGGTGATTTAATGAGTTCTTCTTCTACTAGCGTAGTTCTTGGCATATTTTTCTTTCAATTTACTCAAGACAAAAAATATAATAATGAACTACAGATTTTTATCCCTCTCGTGCGATTAGATTTCAAGAAAAGTCGATAAAAGATCTTCTTTTTCCGCTTTGCTGAATATGGACAGCAAAAAAAATTATTTTCTATCTCAATGCGGGCACATTATATTAAATTCGTTGCATTTATTTGGTAGATAACAACTAGGAGATTGTTCTGGTAAATGAATCAGGGCAATTGGATAAATAATGTGGGAGATCTAAACATTCAAAGTTGAAGTCACAACACCAAAATATGAGATGTTTCAGAACATGCCCGTTGTAATTTAGGGAGTTCTTCCATTATCGGGACTCTTTTCGTGTCATTTTTTTCGATTTACTCGAGACGAATAAAGTAAGAATTAACTACTGATTCATATCTCTATTGTGTGATTAGATTTGAAGAAAATGTGGATTAACTACGGATTCATATCTCCCTCCCCTTGGCTGAATATGGACTGCAGAAAAATATCATTTTCTACTGAATGCGGGCACAATATTTTAAATTAGTTGCATTATTCTAGTAGATGACAACTAGGAGATTATTTGGCAAAACGTATCAGGGCAATCGGATAAATAATAAGGGAGATCTAAGCGTTCAAATTTGGAGTGACAACACCAAAATATAAGCTGTTTCAGTACATGCTTGTAAGTTAAGGAGTTCTTCCATTATGGACATACTTTATGCCTCCATTTTCATTCGATCAACTCATGAAAAATGAAATAACAATCAATTACCGATTCATATCATTCTTGTCTGATTAGATTTAAAGAAAACGTGAATAAAAGAACTTCTGACTCCACTTGGCTACATCTGGCAAGCAGAAAGAAGTCATTTTCTATCTGAATGCGGGCATGATATTCAATATTCATCACACAGATCTTTCAGAGGACAACTAGGAGATGATAATGTGAAAAAGAATAATGGCAATTGGATAAATAATGAGAAAGATCTAAGAATTCAAAGTTCGGGTCACAACACCAAAACAAATGCAATTTCTAACCAGCACGTGGTAACTTAAGGTATTTTTCCATAACGGGCACTCTTCTTGTCTCCGTTTTTTTCAATCTGCACAAGACATATGAAATAAAAATTAAGTAGTAATTTATATCCCTCTTGTGTGATTAGATTTGAAGAAAACGTTGATTAAAGATCTTCTCTCTCCCCTTGGTTGAATCTGGATGCAGAAAAAGGTAATTTTCAATCTGAATGTGGGCGTAATATTTTAAAATATTTGCATTGATATAGTAGATGAGAACTGGGAGATTATTTTGCAAAAATATTTAGGGCAATTGGATAAATAATGAGGGAGATTTAAACATTCAATGTTGGAGTCACAATACCAAAATATAAGCTGTTTCTGAACATCTCCTTGTAATTTAGGTAGTTCTTCGATTACGGTCGTTCTTCTTGCTTCATTTTACTTTTAATCTACTCAAGACAAACAAAATAACCCTTAACAACTAATTCCTTTCACTCCTGTGCGATTAGATTTAAGGAAAAAGTCGATAAAAGATGTCATCTCTCTCTCTGGCTGAATCTAGACAGCAAAAAAATTCATTTTATATCTAAAGGTGGGGACGATATTCTAAATTCATGACATAGATTAGTTAGATGGAAACAAGGAGAAAATTTTGCCAAAAGAATCGGGGCAAATGAAAAAATAATGGTGAAGATTTAAGCGTTCAAAGTTGGAGTCAAAACATCAAAATAAAAGTGATTTCTGACCAGCCCGTTGTAATTTAAAGAGTTACACGCAATGTATTGTAGAAGATTCATCTACGGAAGCAGAGTATATAGCTGCCGCAGAAGCGGCTAAAGATGTTGTTTGAATAAAGAACCTTTTGGAGGAGCTAAGAATATTACTGGATTTTGTCATGATCACTTTGCTGAACAAGGTTCTTCTTAATTCTTATTTAAATTGAAGTATAAACAAGGACTAAATCTTGATATGAGCACATTGAATCTTTATTAATTGTTATATATTGAATAAGAAGGAAAACAAGAAGACATAAAATTAATGATGGGAAATAAAATTTATATTATGTTCAGAACAATTTTAAACTTGGTTTGAGATTTAACCAAGTGTAATTCTTGCTTTGTCAATTTAGTTTGTTATATTTGAAACCTGTGTGTTGAATATATTAAATGTTTATTTTAATTTCTTAAATTTTCTAATTGATAAGTTTGTTTTATAAAATTATGAAAAAATTGAATGAATAAGTGGGCAATAAAGCTATTTTTCCATAGTAGTAGAAAGAATGATCAAAATTTGTATTATGTTGCCAAAATTTTAATTTTGATAATCCTAAAATAAAAAATATTCTGAAATAATGATATACATTTATCAATAAAATGAATAATTAATAATTAATAATAACATAATAATTAATTTAAGATAGAAGAATTTAAATCTTCATTCATTATGCTTTTATATTACATCTATTCTCACCATATTATAATAAAGGGCATCGTAATCATTAAATAGAGATCTCTTTTTAAATTTCACTTGATCTCAATTGCTATCTCTTTCATCATGCCAAACACCACTCTAAAATGAAGAGATAAAGAGGAATAAGTCCATAACTTTAGAAAAAATAATCCTTTTTTGATCCGGATGCCAAACAGAGCCTTAGAGTGTAGCTTGAAAGTCAATTTTTTCTTCAAAAATGCTTTGTTTTCCGTACATGCCGGCAATGTTTCAGAAGTCGGAGATCAAAACTAGTCGGCAACTCCGTCCGAATGACTTTGTATATTTTTTAAATAATATTATTATTTAGATCTTAGGCCAAATTTCACATGTATCCCCACAAAACATCATAATTTCATGTATACACCTACAAAAAGTGAAACATCACCAATACCCCTACAAAATCGCCCAAATATCATGGATACCCCTATGATATATTTAGTGTTTAAGATTAACGTTATTATTTTATTTTTTTCATTTTTCCTCTATGTAAATGTAATAATGGTTTATATTAAGTCATTTTATGTTATTTTTAGTTTATGTATGGTAGGTTCAAAATTAATATGTCTGAGGAAAACATTTACAATTTCTAAAAGAAAAATAAAATAAAAAAATTAGTATTTGATAGCCGTTTTATATTTTTAATAATGGACTTGATGATAATGCAATCATATATATGTTATTTGACTGACATATTTTTGACAAGATAACAACAAAGGTATTAGTGATATTTTAAAAAAATTGTGGGGATATTCATGATATATGTGTGGTTTAATAGGAGTATTCATAATATTTTAGTGATTTTCCAGGAGTATTAGTAATATTTCACTTTTTGTAGAAGTATACGTGAAATTATGAAGTTTTGCGGGGGTACATGCGAAATTTGGCCTAGGACTTAATAACACATAAACCCTAAACCCTTAATTAAGACCTAGGCCAAATTTCATGTACACGTGAATTAAGAAGAACCTTGTTCAGCAAAGTGATCATGACAAAATCCAGTAATATTCTTAGCTCCTCCAAAAGGTTCTTTATTCAAACAGCTTCTTTAGCCGCTTCTGCGGCAGCTATATACTCTGCTTCCGTTGATGAATCTGCTACAATACATTGCGTGGAACTCTTTAAATTACAACGGGCTGGTCAGAAATCACTTTTATTTTGATGTTTTGACTCCAACTTTGAACGCTTAAATCTTCACCAATATTTTTTCATTTGCCCCGATTCTTTTGGCAAAATTTTCTCCTTGTTTTCATCTAACTAATCTATGTCATGAATTTAGAATATCGTCCCCACCTTTAGATATAAAATGATTTTTTTTGCTGTCTAGATTCAGCCAGAGAGAGATAACATCTTTTATCGACTTTTTCTTTAAATCTAATCGCACAGGAGTGAAAGGAATTAGTTGTTAAGGGTTATTTTGTTTGTCTTGAGTAGATTAAAAGTAAAATGAAGCAAGAAGAACGACCGTAATCGAAGAACTACCTAAATTACAAGGAGATGTTCAGAAACAGCTTATATTTTGGTATTGTGACTCCAACATTGAATGTTTAAATCTCCCTCATTATTTATCCAATTGCCCTAAATATTTTTGCAAAATAATCTCCCAGTTCTCATCTACTATATCAATGCAAATATTTTAAAATATTACGCCCAAATTCAGATTGAAAATTACCTTTTTCTGCAGTCCAGATTCAACCAAGGGGAGAGAGAAGATCTTTAATCAACGTTTTCTTCAAATCTAATCACACAAGAGGGATATAAATTACTACTTAATTGTTATTTCATATGTCTTCTGTAGATTGAAAAAAACGGAGACAAGAAGAGTGCCCGTTATGGAAAACACCTTAAGTTACCACGTGCTGGTTAGAAATTGCTTTTGTTTTGGTGTTGTGACCCGAACTTTGAATTATTAGATCTTTCTCATTATTTATCCAATTGCCATTATTCTTTTTGCATTATCATCGACTAGTTGTCCTCTGAAAGATCTATGTGATGAATATTGAATATCATGCCCGCGTTCAGATAGAAAATGACTTCTTTCTGCTTGCCAGATGTAGCCAAGTGGAGTGAGAAGTTCTTTTATTAATGTTTTCTTTAAATCTAATCAGACAAGAGTAATATGAATCGGTAATTGATTGTTATTTCATTTTTCCATAGTAGATCGACGTGTCAGTAAGTAACAGCTTATGTTGTTGTATTATAACACCAACATTGAACTCATTAAATCACCACGTGTCAGTTAGTAACAGCTTATGTTGTTGTATTATAACTCCAACATTGAACGCTTAAATCTCCCTCATTATTTACGAAATTGCCCTATTCTTTTTGCAAAATAATCTCCCAGTTCTCATCTACTAGATCACTGCAATTAATTTAAAATATTGTGCCCGAATTCAGAGAAAAAAAGATTTTTTTCTACAGTTCAGATTCAGCCAAGGAAAGCAAAAGTCTTTAATCGACATTTTTTTCAAATCTAATCATACAAGAGGGATATGTGTCGGTAGTTTATTGTTATTTTATTTGTCTTGAGTGGATCTAAAGAAAATGGAGGCAAGAAGAGCTCCCGTTGTGGAAGTATACCTTAAATTACAACGGGCATGTTCTGAAACAGATTATGTCTTGGTGTTGTGAGTCCAACTTTTAACGCTTAAATGTCGCTCATTATTTATTCAATTGTTCTATTCTTTTTGCAAAATTATCTCCGAGTTGTCCGCTACTAGTTCTATGCGACTAATTTAGAAAATTGTGCCCATATTCAGATAGAAATTAATTTTTATCTGCTGTCAAGATTTAGCCAATGGGAGTGAAGATATTTTATCGACCTTTTTCATCAAATTTAATCGCACAAGAGGGAACAGACTCATCAATAGTCAATTGTAATTTTGTTGGACTTGAGTAGATCGAAAGAAAAATGAGTAAAGAACAACGTCAGTAGAGGAAGAAATCCTTAAATTATCATGGGCAGTTCAGAAATAGCTTATGTTTTTTAGCCGTGACTCAAACTTTGAACGCTGAGATCTACCTCAATATTTATCCAATTGCCCAGATTCTTTTTGCAAAATTATCTACTTGTTCTCCTCGAAAAGATCTGTACGAAGAATTTAGAATATCGTGCCCACATTCAGATAGAAAATATATTTTTTTTGCTGTCCATATTAAGCCAAGTGGAGGGAGAAGATTTTTTGTCAACATTTTCTTCAAATCTAATCGCAAAAGGGGGATAAGAATCTGTCGTTAATGGTTATTTTGTTTGTCTTGGGTATAACGATTAAAACATGAGGCAAGAAAAGTGCCAGTTGCGGAAGAACTCCTTAAATTAAAATAGACTGGTCAGAAACCACTTTTATTTTGATTTTTTGACTCCAACTTTGAACTCTTAAATCTTCGTCATTATTTTTTCAATTGCCCCGATTCTTTTGGCAAAATTTTCTCCTTGGTTTCATCTAACTAATCTATGTCATGAATTTAGAATATCGTCCCCACCTTTAGATATAAAATGAATTTTTTTGTGGCTAGATTCAGCCAGAGAGAGAGATGACATCTTTTATCGACTTTTTCTTTAAATATAATCGCACAGGAGTGATAGGAATTAGTTGTTAAGGGTTATTTTGTTTGTCTTGAGTAGATTAAAAGTAAAATGAAGGAAGAAGAACGACTGTAATAGAAGAACTTCCTCAATTACAACGAGATGTTCAATAACGGCTTATATTTTGGTGTTGGGACTCCAACTTTGAACGTTTAAATCTCCCTCATTATTTATCCAATTGCCCTAATTATTTTTGCAAAATAATCTCCCAGTTGTCATCTACTATATCAATGCAAATATTTTAAAATGTTACGCCCACATTCAGTTTGAAAATTACTTTTTTCTGCAGTCCAGATTCAGCCAAGGGGGGAGAGAAGATCTTTAATCGACGTTTTCTTCAAATCTAATCACACGAGAGGGATATAAATTAGTACTTAATTGTTATTTCATATGTCTTCTGTAGATTGAAAAAAATGGAGACAAGAAGAGTGCACGTTGTGGAAAAACACCTTAAGTTACTACGTGCTTGTTAGAAATTGCTTTTGTGTTGGTGTTGTGACTCGAACTTTGCATTCTTAGATCTTTCTCTTTATTTATCCAATTGCCCTTATTCTTTTTGCATTATCATCTCCTGGTTGTCCTCTGAAAGATCTATGTGATGAATATTGAATATCACGCCCGCATTCAGATAGAAAATGACTTCTTTCTGCTTGCCAGATGTAGCCAAGTGGAGGGAGAAGATCTTTTATTAATGTTTTCTTTAAATCTAATCAGACATGAGTGATGTGAATCGGTAATTGATTGTTATTTCATTTTTCCATAGTAGATCGAATGAAAAGGGAGGCAAAAAGTATGTCCGTAACGGAAGAACTCCTTAAGATACAAGCATGTTATGAAACAGCTTATATTTTGGTGTTGTCACAATTTGAACGCTTAGATCTCTCTTATTATTTATCCGATTGCCATGATACGTTTTGCCAAATAATCTCATAGTTGTAATCTACTAGATTAATGCAACTAATTTAAAATATTGTGCCCAAATTCAGTAGAAAATGACATTTTTATGCAGTCCATATGCAGCCAAGCGGAGGGAGATATGAATCCGTATTTAATCCACATTTTCTTCAAATCTAATCATACAAGAGGGATATGTGTCGGTAGTTTATTCTTTTTTTATTTGTCTTGAGTGGATCTAAAGAAAATGGAGGCAAGAAGAGCTCCCGTTGTGAAAGAATACCTTAAATTACAACGGGCATGTTCTGAAACAGATTATGTCTTGGTGTTGTGAGTCCAACTTTGAACGCTTAAATGTCACTCGTTATTTATTCAATTGTTCTATTCTTTTTGCAAATTATCTCCTAGTTGTCCGCTACTAGTTCGATGCGACTAATTTAGAAAATTGTGCCTAGAATCAGATAGAAATTAATTTTTATCTGTTGTCCAGATTTAACCATTGGGAGTGAAGATATTTTATCGACCTTTTTCATCAAATTTAATCGCACAAGAGGGAATGGAATCATCAATAGTCAATTGTAATTTTGTTGGACTTGAGTTGATCTAAAGAAAAATGAGCCAAGAAAAGCGCCAGTAGATGAAGAAATCCTTAAATTATAATGGGCCGTTAAGAAATAGCTTATATTTTTGAGCCGTGACTCAATCTTTGAACGCTTAGATCTACCTCATTATTTATCCAATTGCCCAGATTATTTTTGCAAAATCATCTACTTGTTCTCCGCTAAAAGATCTATATGACGAATTTAGAATATCGTGCCCACATTCGGATAGAAAATATATTTTTTTTGGTGTCCAGATTAAGCCAAGTGGAGGGAGAAGATTTTTTGTCAACATTTTCTTCAAATCAAATCGCAAAAGAGGGATAAGAATCTGTCGTTAATGGTTATTTTGTTTGTTTTGGGTAGAACGAATAAAAAATGAGGCAAGAAATGTGCCAGTTGCGGAAGACCTCCTTAAATTACAACGCGCTGGTCAGAAACCACTTTTATTTTGATGTTTTGACTCCAAGTTTGAACGCTTAAATCTTCGTCATTATTTTTTCAATTGCCCCGATTCTTTTGGCAAAATTTTCTCCTTGTTTTCATCTAACTAATCTATGTCATGAATTTAGAATATCGACCCCACCTTTAGATATAAAATGAATTTTTTTGCTATATAGATTCAGCCAGAGAGAGAGATGACATCTCCTATCGACTTTTTCTTTAAATACAATCGCACAGGAGTGATATGAATTAGTTGTTAAGGGTTATTTTGTTTGTCTTGAGTAGATTAAAAGTAAAATGAAGCAAGAAGAACGACCATAATAGAAGAACTTCCTCAATTACAACGAGATGTTCAGAAACAGCTTATATTTGAGTGTTGGGACTCCAACTTTAAACGTTTAAATCTCCCTCAGTATTTATCCAATTTCCCTAATTATTTTTGCAAAATAATCTCCCAGTTGTCATCTACTATATCAATGCAAATATTTTAAAATATTACGCCCACATGCAGTTTGAAAATTACTTTTTTCTGCAGTCCAGATTCAGCAAAGCGGGGAGAGAAGATCTTTAATCGACGTTTTCTTCAAATCTAATCACACAAGAGGGATATAAATTAGTAATTAATTGTTATTACATATGTTTTCTGTAGATTGAAAAAAATGGAGACAAGAAGGGTGCTCGTTATGGAATAACACCTTAAGTTACCACGTGTTGGTTAGAAATTAATTTTGTTTTGGTGTTGTGACTCAAACTTTGAATTCTTAGATCGTTCTCATTATTTATCCAATTGCCCTTATTCTTTTTGCATTATCATCTCCTAGTTATCCTCTGAAAGATCTATGTGATGAATATTGAATATCATGCCTGCATTCAGATAGAAAAAGTATGTCCGTAATGGAAGAACTCTTTAAGTTATAAGCATGTTCTGAAACATCCTATATTTTGGTGTTGTCACTCCAAATTTGAACGCTTAGATCTCCCTTATTATTTATCCGATTGCCCTGATACGTTTTGCCAAATAATCTCCTGGTTGTCATCTACTAGATTAATGCAACTAATTTAAAATATTGTGCCCGCATTCAGTAGAAAATAACATTTTTCTGCAATCCATTTTCATCCAAGGGGAGGGAGATTTGAATCCGTAGTTAACCCACATTTTCTTCAAATCTAATCACACAAGCGAGATATGAATCAGTAGTTAATTCTTATTTTGTTCGTCTTGAGTACATCAAAAAAAATGACACGAAAAGAGTCCCCATAATGGAAGAACTCCCTAAATTACAACGGGCATGTTCTGAAACATCTCATATTTTGGTGTTGTGACTTCAACTTTGAATGATTAGAGCTCCCACATTATTTATCCAATTGTCTTGATTCATTTAGCAGAACAATCTCCTAGTTGTTATCTACCAAATAAATGCAACTAATTTAATATAATGTGCGTGCATTGAGATTGAAAATAATTTTTTTTGCTGTCCAGATTTAGCAAAGCGAAAAAAAGAAGATCTTTTATCGACTTTTCTTGAAATCTAATCGCACATGAGGGATAAAAATCTGTAGTTTATTATTATATTTTTTGTCTTGAGTAAATTGAAAGAAAAATATGCCAAGAACTACGCTAGTAGAAGAAGAACTCATTAAATCACCACGTGCCGGTTAGTAACAGCTTCTGTTTTGGTATTATAACTCCAACATTGAACGCTTAGATCTCCCTCATTATTTATGAAATTGCCCTATTTGTTTTGCAAAATAATCTCTCAGTTCTCACCTACATGATCACTGCAATTAATTCAAAATATTGTACCCGAATTCAGATAGAAAATGAATTTTTTCTGCAGTTCAGATTCAGCCAAGGAAAGGAAAAGATCTTTAATCGACATTTTCTTCAAGTCTAATCATACAAGAGGGATATGTGTGGGTAGTTCATTGTTATTTTATTTGTCTTGAGTGGATCTAAAGAAAATGAAGTCAAGAAGAGCTCCCGTTGTGGAAGAACACCTTAAATTAGAACGGGCATGTTCTGAAACAGATTATGTCTTGGTGTTGTGAGTCCCAACTTTGAACGCTTAAATGTCGGTCATTATTTATACAATTGTTCTATTCTTTTTGCAAAATTATCTCCTAGTTGTCCGCTACTAGTTCTATGCGACTAAGTTAGAAAATTGTGCCCAGATTCAGATAGAAATTAATTTTTATCTGCTGTCCAGATTCAGCCAATGGGAGTGAAGATATTTTATCGACCTTTTTCATCAAATTTAATCGCACAAGAGGGAATAGAATCATCAATAGTCAATTGTAATTTTGTTGGACTTGAGTAGATCGAAAGAAAAATGAGCTAAGAAAAGTGCCAGTAGAGGAAGAAATCCTTAAATAATCGTGGGCCGTTCAGAAATAGCTTATGTTTTTGAGCCGTGACTCAAACTTTGAACGCTTAGATCTACCTCAATATTTATCGAATTGCCCTGATTCTTTTTGCAAAATCGTCTACTTGTTCTCCTCTAAAAGATCTATACGACGAATTTTCAATATCGTGCCCACATTCGGATAGAAAATATATTTTTCTTGCTGTCCAGATTAAGCCAAGTGGAGGGAGAAGATTTTTTGGCAATGTTTTCTTCAAATCTAATCGCAAAGGAGGGATAAGAATCTGTCGTTAATGGTTATTTTGTTTGTCATGGGTAGAATGAATGAAAAATGAGGCAAGAAAAGTGTCAGTCGCAGACGAACTCCTTAAATTACAACAGACTGGTCAGAAACAACTTTTATTTTGATTTTTTGACTCCAACTTTGAACGCTTAAATCTTCGTCATTATTTCTTCAATTGCCCCGATTCTTTTCGCAAAATTTTGTCCTTGTTTTCGCCTAACTAATCTATGTCATGAATTGAGAATATCGTCCCCACCTTTAGATATAAAATGAATTTTTTTGCTGTCTAGATTCAGCCAAAGAGAGAGATGACATCTTTTATCGATTTGTTCTTTAAATCTAATCACACAAGAGTTATAGGAATTAGTTGTTAAGGGTTATTTTGTTTGTCTTGAGTAGATTAGAAGTAAAATAAAGCAAGAAGAGCGACCGTAATGGAAGAACTACCTAAATTACAATGGGATGTTCAGAAACAGCTTATATTTTGGTGTTGTGACACCAACTTTGAACGTTTAAATCTCCCTCATTATTTATCCAATTGTCCTAATTATTTTTGCAAAATAATCTCCCAGGTGTAATCTACTATATCAATGCAAATATTTTAAAACATTACGCCCACATTCAGATTGACAGTTACTCTTTTCTGCAGTCCAGATTCAGCCAAGGGGGGAGAGAAGATCTTTAATCGACGTTTTCTTCAAATCTAATCACACAGGAGAGATATAAATTAGTACTTAATTGGTATTTCATATGTCTTCTCTAGATTGAAAAAAAAGAGACAAGAAGAGTGCCCGTTACGGAAAAACACCTTAAGTTACCACGTGCTGGTTAGAAATTGCTTTTGTTTTGTTGTTGTGACTCGAACTTTGAATTGTTAGATCTTTCTCATTATTCATCCAATTGCCGTTATTCTTTTTGCATTATCATCTCCTAATTGTCCTCTGAGAGATCTATGTGATGAATATTGAATATCATGCCTGCATTCAGATAGAAAATGACTTCTTTCTGCTTGCCAGATGTAGCCAAGTTGAGGGAGAAGATCTTTTACTAACGTTTTCTTTAAATCTAATCAGACAAGAGTGATATGAATCGGTAATTGATTGTTCTTTCATTTTTCTAGAATAGATCGAATGAAAATGCAGGCAAAAATTATCTCCGTAATGGAAGAACTCCTTAAGTTACAAGCATGTTCTGAAACAGCTTATATTTTGTCGTTGTCACTCCAAATTTGAACGCTTAGATCTCCCTTATTATTTATCCCATTGTCCTGACACTTTTTTCCAAATAATCTCCTAGTTGTCATCTACTAGATTAATGCAACTAATTTAAAATATTGTGCCCGCATTCAGTAGAAAACGACATTCTTGTGCAGTGCATATTCAGCCACGGGGAGGGTGATATGAATCCGTAGTTAATCCACATTTTCTTCAAATCTGATCACACAAGAGAGATATGAATCAATAGTTAATTCTTATTTTGTTTGTCTTGAGTAAATCGAAAAAAATGACATGAAAAGAGTCCTCATAATGTAAGAACTCCCTAAATTACAACGGGCATGTTCTGAAATATCTCATAATTTGGTGTTGTGACTTCAACTTTGAATGCTTAGATCTCCCACATTATTTATCCAATTGCCCTGATTCATTTAGCAGAATAATCTCCTAGTTGTTATCTACCGAATAAATGCAACTAATTTTAATATTATGTGCCCGCATTGAGATAGAAAATAATTTTTTTTTGCTGTCCAGATTCAGCAAAGCGGAAAAAGAAGATCTTTAATCGACTTTTCTTGAAATCTAATCGCACAAGAGGAATAAAAATCTATAGTTGATTATTATATTTATTTTCTTGAGTAAATTGAAAGAAAAATATGCCAAGAACTACGCTAGTAGAAGAAGAACTCATTGAATCACCACGTGCCGGTTAGTAACAGCTTATGTTTTGGTATTATAACTCCAACATTGAACGCTTAGATCTCCCTCATTATTTATGAAATTGCCCCATTTGTTTGCAAAATAATCTCCCAGTTCTCATCTACTAGATCACTGCAATTAATTTAAAATTTTGTGCCCGAATTCAGATAGAAAATGATTTCTTTCTGCAGTTCAGATTCAGCCAAGGAAAGAAAAAGATCTTTAATTGACATTTTCTTCAAATCTAATCATACAAGAGGGATATGTCTCGGTAGTTTATTGTTATTTTATTTGTCTTGAGTGGATCTAAAGAAAATGGAGGCAAGAAGAGCTCCCGTTGTGGAGGAACACCTTAAATTACAACGGGCATGTTTTGAAACAGATTATTTCTTGGTGTTGTGAGTCAAACTTTGAACGCTTAAATGTCACTCATCATTTATTCAATTATTCTATTCTTTTTACAAAATCATCTCCTAGTTGTCTGCTACTAGTTCTATGCGACTAATTTAGAAAATTGTGTCCAGATTTAGATAGAAAATAATTTTTATGTCCTGCCGAGATTTAGCCAATGGGAGTGAAGATATTTTATCGACCTTTTTCTTGAAATTTAATCGCACAAGAGTGAATGAAATCATCAATAGTCAATTGTAATTTTGTTGGACTTGAGTAGATCGAAAGAAAAATGTGCCAAGAAAAGCGCCAGTAGAGGATGAAATCCTTAAATTATCAGGGGCTGTTCAGAAATAGCTTATGTTTTTGAGCCGTGACTCAAACTTTGAAAGCTCTTCGAATAGAAAATATTTTTTTTTTTGCTGTCCAGATTAAGCCAAATGGAGGGAGAAGAGTTTTTGTCAATATTTTCTTCAAATCTAATCCCAAAAGAGGGATAAGAATCTGTCGTTAATGGTTATTTTGTTTGTCTTGGGTAGAGCGAATGAAAAATTAGGCAAGAAAAGTGCCAGTTCCAGAAGAACTCCTTAAATTACAACAGACTGGTCAGAAACCGCTTTTATTTTGATGTTTTGACTCCAACTTTGAACGCTTAAATCTTCGTCATTTTTTTTTCAATTGCCCCGATTCTTTTGGCAAAATTTTCTCGTTGTTTTCATCTAACTAATCTATGTCATGAATTCAGAATATCGTCCCCATCTTTAGATATAAAATGAATTTTTTTGATGTATAGATTTAGCCAGAGAGAGAGATGACTTCTTTTATCGACTTTTTCTTTAAATCTAATCGCACAGGAGTGATAGGAATTAGTTGTCAAGGATTATTTTGTTTGTCTTGAGTAGATTAAAAGTAAAATGAAGCAAGAAAAACGACCGCAATAGAAGAACTACAACGAGATGTTCAGAAACAGCTTATATTTTGGTGTTGGGACTCCAACTTTGAACGTTTAAATCTCCCTCATTATTTATCCAATTTTCCTAATTATTTTTGCAAAATAATCTCCCAGCTGTCATCTACTATATCAATGCAAATATTTTAAAATATTACGCCCACATTCAGATTGAAAATTACTTTTTTCTGCAGTCCAGATTCAGCCAAGAGGGGAGAGAACATCTTTAATCTACGTTTTCTTCAAATCTGATCACACAAGAGGGATATAAACATGTACTTGATTGTTATTTCATATGTCTTCTGTAGATTGAAAAAAAAGGAGACAAGAAGAGTGCCCGTTATGGAAAAAGACCTTAAGTTACCACGTGCTGGTTAGAAATTGCTTTTGTTTTGGTGTTGTGACTCGAATTTTGAATTCTTAGATCTATCTCATTATTTATCTAATTACCCTTATTCTTTTTGCATTATCATCTCCTAGTTGGCCTCTAAAAGATCTATGTGATGAATATTGAATATCATGCCCGCATTCAGATAGAAAATGACTTCTTTCTGCTTGCCAGATGTAGCCAAGTGGAGGGAGAAGATCTTTTATTAACGTTTTGTTTAAATCTAATCAGACAAGAAATATATGAATCAACAATTAATTGTTATTTAATTTTTCTAGAGTAGATCGAATGAAAATGGAGGCAAAAACTATGTCCGTAATGGAAGAACTCCTTAAGTTACAAGAATGTTCTGAAACAGCTTATATTTTTGTGTTGTCACTCCAAATTTGAACGCTTAGATCGCCCTTATTATTTATGCGATTGTCCTGATTCGTTTTGCCAAATAATCTCCTAGTTGTCATTTACTAGATTAACGCATCTAATTTAAAATATTGTGCCCGCATTCAGTAGAAAATGACAGTTCTACTCAAGACAAACAAAATAACAATTAACGACAGATTCTTCTCCCTCTTTTGCGATTAGATTTGAAGAAAACATCGATAAAACACCTTTTCTCTCTCCCCTTGGCTGAATATGGACAGCAGAAAAAAATTAATTTCTATCTGAATCTGGGCATAATATTCTAAATTAAACAATGGATCTTGTACATGACAACTTGGAGATGATTTTGCAAAAAAAAAGAGAGCAATTGGATAAATAAAGTGGGAGATTTGAGCATTCAAACTTGGAGTCACAAACATAACCTCCTTCAGAACATGTCCATTGTAATTTAAGGAGTTCTTCCACTATGGACGCTCTTCTTGCCTCACCTTTTCTTTTGATCTACTGAAGACAAAAAAAAACAACATTTAACTACCGATTCGTATCACCGATTAGATTTGAAGAAAACGGATTAAAGATATTCTCCCTCCCTTTGCCTGGATCTAGACTGTAGAAAAAAGTTATTTTCTACCTGAATGTTGGCACAATATTCTAAATTCTTCACATAGATCTGTTAGAGGACAACTGGAAAATTATTTTGCCAAAAGAATTGGGGCAATTGGATAACTAGTAGGAGTCACAACACCAAAACATAATCTATTTCAGATTTCACTTGTTGTAAGGAGTTCCTCCACTCTGGACGCTCTTCTTGCCTCCTTTTTCTTTAGATCTACTCAATACAAACAAAATAAGAATTAACTACCACTTCATATCCCTCTTGTGTGATTTGGCTTGAAGAAAACGTCGACAAAAAACATAAGCAGTTACTAACCGGCACATGGTGATTTAATGAGTTTTTCTTCTACTAGAGAAGTTCTTGGCTCATTTTTCTTTCGATTTACTCAAGACAAAAAAAATAAAATAATCAACTACATATTTCTATCCCTCTTGTGCGGTTAGATTTGAAGAAAAAGTCGATAAAAGATCTTCTTTTTCTGCTTTCCTCAATCTGGATAGCAAATTAAAATTATTTTCTATCTTAATTCGGGTACATTATTTTAAATTAGTTGCATTTATTTGGTACATAACAACTAGGAGATTATTTTGCTAAATGATTCAGTGCAATTGGATAAATAATAAGGGAGATCTAAGCATTCAAAGTTGAAGTCACAACACCAAAATATGAGCTGTTTCAGAACAAGCCCGTTGTAATTTAGGGACTTTTTCCATTATGGGCACCCTTTTCGCGTCATTTTTTTCGATCTACTCAAGACAAACAAGTTATATTTTGGTGTTGTGACTCCAACTTTGAACGTTTAAATCTCCCTCTTCATTTATCCAATTGCCCTAATTATTTTTACAAAATAATCTCCCAGTTGTCATCTACTATATCAATGCCAATATTTTCAAATATTACGCCCACATTCAGATTGAAAATTACTCTTTTCTACTGTCCAGATTCAGCCAAGGGGAGAGAGAAGATCTTTAATCGACATTTTCTTCAAATCAAATCACACAAGAGGGATATAAATTAGTACTTAATTGTTATTTCATACGTCTTCTGTAGATTGAAAAAAAAGGAGACAAGAAGAGTGCCCATTACGGAAAAACACCTTAAGTTACAACGTGCTGGTTAGAAATTGCTTTTGTTTTGGTGTTGTGACTCGAACTTTGAATTCTTAGATCTTTCTCATTATTTATCCAATTGCCCTTATTCTTTTTGCATTATCATCTCTTAGTTGTCCTCTGAAAGATCTATGTGATGAATATTGAATATCATGCCCGCATTCAGATAGAAAATGACTTCTTTCTGCTTGCCAGATGTAGCCAAGTGGAGGGAGAAGATCTTTTATTAACGTTTTCTTTAAATCCAATCAGGCAAGAGTGATATGAATCGGTAATTAATTGTTATTTTATTTTTCTAGAGTAGATCGAATGAAAATGGAGGCAAAAAGTATGTCCGTAATGGAAGAACTCCTTAAATCACAAGCATGTTCTGGAACAGCTTATTTTTTGGTGTCATGACTCAAAATTTGAACGCTTAGATCTCCCTTATTATTTATCCGATTGTCCTGATTCGTTTTGCCAAATAATCTCCTAGTTATCATCTACTAGATTAATTCAACTAATTTAAAATATTGTGCCCGCATTTAGTAGAAAATAACATTTTTCTGCAGTCCATATTCAGCCAAGGGGAGGGAGATAGGAATCCGTAGTTAATCCACATTTTCTTCAAATCTAATCACACAAGAGAGATTTGAATCAGTACTTAATTCTTATTTTGTTTGTCTTGAGTAGATCGAAAAAAACACAAGAAAATAGTGCCCATAATGGAAAAACTCCCTAAATTACAACGGGCATGATCTGAAACAGCTCATATTTTGGTGTTGTGACTTTAACTTTGAATGCTTAGATCTCCCACATTATTTATCCAATTGCCCTGATTCATTTAGCAGAATAATCTCCTAGTTATTATCTACCAAATAAATGCAACTAATTTAATATAATGTGCCCGCATTGAGATAGAAAATAATATTTTTTGCTGTCCAGATTCAGCAAAGCGGAAAAAGAAGATCTTTTATCGACTTTTCTTGAAATCTAATCTCACAAGAGGGATAAAAATCGGTAGTTGATTATTTTATTTTTTGTCTAGAGTAAATTGAAAGAAAAATGTGCCAAGAACTATGCTAGTAGAAGAAGAACTCACTAAATCACCACATGCCGGTTAGTAACAACTTATGTTTTGGTATTATAACTCCAACATTGAACGCTTAGATCTCCCTCATTATTTATGAAATTGCCCTATTCTTTTAGTAAAATAATCTCCTAGTTCTCATCTACTAGATCACTGCAATTAATTTAAAATACTGTTCCCGAATTCAGATAGAAAGTACTTTTTTATAGCTGTTCCGATTCAGCCAAGGAAAGCAAAAGATCTCTAATCGACATTTTCTTCAAATCTAATCCTATAAGAGAGATATGTGTTAATAGTTTATTGTTATTTTATTTGTCTTGAGTGGATCTAATGAAAATGGTGGCAAGAAGAGCTCCCGTAGTGGAAGAACACCTTAAATTACAACGGGCATGTTTTGAAACAAATTATGTCTTGGTGTTGTGAGTTTAACTTTGAACGCTTAGATGTCACTCATTATTTATCCAATTGTTCTATTCTTTCTGCAAAATTATCTCCTAGTTATGCGCTACTAGTTCTATGCAACTAATTTAGAAAATTGTGCCCAGATTTAGATAGAAATTAATTTTTATTGGCTGTCTAGATTCAGCCAGTGCGAGTGAAGATATTTTATCGACCTTTTTCTTCAAATTTAATCGCACAATAGGGAATGGAATCATTAATAGTCAATTGTAATTTTGTTGGACTTGAGTAGATCGAAAGAAAAATGAGCCAAGAAAAGTGTCAGCAGAGGATGAAATCCTTATATTATCATGGGCCGTTAAAAAATGGCTTATGTTTTTGAGCCATGACTCAAACTTTGAACGCTTAGATCTACCTCATTATTTATCCAATTGCCCTGATTCTTTCTGCAAAATCATCTACTTGTTCTCCTCTAAAAGATCAATACGACAAATTTAGAATACGTGCCCACATTCGGATAGAAAATATTTTTTTTTTGCTGTCCAGATTAAGCCAAGTCGAGGGAGAAGATTTTTTGTCAACGTTTTCTTCAAATCTAATCGCAAAAGAAGGATAAGAATCTGTCGTTAATGGTTATTTTGTTTGTCTTGAGTAGAACGAATGAAAAATTAGGCAAGAAAAGTGCCAGTTGCGGAAGAACTCCGTAAATTACAACAGGCTGGTCAGAAACCACTTTTATTTTGATGTTTTGTCTCCAACTTTGAACGCTTAAATCTTCATCATTATTTTTTGAATTGCCCCGATTCTGTTGGCAAAATTTTCTCCTTGTTTTAATCTAACTAATCTATGTCATGAATTTAGAATATCGTCCCCACCTTTAGATATAAAATAAATTTTTTGCTGTCTAGATTCAGCCAGAGAGAGAGATGACATCTTTTATCAACTTTTTCTTTAAATCTAATTGCACAGGAGTATTAGGAATTAGTTGTTAAGTATTATTTTGTTTATCTTGAGAAGATTAAAAGTAAAATGAAGCAAGAAGAGCGACCGTAATGGAAGAACTACCTAAATGGGATGTTCAGAAACAGCTTATATTTTGGTGTTGTGACTCCAACTTTGAACGTTTAAATCTCCCTCATTATTTATCCAATTGGCCTAATTATTTTTGCAAAATAATCTTCCAGTTGTCATCTACTATATCAATGCAAATATTTTAAAATATTACGCCCACATTCAGATTGAAAATTAATTTTTTCTGCAGTCCAGATTCACCCAAGGGGAGAGAAAAGATCTTTAATCGACATTTTCTTCAAATCTAATCACACAAGAGGGATATAAATTAGTACTTAATTGTTATTTCATATGTCTTCTATAGATTGAAAAAAAAGGAGACAAGAAGAGTGCCCGTTATGGAAAAACACCTTAAGTTACCCCGTGCTGGTTGGAAATTGCTTTTGTTTTGGTGTTGTGACTCGAACTTTGAATTCTTAGATCTTTCTCATTATTTATCCAATTGCCCTTATTCTTTTTGCATTATCATCTCCTAGTTGTCCTCTGAAAGATCTATGTGATGAATATTCATTATCATGGCTGCATTCAGATAGAAAATGACTTCTTTATGCTTGCCAGATGTAGCCAAGTGGAGGGAGAAGATCTTTCATTAACGTTTTCTTTAAATCTAATCATACAAGAGTGATATGAATCGGTAATTAATTGTTATTTCATTTTTCTAGAGTAGATCCAATGAAAATGGAGGCAAAAATTATGTATGTAATGGAAGAACTCCTTAAGTCACAAGCATGTTCCGAAATAGTTTATTTTTTGGTGTCGTGACTCAAAATTTGAACGCTTAGATCTCCCTTATTATTTATCCGATTGTCCTGATTCGTTTTGCCAAATAATCTCCTAGTTGTTCTCTACTAGATTAATTCAACTAATTAAAAATATTGAGCCCGCATTCAGTAGAAAATGACATTTTTCTGCAGTCCGTATTCAGCCAAGGGGAGGGTGATATGAATCCGTAGTTAATCCACATTTTCTTCAAATCTAATCACACAAGTGAGATATGAATCAGTAGTTAATTCTTATTTTGTTTGTCTTGAGTAGCTCGAAAAGTATGACACGAAAAGAGTGCCCATAATGGAAGAACTCCCTAAATTACAACGGGCATGTTCTGAAACAGCTCATATTTTAGTGTTGTGACTTTAACTTTGAATGCTTACATCTCCCACATTATTTATCCAATTGCCCTGATTCATTTAGCAGAATAATCTCCTAGTTGTTATCTTTCAAATAAATGCAACTAATTTAATATAATGTGCCCGCATTGAGATAGAAAATAAATTTTTTTGCTGTCCAGATTCAGCAAAATGGAAAAAGAAGATTTTTTATCGACTTTTCATGAAATCTAATCGCACAAGAGGGATAAAAATCTGTAGTTGATTATTATACTTTTTATCTTGAGTAAATTGAAATAAAAATGTGCCAAGAACTACGCTAGTAGAAGAAGAACTCATTAAATCACCACGTCCCGGTTAGTAACAGCTTATGTTTTGGTATTATAACTGCAACACTGAACGCTTAGATCTCCCTCATTATTTACGAAATTGCCCTATTCTTTTTGCAAAACTATATCCTAGTTCTCATCTACTAGATCACTACAATTAATTTAAAATATTGTAAACCGAATTCAGATAGAAAATAATATTTAGTCGAATTTTCTTCAAATCTAATCATACAAGAGAGATATGTGTCGGTAGTTTATTGTTATCTTATTTGTCTTGAGTGGATCTAATGGAAATGGAGGCAAGAAGAGCTCCGGTAGTGGAAGAACACCATAAATTACAACGGGCATGTTCTGAAACAGATTATGTCTTGGTGTTGTGAGTCCAACTTTGAACGCTTAGATGTCACCCATTATTTATTCAATTTTTGTATTCTTTTTGCAAAATTATCTCCTAGTAGTCCGCTACTAGTGGACAACTATGAGATAATTTTGCAAAAAAAATAGAACAATTGAATAAATAATGAGTGACATCTAAGCGTTCAAAGTTGGACTCACAACACCAAGACGTAATTTGTTTCAGAACATGCCCGTTGTAATTTAAGGAGTTCTTCCACAACGGGAGCTCTTCTTGCCTCCATTTTCTTTAGATCCACTCAAGACAAATAGAATAACATTAAACTACCGACACATATCCCTCTTGTATGATTAGATTTGAAGAAAATATCCGTTAAAGATCTTTTCCTTTCCTTTGCTGAATCGGAACTGCAGAAAAAAATCATTTTCTATCTAAATTCGGGCTCAATATTTTAAATTAATTGCAGTGATCTAGTAGAAGAGAACTAGGAATTAGTTGTTAAGGGTTATTTTGTTTGTCTTGAGTAGATTAAAAGTAAATTGAAGCAAGAAGAACGACCGTAATAGAAGAACTTTCTCAATTACAACGAGATGTTCAGAAACAGCTTATATTTTAGTGTTGGGACTCCAACTTTAAACGTTTAAATCTCCCTTACTATTTATCCAATTCCCCTAATTATTTTTGCAAAATAATCTTCCAGTTGTCATCTACTATATCAATGCAAATATTTTAAAATATTACGCCCACATACAGTTTGAAAATTACTTTTTTCTGCAGTCCAGATTCAGCCAGGGGGGAGAGAACATCTTTAATCGACGTTTTCTTCAAATCTAATCACACAAGAGGGATATAAATTAGTAGTTAATTGTTATTTCATATGTTTTCTGTAGATTGAAAAAAATGGAGACAAGAAGAGTGCTCGTTATGGAATAACACCTTAAGTTACCACGTGTTGGTAAGAAATTGCTTTTGTTTTGGTGTTGTGACTCGAACTTTGAATTCTTAGATCTTTCTCATTATTTATCCAATTGCCCTTATTCTTTTTGCATTATCATCTCCTAGTTATCCTCTGAAAGATCTATGCGATGATTATTGAATATCATGCCCGCATTCAGATAGAAAATGACTTTTTTCTTCTTACCAGATGTAGCCAACTACAGGGAGAAGATCTTTTATCAACGTTTTCTTTAGATCTAATCAGACAAGAGTGATATGAATCGGCAACTTATTGTTATTTCATTTTTCCAGAGTAGATCGAATGAAAATGGAGGCAAAATGTTTGTCCGTAATGGAAGAACTCTTTAAGTTATAAGCATGTTCTGAAACAGCTTATATTTTGGTGTTGTCACTCCAAATTTGAACGCTTAGATCTCCCTTATTATTTGTCCGATTGCCCTGATACGTTTTGCCAAATAATCTCCTGGTTGTCATCTACTAGATTAATGCAACTAATTTAAAATATTGTGCCCGCATTAAGTAGAAAATGACATTTTTCTGCAGTCCATTTTCAGCCAAGGGGAGGGAGATTTGAATCCGTAGTTAATCCACATTTTCATCAAATCTAATCACACAAGAGAGATATGAATCAGTAGTTAATTCTTATTTTGTTCATGTTGAGTACATCAAAAAAAATGACACGAAAAGAGTCCCCATAATGGAAGAACTCCCTAAATTACAACGGGCATGTTCTGAAACATCTCATATTTTGGTGTTGTCACTTCAACTTTGAATGCTTAGATCTCCCACATTATTTATCCAATTGCCCTGATTCATTTAGCAGAACAATCTCCTAGTTGTTATCTACCAAATAAATGGAACAAATTTAATATAATGCGCCCGCATTGAGATTGAAAATAATCATTTTTGCTGTCCAGATTCAGCAAAGCGGAAAAAGAAGATCTTTTGTTGACTTTTCCTAATCGCACATGAGGGATAAAAATCTGTAGTTCATTATTATATTTTTTTGTCAAGAACTACGCTCGTAGAAGAAGAACTCATTAAATCACCACGTGCCGGTTAGTAACAGCTCATGTTTGGGTATTATAACTCCAACATTGAACGCTTAGATCTCCCTCATTATTTATGAAATTGCCCTATTCTTTTTGCAAAATAATCTCTGAGTTCTCATCTACTAGATCACTGCAATTAATTTAAAATATTGTACCCGAATTCAGAAAGAAAATGAATTTTTTCTGCAGTTCAGATTCAGCCAAGGAAAAGAAAAGATCTTTAATCGACATTTTCTTCAAATCTAATCATACAAGAGGGATATGTGTGGGTAGTTTATTGTTATTTTATTTATCTTGAGTGGATCTAAAGAAAATGAAGTCAAGAAGAGCTCCCGTTGTAGAAGAACACCTTAAATTACAACGGGCATGTTCTGAAACAGATTATGTCTTGGTGTTGTGAGTCCAACTTTCAACGCTTAAATGTCGCTCATTATTTATTCAATTGTACTATTATTTTTGCAAGATTATCTCCTAGTTGTCCGCTACTAGTTCTATGCAACTAATTTAGAAAATTGTGCCCAGTTTCAGATAGAAATTAATTTTTATCTGCTGACCAGATTCAGCCAATGGGAGTGAAGATATTTTATCGACCTTTTTCATCAAATTTAATCGCACAAGAGGGAATGGAATCATCAATAGTCAATTGTAATTTTGTTGGACTTGAGTAGATCGAAAGAAAAATGAGCCAAGAAAAGCTTCAGTAGAGGAAGAAATCCTCAAATTATCATGGGCCGTTCAGAAATAGCTTTGTTTTTGAGCCGTGAGTCAAACTTTGAACGCTTAGGTCAATTGCCCTGATTCTTTTTGCAAAATCATCTACTTGTTGTCCTCTAAAAGATCTATACGACGAATTTAGAATATCGTGGCCACATTCGGATAGGAAGTAAATTTTTTTTGCTGTCAAGATTAAGCCAAGTGGAGGGAGAAAATGTTTTGTCAACATTTTCATCAAATCTAATCGCAAAAGTGGGATAAGAATCTGTCGTTAATGGTTATTTTGTTTGTCTTGGGTAGAACGAATAAAAAATGAGGCAAGAAAAGTGCCAGCTTCGGAAGACCTCCTTAAATTCCAACGCGCTGGTCAGAGACCACTTTTATTTTGATGTTTTGACTCCAAGTTTGAACGTTTAAATCTTCGTCATTATTTTTTCAATTGCCCCGAATCTTTTGGCAAAATTTTCTCCTTGTTTTCATCTAACTAATCTATGTCATGAATTTAGAATATCGTCCCCACCTTTAGATATAAAATGAATTTTTTTGCTGTACAGATTCAGCGAGAGAGAGAGATGACATCTTTTATCGACTTTTTCTTTAAATATAATCGCACAGGAATGATAGGAATTAGTTGTTAAGGGTTATTTTGTTTGTCTTGAGTAGATTAAAAGTAAAATGAAGCAAGAAGAACGACCGTAATAGAAGAACTTCCTCAATTACAACGAGATGTTCAGAAACAGCTTATATTTTGGTGTTGGGACTCCAAATTTAAACGTTTAAATCTCCCTCAGTATTTATCCAATTGCCCTAGTTATTTTTGCAAAATAATCTTCCAGTTGTCATCTACTATATCAATGCAAATATTTTAAAATATTACGCCCACATACAGTTTGAAAATTACTTTTTTCTGCAGTCCAGATTCAGCCAAGGGGGGAGAGAAGATGTTTAATCGACGTTTTTTTCAAATCCAATCACACAAGAGAGATATAAATTAGTAGTTAATTGTTAATTCATATGTTTTCTGTAGACTGAAAAAAATGGAGACAAGAAGTGTGCTCGTTATGGAATAACACCTTAAGTTACCACGTGTTAGTTAGAAATTGCTTTTGTTTCAGTGTTGTCACTCGAACATTGAATTCTTAGATCTTTCTCATTATTTATCCAATTGCCCTTATTCTTTTTGCATTATCATCTCCTAGTTATCCTCTGAATGATCTATGTGATGAATATTGAATATCATGCCCGCATTCAGATAGAAAATGACTTGTTACTGCTTGCCAGATGTAGCCAAGTGCTGGGAGAAGATCTTTTATTAACGTTTTCTTTAAATCTAATGAGACAAGAGTGATATGAATTGGTAATTGATTGTTATTTCATTTTTCCAGAGTAGATCGAATGAGAATGGAGGCAAAAAGTATGTCCGTAATGGAAGAACTCTTTAAGTTATAAGCATGTTCAAAAACAGCTTATATTTTGGTCTTGTCACTCCAAATTTGAACGCTTAGATCTCCCTTATTATTTATCCGATTGCCCTGGTATGTTTTGCCAAATAATCTCCTGGTTGTCATCTACTAGATTAATGCAACTAATTTAAAATATTGTGCCCGCATTAAGTAGAAAATGACATTTTTCTGCAGTCCATTTTCTGCCAAGGGGAGGGAGATTTGAATCCGTAGTTAATCCACATTTTCATCAAATCTAATCACACAAGAGAGATATGAATTAGTAGTTAATTCTTACTTTGTTCGTCTTGTGTACATCAAAAAAAATGACACGAAAAGAGTCCCTATAATGGAAGAACTCTCTAAATTACAACGGGCATGTTCTGAAACGTCTCATATTTTGGTGTTGTGACTTCAAGTTTGAATGCTTAGATCTCCCACATTATTTATCCAATTGCCCTGATTCATTTAGCAGAACAATCTCCTAGTTGTTATCTACCAAATAAATGCAACTAATTTAATATAATGTGCCCGCATTGAGATTGAAAATAATTATTTTTGCTGTCCAGATTCAGCAAAGCAGAAAAAGAAGATCTCTTATCGACTTTTCTTGAAATCTAATCGCGCATGAGGGATAAAAATCTATAGTTCATTATTATATTTTTTTGTCTTGAGTAAATTGAAAGAAAAATATGCTAAGAACTACGCTAGTAGAAGAAGAACTCATTAAATCACCACGTGCCGGTTAGTAACAGCTTATGTTTTGGTACTATAACTCCAACATTGAACGCTGAGATTTCCCTCATTATTTATGAAATTGCCCTATTCTTTTTGCAAAATAATCTCTCAGTTCTCATCTACTAGATCACTGCAATTAATTTAAAATATTGTGCCCGAATTCAGATAGAAAATGAATTTTTTCTGTAGTTCAGATTCAGCCGAGTAGAGCAAAAGATCTTTAATCGACATTTTCTTCAAATCTAATCATACAAGAGGGATATGTGTCGGTAGTTTATTGTTATTTTATTTGTCTTGAGTGGATCTAAAGAAAATGGAGGCAAGAAGAGCTCCCGTTGTGGAAGAACACCTTAAATGATAACGGGCAAGTTCTGAAGCAGATTATGTCTTGGTGTTCTGAGTCCAACTTTGAACGCTTAAATGTCGCTCATTATTTATTCAATTGTTCAATTCTTTTTGCAGAATTATCTCCTAGTTGTCCGCTACTAGTTCTATGCGACTAATTTAGAAAAGTGTGCGCACATTCAGATAGAAATTAATTTTTATCTGCTGTCCAGATTCAGCCAATGGGAGTGAAGATATTTTATCGACCTTTTTCATCAAATTTAATCGCACAAGAGGGAATGGAATCATCAATAGTCAATTGTAATTTTGTTGGACTTGAGTAGATCGAAAGAAAAATGAGCTAAGAAAAGCGCCAGTAGAGGAAGAAATCCTTAAATTATCATCGGCCGTTCAAAAATAGCTTATGTTTTTGAGTCGTGACTCAAACTTATCTACCTCATTATTTATCCAATTGCCCATATTCTTTTTGCAAAATCATCTACTTGTTCTCCTCTAAAAGATCTATACGACGAATTTAGAATATCGTGCCCACATTCGGAGAGAAAATATATTTTTTTCGCTGTCCAGATTAAGACAAGTGGAGGGAGAAGATTTTTGACAACGTTTTCTTCAAATCTAATCGCAAAGGAGGGATAAGAATCTGTCGTTAATGGTTAGTTTGTTTGTCTTGGGAGGAACGAATGAAAAATGAGGCAAGAAAAGTGTCAGTTGTGGAAGAACTCCTTAAATTACAACAAACTGGTCAGAAACCACTTTTATTTTGATGTTTTGACTCCAACTTTGAACGCTTAAATCTTCGTCATTATTTTTTCAATTGCCCCGGTTCTTTTGGCAAAATTTTCTCCTTGTTTTAATCTAACTAATCTATGTCATGAATTGAGAATATCGTCCCCATCTTCAGATATAAAATGAATTTTTTCTGTCTAGATTTAGCTAGAGAGAGAGATGACATCTTTTATTGACTTTTTCTTTAAATCTAATCGCACAGGAGTGATAGGAATTAGTTGTTAGGGGTTATTTTGTTTGTCTCGAGTAGATTAAAAGTAAAATGAAGCAAGAAGAACGACCGTAATAGAAGAGCTTACTAAATGACAACGAGATGTTCAAAAACAATTTATAGTTTGGTGTTCGGACTGTTGTCATCTACTATATCAATGCAAATATTTTAAAATATTACGCCCACATTCAGTTTGAAAATTACTTTTTTATGCAGTCCAGATTCAGCGAAGGGGGGAGAGAAAATCTTTAATCCACGTTTTCGTCAAATCTAATCACACAAGAGAGATATAAATTAGTACTTATTTGTTATTTCATATGTCTTCTGTAGATTGAAAAAAACGGAGACAAGAAGAGTGCCCGTTATGGAAAAACACCTTAAGTTTCCACGTGCTGGTTAGAAATTGCTTTTGTTTCAGTGTTGTCACTCGAACATTGAATTCTTAGATCTTTCTCATTATTTATCCAATTGCCATTATTCTTTTTCCATTATCATCTCCTAGTTGTCCTTTGAAAGATCTATGTGATGAATATTGAATATCATGCCCGCATTCAGATAGCGTAGATGATTTTGCAAAAAGAATCTGGCCAATTGGATAAATAATGAGGTAGATCTAAGCGTTCAAAGTTTGAGTCATGGCTCAAAAACATAAGCTATTTCTGAACGGCCCATGATAATTTAAGGATTTCTTCATCTACTGGCGTTTTTCTTTACTCATTTTTCTTTAGATCAACTCAAGTCCAACAAAATTACAATTGACTATTGATGATTCCATTCCCTCTTGTGCGATTAAATTTGATGAAAAAGGTCGATAAAATATCTTCACTCCCAATGGTTGAATCTGGACAACAGATAAAAATTAATTTCTATCTTAATCTAGGCACAATTTTCTAAATTAGTCGCATAGAACTAGTAGCGGACAACTAGGAGATAATTTTGCAAAAAGAATAGAACAATTGAATAAATAATGAGTGACATTTAAGCGTTCAAATTTGGACTCACAACACCAAGACATAATCTGTTTTAGAACATGCCCGTTGTAATTTAAGGTATTCTTTCACAACGGGAGCTCTTCTTGCCTCCATTTTCTTTAGATCCACTCAAGACAAATAAAACAACAATAAACTACCGACACATATCCCTCTTGTATGATTAGATTTGAAGAAAATGTGGATTAACTACGGATTCATATCTCCTCCCTCCGCTTGGCTGAATATGGACTGCAGAAAAATGTCATTTTCTACTGAATTTGGGCACAATATTTTAAACTAGTTGCATTAATCTAGTAGATGACAACTAGGAGATTATTTGGCAAAACGTATTATGGCAATCGGATAAATAATAAGGGAGATCTAAGCGTTCAAATTGTGACAACACCAAAATATAAGCTGTTTCAGAACATGCTTGTAACTTAAGGATTTCTTCCATTACGGACATACTTTTTGCCTCCATTTTCATTCGATCTACTATGGAAAAATGAAATAACAATCAATTACCGATTCATATCACTCTTGTCTGATTAGATTTAAAGAAAACGTTAATAAAAGATCTTCTCCCTCCACTTGGCTACATCTGGCAAGCAGAAAGAAGTCATTTTCTATCTGAATGCGGGCGTGATATTCAATATTCATCACATAGATCTTTCAGAGGACAACTAGAAGATGATAATGCAAAAAGAATAAGGGCAATTGGATAAATAAGGAGAAAGATCTAAGAATTCAAAGTTGGAGTCCCAACACCAAAATATAAGCTGTTTCTGAACATCTCGTTGTAATTGAGGAAGTTCTTCTATTACGGTCGTTCTTCTTACTTCATTTTACTTTTAATCTACTCAAGACAAACAAAATAACCCTTAACAACTAATTCCTATCACTCCTGTGCGATTATATTTAGAGAAAAAGTCGATAAAAGATGTCATCTCTCTCTAGCTGAATCTAGACAGCAAAAAAATTCATTTTATATCTAAAGGTGGGGACGATATTCTAAATTCGTGACATAGATTAGTTAGATGAAACCAAGGAGAAACTTTTGCCAAAAGAATCGGGCAATTGAAAAAATAATGACGAAGATTTAAGAGTTCAAAGTTGGAGTCAAAAAATCAAAATAAAAGTTGTTTCTTACCAGTCTGTTTTAATTTAAGGAGTTCTTCCGCAACTGGCACTTTTCTCGCCGCATTTTTCATTTGTTCTACCCAAGACAAACAAAATAACCATTAACGACAGATTCTTATCCCCCTTTTGCGTTTAGATTTGAAGAAAATGTTGACAAAAAATCTTCTCCCTCCACTTGGCTTAATATGGATAGCAAAAAAAATATATTTTCTATCTGAATGTGGGCACGATATTCTAAATTCTTCGTATAGATCTTTTTGAGGAGAACATGTAGATGATTTTGCAAAAAGAATCTGGGCAATTGGATAAATAATGAGGTAGATCTAAGCGTTCAAAATTTGAGTCACGGCTCAAAAACATAAGCTATTTCTGAACGGCCCATGATAATTTAAGGATTTCTTCCTCTACTGGCGCTTTTCATGGCTCATTTTTCTTTCAATCTACTCAAGTCCAACAAAATTACAATTAATTATTGATGATTCCGTTCCCTCTTGTGCGATTAAATTTGATGAAAAAGGTCGATAAAATATCTTGACTCCCATTGGCTAAATCTGGACAGCAGATAAAAATTAATTTCTATCTGAATCTGGGCACAATTTTCTAAATTACTCGCATAGAACTAGTAGCGGACAACTCGGAGATAATTTTGCAAAAAGAATAGAACAATTGAATAAATAATGAGCGACATTTAAGCGTTCAAAGTTGGATTTACAACACCAAGACATAATCTGTTTCAGAACATGCCCGTTGTAATTTAAGGTATTCTTCCACAACGGGAGCTCTTCTTGCCTCAATTTTCTATAGATCCACTCAAGACAAATAAAATAAGAATAAACTACCGACACATATCCCTCTTGTATGATTAGATTTGAAGAAAATGTCGATTAAAGAATTTTCCTTTCCTTGGCTGAATCTGGACTGCAGAAAAAAATCATTTTTTATCTGAATTCGGGCACAATATTTTAAATTAATTGCAGTGATCTAGTAGATGAGAACTGGGAGAATATTTTGCAAAAATAATAGCGCAATTTCATTAATAATGAAGGAGATCTAAGCGTTCAATGTTGGAGTTATAATACCAAAACATAAGCTGTTACTAACCGGCACGTGGTAATTTAATGAGTTCTTCTTCTACTTGCGTAGTTCTTGGCAAAATTATCTCCGAGTTGTCCGCTACTAGTTCTATGCGACTAATTTAGAAAATTGTGCCCAGATTCAGATAGAAATTAATTTTTATCTGCTGTCCCAATTTAGCCAATGGGAGTGAAGATATTTTATCGACCTTTTTCATCAAATTTAATCGCACAAGAGGGAACGGAATCATCAATAGTCAATTGTAATTTTGTTGGACTTGAGTAGATCGAAAGAAAAATGAGCCAAGAAAAGCGCCAGTAGAGGAAGAAATCCTTAAATTATCATGGGCCGTTCAGAAATAGCTTATGTTTTTGAGCCGAGACTCAAACTTTGAACGCTTAGATTTACCTCATTACTTATCCAATTGCCCAGATTCTTTTTGCAAAATCATCTACTTGTTCTCCCCAAAAAGATCTATACGAAGAATTTGGAATATCGTGCCCACATTCAGATAGAAAATATATTTTGTTTGCTGTCCATATTAAGCCAAGTGGAGGGAGAAGATTTTTTGTCAACATTTTCTTCAAATCTAAACGTAAAAGGAGGATAAGAATTTGTCGTTAATGGTTATTTTGTTTGTCTTGGGTAGAAAAAATGAAAAATGCGGCAAGAAAAGTGCCAGTTGCGGAAGAACTCCTTAAATTAAAACAGACTGGTCAGAAACCACTTTTATTTTGATTTTTTGACTCCAACTTTGAACTCTTAAATCTTCGTCATTATTTTTTCAATTGCCCCGATTCTTTTGGCAAAAGTTTCTCCTTTGTTTCATCTAACTAATCTATATCTTGAATTTAGAATATCGTACCTACCTTTAGATATAAAATGAATTTTTTTGCTGTCTAGATTCAGCCAGAGAGAGAGATGACATCTTTTATCGAGTTTTTCTTTAAATATAATCGCACAGGAGTGATAGGAATTAGTGGTTAAGGGTTATTTTGTTTGTCTTGAGTAGATTAAAAGTAAAATGAAGGAAGAAGAATGACCGTAATAGAAGAACTTCCTCAATTACGACGAGATGTTCAGAAGCAGCTTATATTTTGGTGTTGGGACTCCAACTTTGAACGTTTAAATCTCCCTCATTATTTATCCAATTGCCCAAATTATTTTTCCAAAATAATCTCCCAGTTGTCATCTACAATATCAATGCAAATATTTTAAAATATTACGCCCACATTCAGTTTGAAAATTACTTTTTTCTGCAGTCCAGATTCAGCCAGGGGGGAGAGAAGATCGTTAATCGATGTTTTCTTCAAATCTAACCACACAAGAGAGATATAAATTAGTACTTAATTGTTATTTCATATATCTTCTGTAGATTGAAAAAAACGGAGAAAAGAACAGTGCACGTTGTGGAAAAACACCTTAAGTTACCACGTGCTAGTTAGAAATAGCTTTTGTTTTGGTGTTGTGACTCGAACTTTGAATTCTTAGATCTTTCTCATGATTTATCCAATTGCCCTTATTCTTTTTGCATTATCATCTTCTAGTTGTCCTCTGAAAGATCTATATGATGAATATTGAATATCATGCCCGCATTCAGATAGAAAATGACTTCTTTCTGCTTGCCTGATGTAGCCAAGTGGAGGGAGAAGATCTTTTATTAACGTTTTCTTTAAATCTAATCAGACAAGAGTGATATGAATTGGAAATTGATTGTTATTTCATTTTTCCATAGTAGATCGAATGAAAATGGAGGCAAAAAGTATGTCCGTAATGGAAGAAATCCTTAAGTTACAAGCATGTTCTGAAACAGCTTTATTTTGGTGTTATCACAATTTGAACGCTTAGATCTGCCTTATTATTTATCCGATTGCCATGATACATTTTGCCAAATAATCTCCTAGTTGTCATCTACTAGATTAATGCAACTAATTTAAAATATTGTGCCCAAATTCAGTAGAAAATGACATTTTTCTGCAGTCCATATTCAGCCAAGCGGAGAGAGATATGAATCCGTAGTTAATCCAAAGTTTCTTCAAATCGAATCATACAAGAGGGATATGTGTTGGTAGTTTATTGTTGTTTTATTTGTCTTGAGTGGATCTAAAGAAAATGGAGGCAAGAAGAGCTCCCGTTGTGAAAGAATACCTTAAATTACAACGGGCATGTTCTGAAACAGATTATGTCTTGGTGTTATGAGTCCAAATTTGAACGCTTAAATGTCACTCATTATTTATTCAATTGTTCTATTCTTTTTGCAAAATTATCTCCTAGTTGTCCGCTACTAGTTCTATGCGACTTATTTAGAAAATTGTGCCTAGATTAAGATAGAAATTAATTTTTATCTGTTGTCCAGATTCAACCATTGGGAGTGAAGATATTTTATCGACCTTTTTCATCAAATTTAATCGCACAAGAGGGAATGGAATCATCAATAGTCAATTGTAATTTTGTTGGACTTGAGTTGATCTAAAGAAAAATGAGCCAAGAAAAACGCCAGTAGATGAAGAAATCCTTAAATTATCATGGGCCGTTCAGAAATAGCTTATCTTTTTGTGCCGTGACTCAAAACTTTGAACGCTTAGATCTACCTCATTATTTATCCAATTGCCCAGATTCTTTTTGCAAAATCATCTACTTGTTCTCCGCTAAAAGATCTATACGACGAATTTAAAATATCGTCCCCACATTCGGATAGAAAATATAGTTTTTTTGGTGTCCAGATTAAGCCAAGTGGAGGGAGAAGATTTTTTGTCAACATTTTCTTCAAATCTAATTGCAAAAGAGGGAAAAGAATCTGTCGTTAAGGGTTATTTTGTTTGTCTTGGGTATAATGAATGAAAAATGAGAGCCAGTTGCGGAAGAACTCCTTAAATTACGACAGATTGGTCAGAAACCACTTTTATTATGATGTTTTGACTCCAAGTTTGAACACTTAAATCTTCGTCATTATTTTTTCAATTGCCCCGATTCTTTCGGCAAAATTTTCTCCTTGTTTTCATCTAACTAATATATGTCATGAATTTAGAATATCGTCCCCACCTTTAGATATAAAATGAATTTTTTTGCTTTCTAGATTCAGCCAGAGAGAGAGATGACATCTTTTATCGACCTTTTCTTTAAATATAATCGCACATGAGTGATAAGAATTAGTAGTTAAGGGTTATTTTGTTTGTCTTGAGTAGATTAAAAGTAAAATGAAGGAAGAAGAACGACCGTAATAGAAGAACTTCCTCAATTACAACGAGATGTTCAGAAACAGCTTATATTTTGGTGTTGGGACTCCACCTTTGAACGTTTAAATCTCCCTCAGTATTTATCCAATTGCCGTAATTATTTTTGAAAAATAATCTCCCAGTTGTCATCTACAATATCAATGCAAATATTTTAAAATATTACGCCCACATTCAGTTTGAAAATTACTTTTTTCTGCAGTCCAGATTCAGGCGAGAGGGGAGAGAAGATCTTTAATCGACGTTTTCTTCAAATCTAACCACACAAGAGGGATATAAATTAGTACATAATTGTTATTTCATATGTCTTCTGTAGATTGAAAAAAACGGAGACAAGAAGAGTGCACGTTGAGGAAAAACACCTTAAGTTACCACGTGCTTGTTAGAAATTACTTTTGTTTTGGTGTTGTGACTCGAACTTTGAATTCTTAGATCTTTCTAATTATTTATCCAATTGCCCTTATTCTTATTGCATTATCATCTTCTAGTTGTCCTCTGAAAGATCTATGTGATGAATGAATATTGAATATCATGCCCGCATTCAGATAGAAAATGACTTCTTTCTGCTTGCCAGATGTAGCCAAGTGGAGGGAGAAGATTTTTTACTAACGTTTTCCTTAAATCTAATCAGAGAAGAGTGATATGAATCGGTAATTGATTGTTATTTCATTTTTCCATTGTAGATCGAATGAAAATGGAGGCAAAAAGTATGTCCGTAATGGAAGAAATCCTTAAGTTACAAGCATGTTCTGAAACAGCTTATATTTTGGTGTTGTCACAATTTGAACGCTTAGATCTCCCTTATTATTTATCCGATTGCCATGATACGTTTTGCCAAATAATCTCCTAGTTGTCATCTACTAGAGTAATGCAACTAATTTAAAATATTGTGCCCAAATTCAGTAGAAAATGACATTTTTCTGCAATCCATATTCAGCCAAGCGAAGGGAGATATGAATCCGTAGTTAATCCAAATTTTCTTCAAATCTAATCATACAAGGGGGATATGTGTTGGTAGTTTATTGTTGTTTTATTTGTCTTGAGTGGATCTAAAGAAAATGGAGGCAAGAAGAGCTCCCGTTGTGAAAGAATACCTTAAATTATAACGGGCATGTTCTGAAACAGATTATGTCTTGGCGTTGTGAGTCCAAATTTGAACGCTTAAATGTCACTCATTATTTATTCAATTGTTCTATTCTTTTTGCAAAATGATCTCCTAGTTGTCCGCTACTAGTTATATGCGACTAATTTAGAAAATTGTGCCTTGATTAAGATAGAAATTAATTTTTATCTGTTGTCCAGATTCAACCATTGGGAGTGAAGATATTTATCGACCTTTTTCATCAAATTTAATCGCACAAGAGGGAATGGAATCATCAATAGTCAATTGTAATTTTGGTGGACTTGAGTTGATCTAAAGAAAAATGAGCCAAGAAAAACGCCAGTAGATGAAGAAATCCTTAAATTATCATGGGCCGTTCAGAAATAGCTTATGTTTTTGAGCCGTGACTCAAACTTTGAACGCTTAGATCTACCTCATTATTTATCCAACTGACCAGATTCTTTTTGCAAAATCATCTACTTGTTCTCCGCTAAAAGATCTATACGACGAATTTAGAATGTCGTGCCCACATTCGGATAGAAAATATTTTTTTTTTGGTGTCCAGATTAAGCCAAGTGGAGGGAGAAGATTTTTTGACAACATTTTCTTCAAATCTAATCGCAAAAGAGGGAAAAGAATCTGTCGTTAATGGTTATTTTCTTTGTCTTGGGTATAACGAATATCATGCCCGCATTCAGATAGAAAATGAGTTCTTTCTACTTGCCAGATGTAGCCAAGTGGAGGGAGAAGATCTTTTATTAACGTTTTCTTTAAATCTAATCAGACAAGAGTGATATGAATGGGTAATTGATTGTTCTTTCATTTTTCCATAGTAGATCGAATGAAAATGGAGGCAAAAAGTATGTCCGTAATGGAAGAAATCCTTAAGTTACAACCATGTTCTGAAACAGCTTATATTTTGGTGTTGTCACAATTTGAACGCTTAGATCTCCCTTATTATTTATCCGATTGCCATGATACGTTTTGCCAAATAATCTCCTAGTTGTCATTTACTAGATTAATGCAACTAATTTAAAATATTGTGCCCAAATTTAGTAGAAAATGACATTTTTCTGCAGTCCATATTCAGCCAAGCGGAGGGAGATATGAATCCGTAGTTAATCCACATTTTCTTCAAATCTAATCATACAAGTGGGATATGTGTCGGTAGTTTATTGTTGTTTTATTTGTCTTGAGTGGATCTAAAGAAAATGGAGACAAGAAGAGCTCCCGTTGTGAAAGAATTCCTTAAATTACAACGGGCATGTCCTGATACAGATTATGTCTTGGTGTTGTGAGTCCAAATTTGAATGCTTAAATGTCACTCATTATTTATTCAATTGTTCTATTCTTTTTGCAAAATTATCTCCTAGTTGTCCGCTACTAGTTCTATGCGACTAATTTAGAAAATTGTGCCTAGATTTAGATAGAAATTAATTTTTATCTGTTGTCCAGATTCAACCATTGGGAGTGAAGATATTTTATCGACCTTTTTCATCAAATTTAATCGCACAAGAGGGAATGGACTCATCAATAGTCAATTGTAATTTTGTTGGACTTGAGTTGATCTAAAGAAAAATGAGCCAAGAAAAACGCCAGTAGATGAAGAAATCCTTAATGTATCATGGGCCGTTCAGAAATAGCTTATGTTTTTGAGCCGTGACTCATACTTTGAGCGCTTAGATCTACCTCATTATTTATCCAATTGCCCAGATTCTTTTTGCAAAATCATCTACTTGTTCTCTGCTAAAAGATCTATACGACGAATTTAGAATATCGTGCCCACATTCGGATAGAAAATATATTTTTTTTGGTGTCCAGATTAAGCCAAGTGGAGGGAGAAGATTTTTTGTCAACATTTTCCTCAAATCTAATCGCAAAAGAGGGATAAGAATCTGTCGTTAATGGTTATTTTGTTTGTCTTCCATAGAACGAATGAAAAATGAGAGCCAGTTGCGGAAGAACTCCTTAAATTACAACAGACTGGTCAGAAACCACTTTTATTTTGATGTTTTGACTCCAAGTTTGAACGGTTAAATCTTCGTCATTATTTTTTCAATTGCCCCGATTCTTTGGGCAAAATTTTCTCCTTGTTTTCATCTAACTAATCTATGTCATGAATTTAGAATATCGTCCCCACCTTTAGATATAAAATGAATTTTTTTGCTGTCTAGATTGAGCCAGAGAGAGAGATGACATCTTTTATCGACTTTTTCTTTAAATACAATCGCACATGAGTGATAGGAATTAGTTGTTAAGGGTTATTTTGTTTGTCTTGAGTAGATTAAAAGTAAAATGAAGGAAGAAGAACGATCGTAACAGAAGAACTTCCTCAATTACAAAGATGTTGAGAAACAGCTTATATTTTAGTGTTGGGAATCCAACTTTGAACGTTTAAATCTCCCTTATTATTTATCCAATTGTCATAATTATTTTTGCAAAATAATCTCCCAGTTGTCATCTACTATATCAATGCAAATATTTTAAAATATTACGCCCACATTCAGTTTGAAAATTACTTTTTTCGGCAGTCCAGATTCAGCAAAGAGGGGGAGCGAAGAACTATAATCGACGTTTTCTTCAAATCTAACCACACAAGAGAGATATAAATTAGTACTTAATTGTTATTTCATATATCTTCTGTAGATTGAAAAAAACGGAGACAAGAAGAGTGCACGTTGTGGAAAAACACTTTAAGTTACCACGTGCTTGTTAGAAATTGCTTTTGTTTTGGTGTGGTGACTCGAACATCGAGTTCTTAGATCTTTCGCATTATTTACCCAATTGCCCTTATTCTTTTTGCATTATTATCTCCTAGTTGTCCTCTAAAAGATCTATGTGATGAATATTGAATATCATGCCCGCATTCAGATAGAAAATGACTTCTTTCTGCTTTCAAGATGTAGCCTAGTGGAGGGAGAAGATCTTTTATTAACGTTTTCTTTAAATCTAATCAGACAAGAGTGATATGAATCGGTAATTGATTGTTCTTTCATTTTTCCATAGTAGATCGAATGAAAATGGAGGCAAAAAGTAGGTCCGTAATGCAAGAAATCCTTAAGTTACAAGCATGTTCTGAAACAGCTTATATTTTGGTGTTGTCACAATTTTAACGCTTAGATCTCCCTTATTATTTCTCCGATTTCCATGATACGTTTTGCCAAATAATCTCCTAGTTGTCATCTACTAGATTAATGCAACTAATTTAAAATATTGTGCCCAAATTCAGTAGAAAATGATATTTTTCTGCAGTCCATATTCAGCCAAGCGGAGGGAGATATGAATCCGTAGTTAATCCACATTTTCTTCAAGTCTAATCATACAAGAGGGATATGTGTCGGTAGTTTATTGTTGTTTTATTTGTCTTGAGTGGATCTAAAGAAAATGGAGGCAAGAAGAGCTCCCGTTGTGAAAGAATACCTTAAATTACAACGGGCATGTTCTGAAACAGATTATGTCTTGGTGTTGTGAGTCCAAATTTGAACGCTTAAATGTCACACATTATTTATTCAATTGTTCTATTCTTTTTTGCAAAATTATCTCCTAGTTGTCCGCTACTAGTTCTATGCGACTAATTTAGAAAATGGTGCCTAGATTAAGATAGAAATTAATTTTTATCTGTTGCCCAGATTCAACCATTGGGAGTGAAGATATTTTATCGACCTTTTTCATCAAATTTAATCGCACAAGAGGGAATGGAATCATCAATAGTCAATTGTAATTTTGTTGGACTTGAGTTGATCTAAAGAAAAATGAGCCAAGAAAAACGCCAGTAGATGAAGAAATCCTTAAATTATCATGGGCCGTTCAGAAATAGCTTATGTTTTTGAGCCGTGACTCAAACTTTAAACGCTTAGATCTACCTCATTATTTATCCAATTGCCCAGATTCTTTTTGCAAAATCATCTACTTGTTCTCCGCTAAAAGATCTATACGACGAATTTAGAATATCGTGCCCACATTCGGATAGAAAATATATTTTTTTTGGTGTCCAGATTAAGCCACGTGGAGGGAGAAGTATTTTGTCAACATTTTCTTCAAATCTAATCGCAAAAGAGGGAAAAGAATCTGTCGTTAATGGTCATTTTGTTTGTCTTGGGTACAAAGAATGAAAAATGAGAGCCAGTTGCGGAAGAACTCCTTAAATTACAACAGACTGGTCAGAAACCATTTTATTTTGATGTTTTGACTCCAAGTTTGAACGCTTAAATCTTCGTCATTATTTTTTCAATTGCCCCGATTCTTTTGGCAAAATTTTCTCCTTGTTTTCATCTAACCAATCTATGTCATGAATTTAAAATATCGTCCCCACCTTTAGATATAAAATGAATTTTTTTGCTGTCTAGATTCAGCCAAAGAGAGATGACATCTTTTATCGACTTTTTCTTTAAATATAATCGCACATGAGTGATAGGAATTAGTTGTTATGGGTTATTTTGTTTGTCTTGAGTAGATTAAAAGTAAAATGAAGGAAGAAGAACGACCGTAATAGAAAAACTTCCTCAATTACAACGAGATGTTCAGAAACAGCTTATATTTTGGTGTTGGGACTCCAACTTTGAACGTTTAAATCTCCCTCATTATTTATCCAATTGTCCTAATTATTTTTGCAAAATAATCTCCCAGTTGTCATCTACTATTTCAATGCAAATATTTTATAATATTACGCCCACATTCAGTTTGAAAATTACTTTTTTCTGCAGTCCAGATTGGGCCAAGGGGGAGAGAAGATCTTTAATCGACGTTTTCTTCAAATCTAATCACACAAGAGGGATATAAATTAGTACTTAATTGTTATTTCATATGTCTTTTGTAGATTGAAAAAAACGGAGACAAGAAGAGTGCACGTTGTGGAAAAATACTTAAGTTACCACGTGCTTGTTAGAAATTGCTTTTGTTTTGGTGTTATGACTCGAACTTTGAATTCTTAGATCTTTCTCATTATTTATCCAATTGCCCTTATTCTTTTTGCATTATAATCTCCTAGTTGTCCTCTGAAAGATCTATGTGATGAATATTGAATATCATGCCCGCATTCAGATAGAAAATGACTTCTTTCGGCATGCCAGATGTAGCCAAGTGGAGGGAGAAGATATTTTATTAACGTTTTCTTTAAATCTAATCAGACAAGAGTGATATGAATCGGTAATTGATTGTTCTTTCATTTTTCCATAGTAGATCGAATGAAAATGGAGGCAAAAAATATGTCCGTAATGGAAGAAATCCTTAAGTTACAAGCATGTTCTGAAACAGCTTATATTTTGGTGTTGTCACAAAAAGAAATTTTACATATCCGCAATAGAAAATGAAGGATTTTTTGTACGTGCAAAGCACAGCTTGTCTTTTGGTAACTTGAGTGGATAGCATACCAACCTTTACGTGTTTATAAAAGAGAAAGTTGAGTTAGTTGAAACTTTTGGGGTAAATTTTATAAATTCACCATTTTAAATTTAGGGGGAGAAAGTATCAAAAACAAAATTAGGGCATTACTTTTTGGAAAATGGTTCGTATGACTGATATGAATTAGTTGTTAAGGGTTATTTTGTTTGTCTTGAGTAGATTAAAAGTAAAATGAAGGAAGAAGAACGACCATAATAGAAGAACTTCCTCAATTACAACGAGATGTTCAGAAACAGCTTATATTTTGGTGTTGGGACTCCAACTTTGAACGTTTAAATCTCCCTCATTATTTGTCCAATTGCCCTAATTATTTTTGCAAGATAATCTCCCATTTGTCATCTACTATATCAATGCAAATATTTTACAATATTACGCCCACATTCAGTTTTGAAAATTACTTTTTTCTGCAGTCCAGACTCGGCCAAGGGGGAGAGAAGATCTTTAATCGACGTTTTCTTCAAATCTAACCACACAAGAGAGATATAAATTAGTACATAATTGTTATTTCATATATCTTCTGTAGATTGAAAAAAACGGAGACAAGAAGAGTGCACGTTGTGGAAAAACACTTTAAGTTACCACGTGCTTGTTAGAAATTGCTTTTGTTTTGGTGTGGTGACTCGAACTTCGAGTTCTTAGATCTTTCGCATTATTTACCCAATTGCCCTTATTCTTTTTGCATTATTATCTCCTAGTTGTCCTCTGAAAGATCTATGTGATGAATATTGAATATCATGCCCGCATTCAGATAGAAAATGACTTCTTTCTGCTTGCAAGATGTAGCCTAGTGGAGGGAGAAGATCTTTTATTAACGTTTTCTTTAAATCTAATCAGACAAGAGTGATATGAATCGGTAATTGATTGTTCTTTCATTTTTCCATAGTAGATCGAATGAAAATGGAGGCAAAAAGTATGTCCGTAATGCAAGAAATCCTTAAGTTACAAGCATGTTCTGAAACAGCTTATATTTTGGTGTTGTCACAATTTGAACGCTTAGATCTCCCTTATTATTTCTCCGATTTCCATGATACGTTTTGCCAAATAATCTCCTAGTTGTCATCTACTAGATTAATGCAACTAATTTAAAATATTGTGCCCAAATTCAGTAGAAAATGATATTTTTCTGCAGTCCATATTCAGCCAAGCGGAGGGAGATATGAATCCGTAGTTAATCCACATTTTCTTCAAGTCTAATCATACAAGAGGGATATGTGTCGGTAGTTTATTGTTGTTTTATTTGTCTTGAGTGGATCTAAAGAAAATGGAGGCAAGAAGAGCTCCCGTTGTGAAAGAATACCTTAAATTACAACGGGCATGTTCTGAAACAGATTATGTCTTGGTGTTGTGAGTCCAAATTTGAACGCTTAAATGTCACACATTATTTATTCAATTGTTCTATTCTTTTTTGCAAAATTATCTCCTAGTTGTCCGCTACAAGTTCTATGCGACTAATTTAGAAAATTGTGCCTAGATTAAGATAGAAATTAATTTTTATCTGTTGCCCAGATTCAACCATTGGGAGTGAAGATATTTTATCGACCTTTTTCATCAAATTTAATCGCACAAGAGGGAATGGAATCATCAATAGTCAATTGTAATTTTGTTGGACTTGAGTTGATCTAAAGAAAAATGAGCCAAGAAAAACGCCAGTAGATGAAGAAATCCTTAAATTATCATGGGCCGTTCAGAAATAGCTTATGTTTTTGAGCCGTGACTCAAACTTTAAACGCTTAGATCTACCTCATTATTTATCCAATTGCCCAGATTCTTTTTGCAAAATCATCTACTTGTTCTCCGCTAAAAGATCTATACGACGAATTTAGAATATCGTGCCCACATTCGGATAGAAAATATATTTTTTTTGGTGTCCAGATTAAGCCACGTGGAGGGAGAAGTATTTTGTCAACATTTTCTTCAAATCTAATCGCAAAAGAGGGAAAAGAATCTGTCGTTAATGGTTATTTTGTTTGTCTTGGGTATAAAGAATGAAAAATGAGAGCCAGTTGCGGAAGAACTCCTTAAATTACAACAGACTGGTCAGAAACCATTTTATTTTGATGTTTTGACTCCAAGTTTGAACGCTTAAATCTTCGTCATTATTTTTTCAATTGCCCCGATTCTTTTGGCAAAATTTTCTCCTTGTTTTCATCTAACCAATCTATATCATGAATTTAGAAGATCGTCCCCACCTTTAGATATAAAATGAATTTTTTTGCTGTCTAGATTCAGCCAGAGAGAGAGATGACATCTTTTATCGACTTTTTCTTTAAATATAATCGCACATGAGTGATAGGAATTAGTTGTTATGGGTTATTTTGTTTGTCTTGAGTAGATTAAAAGTAAAATGAAGGAAGAAGAACGACCGTAATAGAAAAACTTCCTCTATTACAACGAGATGTTCAGAAACAGCTTATATTTTGGTGTTGGGACTCCAACTTTGAACGTTTAAATCTTCCTCATTATTTATCCAATTGTCCTAATTATTTTTGCAAAATAATCTCCCAGTTGTCATCTACTATTTCAATGCAAATATTTTATAATATTACGCCCACATTCAGTTTGAAAATTACTTTTTTCTGCAGTCCAGATTGGGCCAAGGGGGAGAGAAGATCTTTAATCGACGTTTTCTTCAAATCTAATCACACAAGAGGGATATAAATTAGTACTTAATTGTTATTTCATATGTCTTTTGTAGATTGAAAAAAACGGAGACAAGAAGAGTGCACGTTGTGGAAAAATACTTAAGTTACCACGTGCTTGTTAGAAATTGCTTTTGTTTTGGTGTTATGACTCGAACTTTGAATTCTTAGATCTTTCTCATTATTTATCCAATTGCCCTTATTCTTTTTGCATTATTATCTCCTAGTTGTCCTCTGAAAGATCTATGTGATGAATATTGAATATCATGCCCGCATTCAGATAGAAAATGACTTCTTTCGGCATGCCAGATGTAGCCAAGTGGAGGGAGAAGATATTTTTTTAACGTTTTCTTTAAATCTAATCAGACAAGAGTGATATGAATCGGTAATTGATTGTTCTTTCATTTTTCCATAGTAGATCGAATGAAAATGGAGGCAAAAAGTATGTCCGTAATGGAAGAAATCCTTAAGTTACAAGCATGTTCTGAAACAGCTTATATTTTGGTGTTGTCACAAAAAGAAATTTTACATATCCGCAATAGAAAATGAAGGATTTTTTGTACGTGCAAAGCACAGCTTGTCTTTTGATAACTTGAGTGGATAGCATACCAACCTTTACGTGTTTATAAAAGAGAAAGTTGAGTTAGTTGAAACTTTTGGGGTAAATTTTATAAATTCACCATTTTAAATTTAGGGGGAGAAAGTATCAAAAACAAAATTAGGGCATTACTTTTTGGAAAATGGTTCGTATGACTGATATGAATTAGTTGTTAAGGGTTATTTTGTTTGTCTTGAGTAGATTAAAAGTAAAATGAAGGAAGAAGAACGACCATAATAGAAGAACTTCCTCAATTACAACGAGATGTTCAGAAACAGCTTATATTTTGGTGTTGGGACTCCAACTTTGAACGTTTAAATCTCCCTCATTATTTGTCCAATTGCCCTAATTATTTTTGCAAGATAATCTCCCATTTGTCATCTACTATATCAATGCAAATATTTTACAATATTACGCCCACATTCAGTTTTGAAAATTACTTTTTTCTGCAGTCCAGATTCGGCCAAGGGGGAGAGAAGATCTTTAATCGACGTTTTCTTCAAATCTAATCACACAAGAGGGATATAAATTAGTACGTAATTGTTATTTCATATGTCTTCTGTAGATTGAAACAAACGGAGACAAGAAGAGTGCACGCTGTGGAAAAATACCTTAAGTTACCACGTGCTTGTTAGAAATTGCTTTTGTTTTGGTGTTGTGACTCGAACTTTGAATTCTTAGATCTTTCTCATTATTTATCCAATTGCCCTTATTCTTTTTGCATTATCATCTTCAAGTTGTCCTCTGAAAGATCTATGTGATGAATATTGAATATCATGCCCGCATTCAGATAGAAAATGACTTCTTTCTGCTTGCCAGATGTAGCCAAGTGAAGGGAGAAGATCTTTTATCAACGTTTCCTTTAAATCTAATCAGACAAGAGTGATATGAATCGGTAATTGATTGTTATTTCATTTTTCCATAGTAGATCGAATGAAAATGGAGGCAAAAAGTATGTCCGTAATGGAAGAAATCCTTAAGTTACAAGCATGTTCTGAAACAGTTTATATTTTGGTGTTGTCACAATTTTAACGCTTAGATCTCCTTTATTATTTATCCGATTGCCATGATACGTTTTGCCAAATAATCTCCTAGTTGTCATCTACTAGATTAATGCAACTAATTTAAAATATTGTGCCCAAATTCAGAAGAAAATGACATTTTTCTGCAATCCATATTCAGCCAAGCGGAGGGAGATACGAATCCGTAGTTAATCCAAATTTTCTTCAAATCTAATCATACAAGAGGGATATGTGTTGGTAGTTTATTGTTGTTTTATTTGTCTTGAGTGGATCTAAAAAAAATGGAGGCAAGAAGAGCTCCCGTTGTGAAAGAATACCTTAAATTACAACGGGCATGTTCTGAAACAGATTATGTCTTGGTGTTGTGAGTCCAAATTTGAACGCTTAAATGTCACTCATTATTTATTCAATTGTTCTATTCTTTTTGCAAAATTATCTCCTAGTTGTCCGCTACTAGTTCTATGCGACTAATTTAGAAAATTGTGCCTAGATTAAGATAGAAATTAATTTTTATCTGTTGTCCAGATTCAACTATTGGGAGTGAAGATATTTTATCGACCTTTTTCATCAAATTTAATCGCACAAGAGGGAATGGAATCATCAATAGTCAATTGTAATTTTGTTGGACTTGAGTTGATCTAAAGAAAAATGAGCGAAGAAAAACGCCAGTAGATGAAGAAATCCTTAAATTATCATGGGCCGTTGAGAAATAGCTTTTGTTTTTGAGCCGTGACTCAAACTTTGAACGCTTAGATCTACCTCATTATTTATCCAATTGCCCAGATTCTTTTTGCAAAATCATCTACTTGTTCTCCGCTAAAAGATCTATACGACGAATTTAGAATATCGTGCCCACATTCGGATAGAAAATATATTTTTTTTGGTGTCCAGATTAAGCCACGTGGAGGGAGAAGTTTTTTGTCAACATTTTCTTCAAATCTAATCGCAAAAGAGGGAAAAGAATCTGTCGTTAATGGTTATTTTGTCTGTATTGGGTACAACGAATGAAAAATGAGAGCCAGTTGCGGAAGAACTCCTTAAATTACAACAGACTGGTCAGAAACCACTTTTATTTTGATGTTTTGACTCCAAGTTTGAACGCTTAAATCTTCGTCATTATTTTTTCAATTGCCCCGATTCTTTTGGCAAAATTTTCTCCTTGTTTTCATCGAACGAATCTATATCATGAATTTAGAAGATCGTCCCCACCTTTAGATATAAAATGAATTTTTTTGCTGTCTAGATTCAGCCAGAGAGAGAGATGACATCTTTTATCGACTTTTTCTTTAAATATAATCGCACATGAGTGATATGAATTAGGGTAATTGGATAAATAATGAGGGAGATTTAAACGTTCCAAGTTGGAGTCACAACACCAAAATATAAGTTCTTTTTGAATATCCCGTTGGAATTTAGGTAGTTCTTCCATTACGGTCGCTCTTCTTGCTTCATTTTACTTTTAATCTACTGAAGACAAACAATATAACCCTTAACAACTCATTGCTATCACTCCTGTGAGATTAGATTTAAAGAAAAAGTTGATAAAAGATATCATCTCTCTCTCTTGCTGAATCTAGACAGCAAAAAAATTCATTTTATATCTAAAGGCGGGGACGATATTCTAAATTCATGACATAGATTAGTTAGATGAAAACAAGAAGAAAATTTAGCCAAAAGAATCGGGGCAATTGAAAAAATAATGACGAAGATTTAAGCGTTCAAAGTTGGAGTTAAAACATCAAAATAAAAGTGGTTTCTGACTAGCCTGTTGTAATTTAAGGAGTTCTTCCGCAACTGGCACTTTTCTTGCCACATTTTTCATTCGTTCTACTCAAGACAAACAAAATAACCATGAACGACAGATTCTTATCCCTCTTTTGCGATTAGATTTGAAGAAAACGTTGACAAAAAATCTTCTCCCTCCACTTGGCTTAATCTGGACAGCAAAAAAAAATATATTTTCTATCCGAATGTGGGCACGATATTCTAAATTCGTCGTATAGATCTTTTAGAGGAGAACATGTAGATAATTTTGCAAAAAGAATCAAGGCAATTGGATAAATAATGAGGTAGATCTAAGCGTTCAAAGTTTGAGTCACGGCTCAAAAACATAAGCCATTTCTGAACAGCCCATCATAATTTAAGGATTTCCTTCTCTACTGGCGCTTTTCTTGGCTAATTTTTCCTTCGACCTACTCAAGTCGAACAAAATTACAATTGACTATTGATGATTCCATTCCCTCTTGTGCGATTAAATTTGAAGAAAAAGGTCGATAAAATATCTTCACTCCGATTGGCTGAATTTGGACAGCAGATAAAAATTATTTTCTATCAGAATCTGGTCACAATTTTCTCAATTAGTCGCAGAGAACTAGTAGCGGACAATTAGGAGATAATTTTGCAAAAAGAATAGAACAATTGAATAAATAATGAGCGACATTTAAGCGTTCAAAGTTAGACTCACAACACCAAGACATAATCTGTTTCAAAACATGTCCGTTGTAATTTAAGGTGTTCTTCCATAATGGGAGCTCTTCTTGCCTCCATTTTCTTTATATCCACTCAAGACAAATAAAATGACAATAAACTACCGACACATATCCCTCTTGAATGATTAGATTTGAAGAAAATGTCGATTAAAGAGCTTTTCCTTTCCTTGGCTGAATCTCGACTGCAGAATAAAATCATTTTTCTATCTGAATTCGGACACAATATTTTAAATTAATTGTATTGATCTAGTAGATGATAACTAGGAGATTATTTTGCAAAAAGAATAGGGCAATTTCATTAATAATGAGGGATATCTAAGATTTCAATGTTGGAGTTATAATACCAAAACATAAGCTGTTACTAACCGGCACGTGGTGATTTAAGGACTTCTTCTTCTACTAGCGTAGTTCTTGGCACATTTTTCTTTCAATTTACTCAAGACAAAAAATATAATTATCAACTACAGATTTTTATCCCTCTTGTGCAATTAGATTTTGAGAAAAGTCGATAAAAGATCTTCTTTTTCCGCTTTGCTGAATCTCGACAGCAAAAAAAGTTATTTTCTATCTCAATGCGGGCACATTATATTAAATTAGTTGTATTTATTTGGTAGATAACAACTAGGAGATTATTCTGCTAAATGAATCATGGCAATTGGATAAATAATGTGGGAGATCTAGGCATTCAAAGTTGAAGTCACAACACCAAAATATGAGCTGTTTCAGAACATGCCCGTTGTAATTTAGGGGGTCTTCCATTATGGGGACTCTTTTCGTGTCATTTTTTTCGATCTACTCAAGACAAACAAAATACGAATTAACTATTCATTCATATCTCTCTTGTGTGATTAGATTTGAAGAAAATGTGGATTAACTACGGATTCATATCTCCATCCCCTTGGCTGAATATGGACTGCAAAAAAATGTCATTTTCTAATGAATGCGGGCACAATATTTTAAATTAGTTGCATTAATCTAGTAGATGACAACTAGGAGATTATTTGGCAAAACGAATCAGGGCAATCGGATAAATAATAAGGGAGACCTAAGCGTTCAAATTTAGAGTCACAACACCAAAATATAAGCTGTTTCAGAACATGCTTGAAACTTAAGGAGTTCTTCCATTACGGACATACTTTTTGCCTCCATTTTCATTCGATCTACTCTAGAAAAATGAAATAATAATTCATTACCGATTCATATCACTCTTGTCTTATTAGATTTAAAGAAAATGTTAATATAAGATCTTCTCCCTCCACTTGGCTACATCTGGCAAGCAGAAAGAAGTCATTTTCTATCTGAATGCGGCCATGATATTCAATATTCATCACATAGATCTTTCAGAGGACAACTAGGACATGATAATGCAAAAAGAATAACGTCAATAGGATAAATAATGAGAAAAATCTAAGAATTCAAATTCGTGTCACAACACCAAAACAAAAGGAATTTCTGACCAGATAAAATATCTTCAGATAGAAAATAATTTTTATTTGCTGTCCAGATTCAGCCAATGGGAGTGACGATATTTTATCGACCTTTTTCTTCAAATTTAATCGCACATGAGGGAATGGAATCATCAATAGTCAATTGTAATTTTGTTGGACTTGAGTAGATCGAAAGAAAAATGAGCCAAGAAAAGCGCCAGTAGAGGAAGCAATCCTTAAATTATCATAGGCCGTTCAGAAATAGCTTATGTTTATGAGCCGTGACTCAAACTTTGAATGCTTAGATCTACCTCATTATTTATCCAATTGCCCATATTCTTTTTGCAAAATCATCTACTTGTTCTCCTCTAAAAGATCTATATGACGAATTTAGAATATCGTGCCCGCATTTGGATAGTAATTATATTTTTTTTGCTGTCCACATTAAGCCAAGTGGGGGGATAAGATTTTTTGTCAACGTTTTCTTCGAATCTAATCGCAAAAGAGAGATATGAATCTGTCGTTAATGGTTATTTTGTTTGTCTTGACTAGAGCGAATGAAAAGTGGCGCAAGAAAAGTGCCAGTTGCGGAAGAACTCCTTAAATTACAACACGCTGGTCAGAAACCACTTTTATTTTGATGTTTTGACTCCATATTTGAACGCTTAAATCCTCGTCATTATTTTTTCAATTGCCCCGATTCTTTTGGCAAACTTTACTCCTTGTTTTCATCTAACTAATCTATGTCATGAATTTAGAATATCGTCCGAACCATTAGATATAACATGAATTTTTTTGATGTCTAGATTCAGCCAGAGAGAGAGATGATATCTTTTATCGACTTTTTCTTTAAATCTAATCGAATAGGAGTGATAGAAATTAGTTGTTAAGTGTTATTTTTTTTGTCTTGAGTAGATTAAAAGTAAAATGAAGCAGGAAGAAAGACCGTAATTGAAGAACTACCTAAATTACAACGGGATGTTCAGAAACAGCTTATATTTTGGTGTTCTGACTCCAACTTTGAACGTATAAATCTCCCTCATTATTTATCCAATTGCCCTAGTTATTTTTGCAAAATAATCTTCCAGTTGTCATCTACTATATCAATGCAAATATTTGAAAATATTACGCCCGCATTCAGATTGAAAATTACTTTTTTCTGCAGTCCAGATGCTGCCAAGGGGAGAGAGAAGATCTTGAATCGACGTTTTCTTCAAATCTAATCACAGAAGAGGGATATAAATTAGTACTTAATTCTTATTTGATATGTCTTCTGTAGATTGAAAAAAAAGGAGATAAGAAGAGTGTCCGTTACGGAAAAACACCTTAAGTTACCACGTGCTGGTTAGAAATTGCTTTTGTTTTGGTGTTGTGACTCGAACTTTGAATTCTTAGATATTTCTCATTATTTATCCAATTGCCCTTATTCTTTTTGCATTATCATCTCCTAATTGTTCTCTGAAAGATCTATGTGATGAAAATTGAATATCATGGACGCATTTAAATAGAAAATGACTTCTTTCTGCTTGCCAGATGTAGCCAAGTGGAGGGAGATGATCTTTCATTAACGTTTCCTTTAAATCTAATCAGACAAGATTGATATGAATCGGTAATTAATTGTTATTTCATTTTTCAAGAGTAAATCCAATGAAAATGGACGCAAAAAGTATGTCCGTAATGGAAGAACTCCTAAAGTTACATGCATGTTCTGAAACTGCTTATATTTTGGTGTTGTGACTCCAAATTTGAACGCTTAGATCTCCCTTATTATTTATCCGATTGCCCTGATTCGTTTTGCGAAATAATCTCCTAGTTGTCATCTAATATATAAATGCAACTAATTTAAAATATTGTGCCCGCATTCAGTAGAAATTGGCATTTTTCTACAGTCCATATTCAGCCAAGGGGAGGGAGATACGAATCCGTAGTTAATCCACATTTTCTTCAAATCTAATCACACAAGAGAGATATGAATCAGTAGTTAATTCTTATTTTGTTTGTCTTTAATAGATCGAAACAAATGGCATGAAAAGAGTGCCCATAATGGAAGAACTCCCAAAATTACAGCGGGCATGTTCTGAAACAGCTCATATTTTGGTGTTGCGACTTCAACTTTGAATGCTTAGATCTCCCATATTATTTATCCAATTGCCCTGATTTATTTAGCATAATAATCTCCTAGTTTTTATCTACCAAATAAATGCAACTAATTTAATATAATGTGCCCGCATTGAGATAGAAAATAATTTTTTTTGCTGTCCAGATTCAGCAAAGCGGAAAAAGAAGATCTTTCATCGACTTTTCTTGAAATCTAATCGCACAAGAGGGATAAAAAATCTGTAGTAGATTATTATATTTTTTGTCTTGAGTAAATTGAAAGAAAAATGTGCCAAGAACTACGCTAGTAGAAGAAGAAGTCATTAAATCACCACGTGCCGGTTAGTAACAGCTTATGTTTTGGTATTATAACTTCAACATTGAACTCTTAGATCTCCCTCATTATTTATGAAATTGTCGTATTCTTTTTGCAAAATAATCTTCTAGTTCTCATCTACTAGATCACTGCAAATTAATTTTAAATATTGTGCCCGAATTCAGATAGAAAATAATTTTTTTCTGCTGTTCAGATTCAGCCAAGGAAAGGAAAAGATCTTTAATCGTCATTTTCTTCAAATCTAATCATACAAGAGGGATATGTGTCGGTAGTTTATTGTTATTTTATTTATCTTGAGTGGATCTAAAGAAAATGAAGGCAAGAAGAGCTCCCGTAGTGGAAGAACACATTAAATTACAACGGGCATGTTCTGAAACAGATTATGTCTTGGTGTTGTGACTCCAACTTTGAACGCTTAAATGTCACATATTATTTATTCAATTGTTCTATTATTTTTGCAAAATTATCTCCTAGTTGTCCGCTACTAATTCTATGCGACTAATTTAGAAAATTGTGCCCAGATTCAGACAGAAAATAATTTTTATCTGCTGTCCAAATTCAGCCAATGGGAGTGAAGATATTTTATCGACCTTTTTCTTCAAATTTAATCGCACAAGAGGGATTGGAATCATCAATATTCAATTGTAATTTTGTTGGACTTGAGTAGATCAAAAGAAAAATGAGCCAAGAAAAGCGCCAGCAGAGGACGAAATCCTTAAATTATTATGGCCATTCAGAAATAGCTTATGTTTTTGAGCCGTGACTCAAAATTTGAACGCTTAGATCAACCTCATTATTTATCAAATTGCCCTGATTCTTTTTGCAAAATCATCTACCTGTTCTCCTCTAAAAGATCTACACGACAAATTTAGAATATCGTGCCCACATTCAGATAGAAAATATATTTTTTTTGCTGTCCAGATTAAGCCAAGTTGTGGGAGAAGATTTTTTGTCAACGTTTTCTTCAAATCTAATCGCAAAAGAGGGATAAGAATCTGTCGTTAATGGTTATTATTTTTTTTTTGAGTAGAACGAATGAAAAATGAGGCAAGAAAAGTGCCAGTGGTGGAAGCACTACTTAAATTACAACAGGCTGGTCAGAAACAACTTTTATTTTGATGTTTTGACTCCAACTTTGAACGCTTAAATCTTTTCAATTGCCCCGATTCTTTTGGCAAACTTTTCTCCTTGTTTTCATCTCACTAATCTATGTCATGAATTTAGAATATCGTCCCCACCATTAGATATAAAATGAAGTTTTTTTGCTGTCTAGATTCAGCCAGAGAGAGAGATGATATCTTTTATCGACTTTTTCTTTAAATCTAATCTCACAGGAGTGATAGGAATTAGTTGTTAAGGGTTATTTTATTTGTCTTGAGTAGATTAAACGTAAAATGAAGCAAGAAGAGCGACTGTAATAGAAGAACTACCTAAATTACAACGGGATGTTCAGAAACAGCTTATATTTTGGTGTTGTGACTCCAACTTTGAACGTTTAAATCTCCCTCATTATTTATCCAATTGCCCTAATTATTTTTGCAAAATAATCTCCCAGTTGTCCTCTACTATATCAATGCAAATATTTTAAAATATTACGCCCGCATTCAGATTGAAAATTACTTTTTTCTGCAGTCTAGATTCAGCCAAGGGGAGAGAGAAGATCTTTAATCGACGTTTTCTTCAAATCTAATCACAGAAGAGGGATATAAATTAGTACTTAATTCTTATTTGATATGTCTTCTGTAGATTGAAAAAAAAGGAGATAAGAAGAGTGTCCGTTACGGAAAAACACCTTAAGTTACCACGTGCTGGTTATAAATTGCTTTTGTTTTGGTGTTGTGACTCGAACTTTGAATTCTTAGATATTTCTCATTATTTATCCAATTGCCCTTATTCTTTTTGCATTATCATCTCCTAATTGTCCTCTGAAAGATCTATGTGATGAATATTGAATATTATGGACGCATTTAAATTGAAAATGACTTCTTTCTGCTTGCCAGATGTAGCCAAGTGGAGGGAGACGATCTTTTATTAACGTTTTCTTTAAATCTAATCAGACAAGATTGATATGAATCGGTAACTAATTGTTATTTCATTTTTCAAGAGTAAATCCAATGAAAATGGAGGCAAAAAGTATGTCCGTAATGGAAGAACTCCTTAAGTTACAAGCATGTTCTGAAACAGCTTATATTTTGGTGTTGTGACTCCAAATTTGAACGCTTAGATCTCCCTTATTATTTATCTGATTGTCCTGATTCGTTTTGCGAAATAATCTCCTAGTTGTCATCTAATAGATTAATGCAACTACTTTAAAATATTGTGCCCGCATTCAGTACAAATTGACATTTTTCTACAGTCCATATTCAGCCAAGGAGAGGGAGATGCGAATCCGTAGTTAATCCACATTTTCTTCAAATCTAATCACACAAGAGAGATATGAATCAGTAGTTAATTCTTATTTGGTTTGTCTTTAGTAGATCGAAACAAATGGCATGAAAAGAGTGCCCATAATGGAAGAACTCCCTAAATTACAGCGGGCATGTTCTGAAACAGCTCATATTTTGGTGTTGCGACTTCAACTTTGAATGCTTAGATCTCCCACATTATTTATCCAATTGCCCTGATTCATTTAGCAGAATAATCTCCTAGTTTTTATCTACCAAATAAATGCAACTAATTTAATATAATGTGGCCGCATTGAGATAGAAAATAATTTTTTTTGCTGTCCAGATTCAGCAAAGCGGAAAAAGAAGATCTTTCATCGACTTTTCTTGAAATCTAATCGCACAAGAGGGATAAAAAATCTGTAGTAGATTATTATATTTTTATGTCTTGAGTAAATTGAAAGAAAAATGTGCCAAGAACAACGCTAGTAGAAGAAGAAGTCAGTAAATCAGCACGTGCCGGTTAGTAACAGCTTATGTTTTGGTATTATAACTTCAACATTGAACTCTTAGATCTCCCTCATTATTTATGAAATTGTCCTATTCTTTTTGCAAAATAATCTTCTAGTTCTCATCTACTAGATCACTGCAAATTAATTTTAAATATTGTGCCCGAATTCAGATAGAAAATGATTTTTTTCTGCGGTTCAGATTCAGCCAAGGAAAGGAAAAGATCTTTAATCGACATTTTCTTCAAATCTAATCATACAAGAGGGATATGTGTCGGTAGTTTATTGTTATTTTATTTATCATGAGTGGATCTAAAGAAAATGAAGGCAAGAAGAGCTCCGGTAGTGGAAGAACACATTAAATTACAACGGGCATATTCTGAAACATATTATGTCTTGGTGTTGTGACTCCAACTTTGAACGCTTAAATGTCACACATTATTTATTCAATTGTTCTATTATTTTTGCAAAATTATCTCCTAGTTGTCCGCTACTAATTCTATGCGACTAATTTAGAAAATTGTGCCCAGATTCAGACAGAAAATAATTTTTATCTGCTGTCCAGATTCAGCCAATGGGAGCGAAGATATTTTATCGACCTTTTTCTTCAAATTTAATCGCACAAGAGGGAATGGAATCATCAATATTCAATTGTAATTTTGTTGGACTTGAGTAGATCAAAAGAAAAATGAGCCAAGAAAAGCGCCAGCAGAGGACGAAATCCTTAAATTATTATGGGCCATTCAGAAATAGCTTATGTTTTTGAGCCGTGACTCAAAATTTGAACGCTTAGATCAACCTCATTATTTATCCAATTGCCCTGATTCTTTTTGCAAAATCATCTACCTGATCTCCTCTAAAAGATCTACACGACAAAAAAAAAATGTTATTGTTCACCACAGTTCCGCCAGAACCTCTGGCAGAACAGTTTTTTTTGTTTTTGCTAAATTTTCATGGCGTTAGAGGCAAAAAAAAATATAAAATAGGCGGTTCCGCCAGAGGGTCTGGCGGAACTGCTAAATTCGTAATTTTTTTGAGCTAATTGACCTTCTAAATTGAGAGTTTAACTGTATAAAATAAATTTTACCCAGTTTCGCCAGACCCTCTTGCAGAACTTCCTTTTTTCCTTAATTAATCGTGTTTAAGGGTGCGAGGCCAGTTCCGCCATAACCTCTAAGGGATTTGACTCCAGTTCCGTCAGAGGGTCTGGCGGAAGTGCTAATGGGTTAATTATTTTTCAAAATAGTGCTATCTGATTAATTATTCTTCAAAATAATGCTAAAACAAAAAAAAAGTCAAACTTTTGCCCCCGGAACCAGAACTTTTCACAATTGTGCAAGTTGCCCTTTGAACTTTAACTAGGATCATGCTCGCGCTTTGCTGGGAATATTTAAATTTGTTATTATTTAAAATTTATGTATAAATTACAATTATGTATAATAATTATGTTATGTAAGTTAGTTATGTTCAAAATCATTTTGAATTATATCATAAGATATTCTATCCATTTATTATTCCTTAAAAAATAGTTTTTATATCACATCTAATTTTATAAGGATGGATAACTCTATACAAATAAATTTACATATATGTAATAAAATAACATAAATAATAAATTCATAAAAAAAACAAAAAACAATAATCCAAAAATTAATTTGGATTAGTAATTTACAATCTAATTAATTTTTGTTTGCATTAAGATTTCTAAGATTAAAATATCATCTTTTTTTATTTCTTTAGTTTTCTTGTGTCATTATCTATTGACATATTATATAAGAAAAAAATCAAGTCTTAATCAGACGATGAAGGAGATCTAAAAACTAAAAATAAACGATAATTTATTTCATAGATTTTAGTTGAAACCCCATAAGACTTAGTTATAGATGAATAACATTAAAAATATAAAAATAATAATTATATTTAACCTATGTTGCGCGGACACTTCAAAACCCGGTCGTGTCCTGTCGGACACACCGCGTGGCGTGTCAAATATTTTATTATTAAAAATCGTCAGGACATTTCTCAGACACGTGCATTGGGCTTGTTAGCGCAATTATTGCCCTATTTCATCGTCCTCGTATTTTAGAGACTATTTCATCTCACTTTTCTATTCCACTAATTGTGGGACTACACATTTAAAGTAAATTTTGATTATTTAGTATTAAGTTTTCATACACCAACATGTAAAACGTCAAATATCTTGTATGCACTTATAAAAGTATAACTTCAAATTTTATATATATTGTATCAATTATAAAATATTACGTATAACTTTTTAATTATAAGGTAAAAATATTATGTATAATCCTTTAAAATAAAATAAAATTGACATAAATAATATATACAATAATTAAATTATATATTTTATTCATAAAAATAATATAATATATATATATATAACGTGTCATGTCCTGATGAATTTTGAGATTTGACGTGTCGCCATGTCGTGTCGGACACGACACTCGTGTCCGTGTCCGTGCAACATAGTATTTAACATGATTTGGTATTATATATATAGAAAAAATATGTTTACTATACATAAGAAAATATAACATGATTCTTTTTCTGAACAAATTGTCACCGTTATTTTTCTTATTTATATTTCGTTAGTTATTAAAATGATACATATTATCCGTAATACATTAAGTAATATAATATAATTTTTAATACTCTAAAATTTTATTTGATATGATAGTTCTCACGTAATTGGAGATATAACTAGGGGTGTTCATTCGGTTCGGTTTATTCGGTTACCGAACCGAACCGGTGTATTTCGGTTAATTCGGTTCGGTTGTTCGGTTAAAGTGGCCCGGTTCGGTTGGAAATTTTGAGTTATTTGGTTTATTCGGTTCGTTTTGGTTTTGGTTTAGAACCGAACCGACCGAATTATATATCAACTTATTAATTTACAATGATATAATCTTAAGTTTTAAATTACACATATTAATATTAATAAATATAGTCATTATCTAGGCTAAGAAAATATTAACTTTGACTTAATATTGTATAGATTTCTTTCTATTTCGGTTCAACCGAATAAACCGAAATAAAATTCGGTTTATTCGGTTCGGTTCAAATTTCGGTTCCATTTTTATTCGGTTCGGTTTAATTCGGTTCAGCCTTATTCAGCTCGGTTTGGACTGAACCGACCGAATGAACACCTCTAGATATAGCATGAAACATTAATCTAACTAATCCTGTGATATTGTGGTAATAATTTAAATAAAAAACTAAAATTTGAAAAAAATATTGAACGCCCGAGATAAAATTAACGGTAGGTCTCTTGAGAATGCTTATAAAGAGATAAAAATAAGATATAAGGTATAACTTAATGAGCATATCATTTTTTTTACATGTTCTTTGTCTTTATTCACATATTTTAACATGAAAAAAATAAATTATAACCATAACAATATGGAACTCCAAATAAAGAGAAAATTCCAACATATTTATATTTGATGATTTTAACATGAGAAATAAAATATTTCATTAAAAATTATAATTTTTTAAAGAAGAAAAAAAATTATTTATATTTTAATGAGTGAACTCTTCATTAATTATTGGTATTAATAATTGAACATAATTTTGAACTATGATTCATTGATGTCATCTGATTAAGATCTGATAGTAACTAAAGTAAAACAATTTAATAATAATAATAGAAAAGTTTTATTTATGTTAACTTTTTATTGGAAGTTATAATTTTAGATTTGAAAGAATATTTTTTTATGGCATTAATTGTATTTGAAATAAAATAAAATAAAATTATATGTTAATTAACTTGTATGGCTTGGATTGGATTAAAGTGGGTTTACAGTTGCAAACCCATAATCCAATCCGTTATTGTGGGTTACTTAAAATACTAATCCAATCCGATCCAACGACTTCAAATCCCGGCTGGGTTGGATTGAATTGGGCGGGTTGGGTGGGTTGGAGAATTTCTTGTACACCCCTATCAATAATGCTCATTGCTCTATAGTCTTTCACGTTTGTGGCGTTTGATTTTTTTAAGGATGATTATGATTAAGGCTCTATTTAGGTGCCAAAGATCAAGATTGTTTTCCTGAAAACTTTGGCATAACCACATAACGTCATTTTTCAATATGTCCCAATATTGCTGATAAAATTTGTTAGGAAAACCATATTGTTTGGATGTTTTTCCTTTTGCAAATGAAAAAAACTTCTTTTCTAATTTCCTCAAGTGACAAAGTCATATCGATGTTTGCGAGGTTTTGGCTTTTAGGAATGAAAACAGTTGTTCAAAATTTGCCTCTGTATTTTCGTTAGTTGGTGCCATTAACTTCTTGTAGAAGTCATAGAAGGTATGTAAAATGGTGTTTTCGTCAGACATTCATGTGTCTGTCTCTGTTGTATATTATTTATTTATAGATAATATATTAAATTTTAAAATTTATTTGTTGTAATTTTTAATGGTCTTTAAACAAAAAGAGGAAATTAGTGGAAACTTTGGAATGAAATTAATTCCATTAATATTGTCTTCTCCTTTTCATTTATAAAAGAAATTTCTCTCATTCCTCTTAAAATGGTTTTGAGTGTTCCAATGGTTTTGAGTGTTCCAATGGTGTGAGATTAGACTCTGATCAAGCTTGCTAAATGTCGGATTCGGCCTTTTGCTGCACCATGTGAAGTTTCTACCAATTGGGTTATGTTGAAATTTAGAACTGATTGTGCAGTATGATTATTTCATGTTGACTCTTCCTGATTGCAAATTAAATAAAAATCCTCTATTATTATCCAGTGTAGATCATAAAGTCAAAAAAGACAATTCAATAAAAAAAACTCTAGAATGTCAATCATTATACAAGCAAGAAAAAAACAAAAAAGAAGCCACCCAAGCCTCTTGCAATTTTACATATTTGCATTTTTATCATTTTTCTTCCACTTAACAAGCTACAAAATCAAGGGGAATAATCCATTGCACAACAAACTCGGTGATGAAGCACGTGAATTGGCGGTAGTGGTACAAGAATAATTTCCAAGTGAAAATGATGGAAAAGAGTGGTCCTTATTCAGCAACCTCCACCTCCTGAATAGCAGTGAGTCGTTTCTTGACAAGCCGGGGGCGCCCCAGCTTGGCAGGTGTAGACGCCATCTTGCCAATCTTACTACTACTTGCAGCCCTCTTGGTTGCAGTTGCCATTAATGTATCTTCATTCAGTCTTTGATTGTATTCCTCATTATTATTATTGCTACTGTCTTGGAACAAAACGGGCATGACTCGTATATTTCTGCCGCCAGGTCGCCTCTTAGAAGAAGAAGAGGAAGAAGGAGAAGAAGCAAAGGCAGAGGTGGCTTTGACGGCCAATGCCGCCATCTCAAGATGAGAGAGGGCAATCCCAAGCATAGAGAGGGGGAGAATGAAATAGAGGTGGCCAGGGCGGAGCAGCTCCTCAGGGAGGACGGCTGAAATGTAAGAATTGAAATAGAGGGTGTCGGAGTTGCAGAGGAAGAAGGAGGACGAATTGGGGGTGTTGATGAGGGCGTCGGAGGCAGAGACCGGCGGAGAGAATTGCCGCAGAGAGCCGTCAGCTGCGATCACGCGCACCATCGCCCTCGCGGAGGATGAGGATGAGGTTTCCATGCCGTTCTCACAAGACAATTTGGCTCCCATTATCTGTTCTTCTTTCTTGATTTGAATTTGAAAGGATAGATCCTTACTTAGAATTGAGAATTGTTGATAGAGAGAGAGAGAGAGAGTTGTAAATTAAAGGAAAATGGTGGGATGGAGGCGTGATATATAGCAAGAAGCAAAGCAAGGGTGGTGGATCGGAAGGAAAAGGGTCAAGCTAGAGGGACTTGCGTCGTACGGACTAAAAATGGGGTAACAAATAAATACGAATAAAACTAAAAATTGGGGGAAGAATGGTCAGCGACGGTTCCGGTCTTCCCCTTGTTTGTTTGTTGGTTGGTTGGTTGGGTTGTTTGCTCGCTAACGTTAATGAATGGATGAATTGAGTTCAGTCATTCAACAAATCAATCGAGCCGGTGAGTAATTGATGACTCGGCACAGCATATTATTTCCTATTCTGATTTGCTCTCTCCCCAAGTCAGTCAGGTAGACTAAAGAAAATAAAAAGTTGAGCGCGTATGATATGGTAATGGTGTATGGTTGACCAAACTTGTTTTTCCATCCTCACATGATTCATTGAATTAGCTCTTGCTCTACCTGAATCTTTCCCTTTTCACCTATTTTATTTTCATAAATAAATAATAATAGTAATAATAATAATAATAATAATAATAATAATAATAATAATAATAATCAAAGAGTTGACTCTTAATCCCGTGATTTCAAATCCTAATCCCGGGGGCATCTATCCAAACGAAAGAAGAACATCTATACACGTTTTCCACCATATATTTAATTAATTTCCACTCGGTCCACGAAAATATCTAATTGTTAACTATGCTATTATTTATTTTTTTCAAAGAAAAACTAGGCATGTTTTTCTTTTTGCTTAAATTGCCGTAGGCTAACTATGCATATTATTCAAACAGCAACTGGGGCATAATTTTTCTTTTCATACTAATTCAATATCTGTGCCAACACTAATCCAACGTGTAATTTTCAAGTTTAAAATGTGACTGAACAAAATAAACGATTTGGTTTTGTGTCTTATTATAAGATAAGAATAAATACGTGTATGCACCAAGTCAACCAGAAGAAGATTATAGTAGAGATAATTACTAAAACTGTCCTCTTAATTGTTGATTAGTACAGTAGGTCTTCTGTTCTGTGTCTCTTCCTGATAAGATTTGTTTCAGAAGATTAAGTGCTGTTATGTTAGACATTATTTTATCCAATTAAAATGTTTATGATCTTATTATGTTATCATAGGTTGTTGATTTGTTTTAATCGTTAACGAAAAGCCCCTTTGCGTTGATTTAAGTTGAGAGAGAATGTTTGTCAATTGATTTAAGTTGAGAGAGAATGTTTGTCTAAAGAAAACAAGTTGACAGAGAATGTTTGTCTCAAAAAAAAAGTTAATAGAGAATGTCAAAGTTGAAAAAGACGCGCCCTTTGACGTTGTAAGGCCTTTCAAAACTTAAACCCAGCCCAGGCCTGCTGACAAAACCAAGAGGAGCACAAGGGACTCGTGAAAGAAGAAAATTCTACGGCTTTGATCCAAGCCAAGTTGAACAATATTCATCTTTTTTACAGAAATTTGTGATTGTCATATATGATTTGTTTGCAGAACAAAATACATCTTTTGAATAGTAAAAATATCAGAACCAAAACTCTATAACAATGTAATAACAAACAAATTTACACATATAAAATGAGTGTACAAAAATACAACTCCCAGATGTACATCTAGTAGAAACAAAGTACATCACATATACCCTCTAATACAACTACAAAGAATGTCCGCACCTGGCCTGATGCCGGATAGCGCATATTTTATAAATGAATCGGTATTAATAACATAACGAAATTTTCATTTTGCACCTTATAGCTCAAGATAGTTCACTCAAGCCTCTAATTTAACATAACTTACCGAAACGTTCATGTCAAATGATTGAATATGAGTAGGTTGCAAAATGAAATTGACCTAGGAAAGTTTTGATCGAGGCTGAGACCGAAGATGCCCGATTTGTTCTTCTTCAAATTTCTTAATTGTACCAGCCATCTTTTTCATATTATCATCATAGACAAAGGGTATTTTCTCAAACCAGGTAACATTTCCATTGGGAGGAATAGGTCTAAACTCTCGGCACGGTTCGCCCAACACATTGATGGAGTTGTGGTAATGGTAGTACCGAATCAGATGTTCTGTTTTGTGTGTGGTATTTCCTATCACATTCTCTGACATGTGGACCCCAGTTGCATATGCATTATGAGCACGGATCGCATACTTGCGGTCTCGCCGGATTCCAGTTATTGAGTCTCGGAAAACCAGCTTCTCAAAACCCCATTCACTGTTCGCCGTGAAAAAAGAAGAACAATAATCAGAAAATTTTGTATTGAGATAAGTAACTATGATAGATAAGCAACAGTCCATTTCTCATAACTAGTGACTTGTGAACAGAAGGAAGTGCAATTTTGCTATTTTGTTTCTAGACTAGTGATAGACAGATTAGCTTTGTTGTATTCATGTTTTGTTTTGACCTAAGAACCTTGATGTGACACCTTGAACCAGCCAAAACTAGACATAAAACTTATGTTATACAATTAGGCTTGAAAAAGAAAAGAGTGACGAGCAGCGGTAGATCATGTTCATGGTATAGCTGATCTTTTAATAGTAAACCGGACGACCATATATAAGCTAAACTCACTTAGAATAGTCCTCCTTTGGATCAAGTACACAGAGCTTGCTGGACATAGGATTCTGCTCAATTGTAAACTGGGTGTAGGGCGACAATTCCGTGAGCACGGCCTCTAAAGTGCGACCCTCCGGTAAGTATATGTACTCATCTACATCGAAGAAAAATGTCCAATTCGCCGCATGACGGTATCTGCAAGCAACAACATTATCATCAAAATAGAATATCAGGACAGGTTAAACAACTTAACATTATTGTAGCTAGCTTTACCGATGCAAGCAATCATTGACAACAAGGAATTGGTTATAATAATATCCGTCATAGTCAGCCTGACCCCTTATGTCTTGCAATGTGGCCCGCCCAGCCCGAATCCAGGGGTCCAAAGCAGCCCGCACTGCTGGACTGACACCGCCCGCATCGTGAAATACAAAATGTGATCTCGGTCCAAAGAAATGAACATGGTATGCCATCCACTCCCTTATGCGCGATGCGCTTAGGTCTCCGTACAAGGACGAACCACAGTACAAGTACTCGTATGGGTAAGGCGGTTTGAATTTAGCCTCATTATATGAACCCGGCGCCTCTGTTTCATCAAAATTTGAAACTTCTATAATTTAGGTTGTGTTTTGACAACAATCTTAAATATAAATGGTAGTGAAAATAGTGAGTGTGGTAAACAAACCTTCTAAAGCGACAATTTTCTCATATTTTCTGGCGGATAGAGAATAATAGGCATAGAGAATGAGCTTTCCACCGGCATTGTCATGGTTGGGCATCTGAGGGAAGGTACAATTCACAATTACGACCGTGTACACACGGCCGTATCCCCAATCCGGTAGCATCTTGTATGACTTGGCTCGAATCGCATTTGATGAATTGGAATTTGGAACCCACTCACACTTGTACCTAGAAAAGATGAATCATTCTTAGTGATGATGGTACTATTCCGACTAAATAAGGAGGGAGGACCCAACCAAATGTAGAATGTATTATTTTTGAGTTGTTAACTATCATCAAAGATAGCACATAGATAGAATGAAAGCTACATTTTGGAATTAAGAAATTAGAAGGATGAGAATACCATGGCTTGCCAAAAACATGGGTAGGCTTGGATGCGAGTCCAATTACAGAAAATGTGTACGGCCCGCCTCGATATGCTCCCATTTGAACAAATAATGCAGCGGCATTTCCGTAGGGTTTGAAGTATCTCTTATTTGGGTCCGTTGAAGCTACATTTGCAGTGGTAACAGTGGCAAGTTTCTCCTTTTTAATCGGTATGGTGTTGGCAGAGGAATGAGGAAGAGAGGGAAGATTGTTAGAATTGGGGCAGGAGGCAGAGAATTTGGTGGAGTCAGGAGAGAGGAAGAGAGAGGGGTTGTAGGGGTGGGGGATTTGAAAGAAGGCGATGAGGAGGGTGACGACAACGAGGGTGGCGACGAATGGCTTCAGATCCACGCCGTACAGACTGTACGCACCGCCACCCGCCCCCGTTCCGCCGGAGGATGCAAAATCCTTCTTCATTTCCCTCTCTCTCTCTCTGTTTCTCACTCTTTTGAGACGGGAGGAGAGGAGTGATGGGCCCTCTCTGCTTCTCACTCTTTTCTGGGAGAGGGCTGGGCTGGTTCCTCCTTTTTAGCTTTTCTACTTTCAGTGGAAGTTTCTCTCTCCCTCTCTCTCTCCTCTCTCTTCTGTCTCTCGGTGGAATTGAGTGCTATACTCAATACTGTTGTGGCTTTAATAATGGGAGGAGAGGAGAGCAAGAGGTGCTTTGCTTTGTAACTTTTGTACTGTAAGAGAGAGGGAGAGAGAGAGAGGTAGTTTTTTTGGTTTATATGTGCTTTTAAGGTAATAGTCAATATAACATATCTTTTTTATTCCCGATAATCATAATTATAAATTATAATCTTTTACTTTCTCGATAAGATCACTTTTTTCCATAAAAGGTTTTGAGTTGTATATATATATATGGTCAAAAAATAATGAATGTGGGTTGAACATAACATAACATAACATACTTGTGTGGTGTATTTCAAGAGAGTGTAGGCCAAGTCTGACCCATGTCTCTCACAGGTGTTTTATTTTATTATAAAGTAGCATGATTAGCTTATATCCATTGATTAATTTATTATAAAAGATTTGCAACATACTACCATGGAATAATTTGGTTCTTTATTTTATTCACGGACTATTCTGTTTTTTTTTTTCTTTTTTCGACTTCTTTCTGATGGTTGGGTATGTTTATTATGCTAAACCAGTTTATGACCCATGTTTGAATGAGTTATGTCGAAAAAATGACTAGCGCTAGCGGCGTTAAAAAGGTCACGTGATTTACTGAGACGTGTCTGAACCTGAACTTCTTGAAGGTTGATATCTATCAGTCAGTAAAAATGGTCATTCATTCTCCAAACCCGAACAGCACACAAACACAAGTCAAGAGAGACAAATCTTTATCTGAATTGAAGAAGAAGAAAGAAAAAAAAAAGGGGGGGGGGCGGGAACGAAGGCAGCACCAAATGGAAAGGTCCCAATTAACACTAACAATGAGTTAATAAAACAAACAAAAAACGTGAAAATAGAAAGTAAATGGAAATGAAATGGGAATCCAAAATGGAAGGTGCTCCTTGCTCTCACTGTCGGCAGGCCAGCCGCTTCAGCTTAATATTTCTAACTTTATTTAATAGAGATTAATCTTTCTAACTTACTTATCGATATTAATTTAATTGAAAATTTAATAGTGCCATGAAAAGAACACTCTTTAGTCTTTACTCATAATATCTATCTACTATAGATCTCTAGAGTCTAGACACTTCATTCAAAAAAAAAAAAAATAGATCTCTAGACTCTAGTTACACTACATACATTTCCTTTCCATTTTATTGCTTTACACAGTATTTTTCTAATAAATACGATTTACAATATTAAATGGATTTCAATGTTGTTGTGAGAAAAAGGGCATCTCCTCGAATATACATACACAAGAAAGGAAGCAATGAAGTCAGAATTTTATGAGCTAATAATTATCAATTAGGTGGTGCTTCTCATTCACTCATGGAATAAACACAAATTCCATTGATGGAATAATAAATGGATTGATGATTGGGGCAGTCTAACCAACCAGCGCATCCTTCCAAAACATGACAAAAGAACAACCCAATTAGCATCAATAATGTATCACATAACACATATCACTTGTATATCTTTTTCATGTCATAATAACAAGTGAAGTATATGCATCATGATTCATATGAGGTTATACATGCAAGGGGACCATGTAAAATGCATGCGGGCCTTAATTACTACTGCCCTTAACCTTGAAGAAAGAAAGAAGAGTTTTATCCATATGTCCGCGTTCAGCACTCCAATCGGGATTATGGTTTAATTAGGAGAGAATGGAATTGAGATAAATAAGAACAGTAGAGGCTCCAATCGAATTTGAACTCCAAATGCTGATATAATGAAGCTCAATTAATTAATTATGGGCAAGGCAATTAATTATATATATATATGATTTATATAACCTTATCTCCAATTATCGTCAAGATTTAATAGTGCTTGTTATGCATTTGTCTGACAACATATCTCATATATCTGGGCCTGCTTTAAAACTGAAAAAAGATGTGTGCAACTGTCCGGTCATATTGAAGAGGTAAATGAATTGTAGAAAGTAACAAACGGAGAGGAGGATATGTTCATTGTCAAATGACAATGCAGCCAGCCAGGCTGGCTGACGTGTCACCATAAAACTTGAAACCAACCTTAAGTGATGTTGTGGTTATGGAATTGTTGTTTGTCCAGCCTCTTCTTCTTATTTTCTTTTCATTTTTTATTGTAAGAGTAAGCTGTAAGAAGGTAGTTGCCTGGCAAGAGTCAGTGATACGGGCCAGGCCAGCTTAAGCCGGGGCCACACTGCTCATGGCCATAACCTGTGATTTGCAGCGGGCCTACAGCTCATGCGTTACATAAAACGTTATAGGGTAGGGGACCTCATCCATCATCATGTCAATATATTCGTATCGTATGTCGTATCAGATTCAATATCAATATCGCATCCATTTCCATGCATTACAATTTACAACTCACAAGTCACAACGGCGTGGTGAGCTAGCTCTATATCGGGCCTACTGGAATTATTCAATTGGGCTTTGCATGGCCTACTCAAACTGCCTCCGCTGGCTGGAGCTGGACTATATAAAACTAGAATCTGGAATTATTATCCCAGCTTTGAAAACTCGAATCCGATCTTGAAATCTCACTTCCCTTCCCTTCTCTTTCCGATTCATCATCGTCGAAGCGTTTCCTTGCCGTGTGCTCTCCGCTCCGACCGACGAACCGATCAGAATCAGGACTGCTTTCTTTCTCAATTCATCGACCGCCGCCTTGTTTCTCTCCTTCCCCCGCTCTCTTTCTTGCAAGGTTCCCTATTCTTTTCTTCTTCTTCCTTCTTTTTCATGAAAATCCCCAATTACTATAGAAGCCGTCCGACAAGTTGGCTCCACTTTGTCTGGCTCAAGTTGCTTTATCAAAGTCTTTGCTTCCACACGTGCGAATCAAAACTCAAATCGGTTTTTGGGTAGGGCTGTATTTGTAAATTTCCAGTTCTTCTTTGGGGTTTCGATATTTGGGCTTTTAATACTTGATCAATTGACTCAGTGTTATCCCCTTAGGCTTCTATTCAATCTGTGCACATAAATATTTGCATATAAAACTCTTGTTAATTACAGTGTATAGTTGTCGAGTCCATTCACTTGACTTAACTGCATGCCTGATTCGGGTTTGTAGAGTAGAATGCAAGATCCTCCTGCATCCAAAGCAAAGAAGATGAAGAAAATGACAAAGCCTAAAGTGGCATCTCCATCAATTATGCAAAAAACAAAGTACAGCCAAGCAACACAAAGGGCAACTCCGCCGAAGAAGACAAAGAAGGCTTCTCCTTCCTTAACAGGTAGCGGGTCAACCGAGGACTATCGGGTTTTGAGAAGGGAGTACTTACTGCTCGAAGAGGAGAGCTTCTCTCTTGATAAAGATTTGGATCAGGCCGAGGCAGAAACTAGGGTTTTACAGCAACAAAAGAATGCTTTGTTGGATCAACTTGTTGTCTTGGAGGGTTTGGTAGACCCGCCACAAGCTGGGTTCCGCCAGGGTGGCAGGATATGATATGATATTTATATGATATGGAGGTACTTTTCCTTTTGTTTTTATGAAATGTGGACAAGTAAGGTAGTGCTTTTTATTGAGATGGCCTCTAGATGTTGTATATAGTACTTGACTTGTATCATTTTGGTTAGTGGATTCATGTATCTTGCCAATATTATTTTGGATTTTCTAATTAAAAGTTGTGTTTTTGTTTCATTTGAAGTTTTTGCATATCGTTATTGTACCATACAGGTAACCATTGTAACACAGTCTTGTTTCCATCCATTTTAAATATATAAATAGTTGAAGTACATTTACATTAATAATTTGATCAATCAAATGAACTTTCCCTATTCCTGTAACCATCTGAAATCTTTTCACTGGAAACAACAAACCAGCTATTTGGAAAACAATAAATAAAATAAATACAGTGTATCCTTGTCAAATGAGCCGTTTATGACTTGATTGAACTCGAACAACCAGCGGCACCCGCACTTGACTCTCCTCCCCTTTCCATAAAATCGATCCAAAAGCATAATCTTGTGAACTTGGATCTGCAACCCGAAAGTAGACCGTAAAATTCTTTTTCACTCCATATTTTTCAAATAAAATTACACGTGGTGCCACTGTTACACGCACACCCTTAGGCGGGTCAACTGCGACCCGATACGAACTCCCGGGCTTACCCACATTTGTCATGGTTCGAGTCACCCTACAGTTTCTCTTTATATCTGGCACGGTTATTGATGCGTAGTTCAGGTCGTTCACATGTGGGCTCGGTCTTGTGCATGCAGTATTATCTCCTGTTATTAGTTTCAAGGACCGCTTGTCATAGCCTATTGAACACAGGAAGGACTTATAGTCTTGAGGAGCTGAATCGAAAATCAGGCCTGGGTTTAGAACCCTGGTTGGGTCTATGAAACCTGACCCGAAGTCAAAGGGGTTAGCTAGAGCTCCTGCTGGCTCTGATACTATTTGGTTGTTGTTCTTGTCCAAAATTGTTGCTGAACAAAAGAAAAGAAGAACATAACCAGTGAATTGACGGGTAAGCTCAATGCAAAATGGAATCTTAAGTATGACAATTTGAATTGTAATAATTGGTAACCTGTAGTCATGATGGCGGATTTAATGGCAGAAGGAGACCACGTAGGATAAACGGCTTTAATTAAAGCTGCAATGCTGGTTACATGAGGACATGCCATAGATGTACCTGACTGAACATTGAATTGCATGTTTTTATCCTTGGCGGGAGACCATGCTGCCAATATATTCAGTCCTGGTGCCGCCACATCCGGCTTAAGTATCAAATCACATTGTATACTAGGATTAATATATATCTCTCAATATTTCATAAAAGATGATAGATGGTACCTTTAGAATCTCAGGGGTCAGTGAATTGGGCCCTCTTGATGAGAATGGTGAAATGTGAGGTGCTGATTGCGATCCCAGTATTGTACGTGTTGGCAATATTGTTGATCTTGCCCTCCTACAAAGTTTTTTGTTTTGTTTGAGAAATATGTAATAAATTTGACACTAGAGAGAACATTCCTGTAGGTTAGTTAACCTTGTTGAATTAAGATAGGAGAGGATAGTGTCGCCCATTTGTTTTCCAACAGATGTTGCGGGTAGAACAAATGGAACTGCGAGATGGTATTCGGTTTCATCAATGAGAATCATGCCAGCTGCACCAGCTTTCTTCACAATCTCGCTCTGTTCCAGCCTCGAGTCTGATGAACTTTCACTATGCCGACACACCAGTATTTTCCCTCGTGCTTTGCTCGTGTTCAAAGAGCTATCCACACAAAAGCTGCATAGGATAAAATATAACATTGAAATAGTTTGTGCTATCAAATCATAAGGATAGTTTGACATATTATTTATTACCTAGACTGGTATGGCGTGAAGTAACCATCATTAGCCTCTGAAGCTGAGATTGTCCTGATTGTTGTATTCATCTTGAATCTATTCAGGCTGTCACCCTAATATTGAAAGAAAGCAAAAAAAGAATAAATATGCATGCACAATTGTTAATATATATACCAGTATATATGTATGAATTGACACAAACAAAGATTACCATTATCTTAATACCATTGCCAAGCACAATATATGATGCGAAATCTCGGTCAGTAGATCCTGCTCCCACAGTGAGCAACCACGGTGCCAGATTAGTTGCTGTACCTTGACTCCCTGAATTACCGGCAGATGAAATGACCAAAATACCCTTATTAGTAGCATGAAACGACCCTATAGAGATAGAATCACTAAAATAATCCCCTTGAGGGGGATCAGGACCTAAAGAAACCGAAATAATATCTACTCCATCTTTGATTGCATCATCAAAGGCGGCAAGTAGATCAGCATCATAACAACCGGACTCCCAACATGCTTTGTAAACAGCAATGCGGGCCATTGGGGCCCCACCACGGCCCTCGCCTGAGCCTAATCCTTTGAAGCTCATGCTTTTAACGTATCGGCCTGCAGCTGTAGAGGCAGTGTGGGTCCCATGCCCTATCGTGTCTCTTGGAGACTTGGATTTTGTCGTCTCTTCTGCTTCTTCTGCTTGGTAGCCTGATAGATAGTATCGAGCGCCAATTATTTTCCTATCATGTTTGATCAACCTACTATGAGTGGCTTTTTCAGAATATTGTCAAAATGAAAGGGGTGTATGAAAAAGTGATGTTTTGACCTGTTGCAAGTGAAATTGGATGAGGGGTCTCCTGCTAGGCACTGGCCTTTCCAACTTGAGGGAACTGGAGGCATCCCTTCATCCCTGAAGCTCTCTGATTCTGGCCATACTCCTGCCAAACAGTTCTATTATTTATTAATTTGTTTTTGTTTTTTGCTCATTTAATATCTTGTCTGATGTAACATATACATCTAAACAAGCTTAAATCATACCAAGATAATATTATGATATAATGCAAGATTATAATATGAAAATTAGCTTGAAGAAAGCCTAAAATGATTTAGTATATTTAGTATGTACAAACTCTAGGAACGTGAAAAAAGAAAACAGGATTATCGAAATAAACACACAAACCAAGGCCTAAGAAAATAGAAGCTGGCCACTAGATAGATAGATCCATAAACTGTGCCACTCTAATAAGGTCAAAAAAGGATGAGCACAAGAGCTTACACTGTTCACATGACATGTTCAGCTGTCCTGTCTAATTTCCATTACTTGTATATATCACATGAATACCTTGGGATAGTTGCAATGATTCTTAATCTGTAGAAACATGTCAATATTTATATAAATAAGTATAATTAGTTAATTACCAGTGTCGATGAATCCGATAATGACATTTTGTTGGTTAATTGTAGAAAATCCAGGAATCTCCATTGCTTCATTTGTGGATAAGCCCATAAAGTCCCATGAATGTGTTGTATGAAGATTCCTCTTCAAATTTGGCACAACTGATACCACTCCAGCCATTTCTACACTTTACAATATATCAATTATGTATTGAATAACAAAATATTAACACATATAATAAATGAATTAATGGGCCATTAATAACAAATATCTAGTTAAAATTGTAGTTATATATGGATCAATTACCGGCTAGTAGTGAAGCTTGTTGTTTGGTTAACTTTGCTGCAAATCCTCTGAAACCACTGTTGTACGTGTAGATATGAGATGCCCGTGCCTTTTCCAAACTGCAATTGAATTTCATGAACATTTTCAACAGCTCTACTGATTTTCAATGAAGACGACTTTATTTTCAAAGATTATCTATAATGTAGCAATTATTAATTGCCAATCATGTCAGAATGCAATAAGTATATTATGAGTACCGATTAAACTTAGCTAGCTAACCTTCCAGAGTGAATAGAAGCAAGCATTTGATGGTCATGGCTCAATGTATCATCGTATGACTCATTATTAACGCTATTTGTGTCCCCTCCCATGTAAACCACGTAAACCTATCAACGTTCAACAATATGAATAAAATAAGTAACATGCATTAATCACACATCCACAATTAAGAGTATATCAGCTTAATCGAATAAATTGGTAAGTTCTACTCAATTAGAAAAAAATGGCAACAAAGCACAGAGAGAAAGAATAAAAACACTTGCAAGAATTAAACAGGTACAATTGTTAGCAATGATCAATATGTGATCAAACTATGGCAGAAGAATAGTTCCTAGATAAAAACAGAAATTACAAGTGGATAATTCCTAGATAAACATAGTTTCGTTTTTTTGTAAAATGTAACTATAGAGAAAATAATAAATTTTTTTGCTTTGGACGGTGGATAATTTAAGCCCCTCCAAAATTACTCAAAAAAATAAAAACAGAAATTACAAAACAAAGGGAAAAAAGAAAGAGAAATTGATCACCTGAGAGCAGAAAGAATAATTAAGCTGTGCTAGCACAATAGTGATAATAAGCAGAATCAATTTAGTCTGACATAGTGGAGAAGAAGCCATGAGAGAATATGACAGGGCGGGTTGAGTTGGGAGAGAGAAAGAGAAGAGAGCTTGGTTAGATATTTCACGAGTGTTTGATGTATGATTATGGATACGTAAAGTGACCCAACCAACAGAAGCTAAAACAATCAACCCTTTTTTTGTCATTTAAATTAGCATTAGCCCAGTGAGTAGAGATTGGCGGCGGTTATTTAACTACCAAAAGTCCCTTTAAAAAGAGAACATTTGATTTGTGGTGTTAGCAAGTGATTCATAATTACATGTTGTCATGCTAACATTTCTCACTTCTCACTCAACTCTCTTGAGGATAGGATATAGAGCTGCATGTCTGTCCAAATGAAAAACAGTGACACATGTTAATTATAACAAAAGCTTATTCCATTTAAAAATCAATAGCATGCATAATACCCATGATTATGGTTAGGTAACAATTAGTTACACGCTAAGGCAAGACAACTTTGGCAAAGAAGAGCAATTAATAATTAGTTAGCAATCATTTACGCTTTAATCTAGTGTTCTTTGATTTGAAGCCAAGGCATAAACGAATCAATCTCAAAACCAATAATTAACGAGTCTGATTTCCTGCGACACACATCCATATGATATCTCTAGTCTACTTAACTTATTATGAGCACCGAATAATAATATTATGCAAGCAGGCCCAAACATGTCAAAGGCTAGCCCATTTTATCGATCCGGCCCAACTAAACACGCAGCTCAGCTAATCAATCACCCACTTGCTTTTGTCGGCTTCGGGGGAGTGGTCGTGGGAGTGGGATTCTCTTTTTTATTCTTTTCTTTTATTTTATTTTATACGCTCCAACGGTCACATTTTGAATTCAATTAGACAGCCAATCTCTCTTTCACAATCGCTCTTTCAATTCTCATCTGCCTAAGAAAAATTCGAGCTCGAAATACCACAACACAATACAGGAAGGAAGGAGTTTTCCTCTCCGAAATAGGGTTTTAGGGTTTGGGACGGAAGTGAAAATGGAGGAGATGCTGAACGATGAGTGCGTGCAGATGGCGCTGGGGAATGTGGAGACGGGCCTGGAGTGGGAGATGTTTCAGGAGAATATCAGACCCCTCAAGCGAGGTCGCAACATTTCCCTGCTTAATCAATCGCTCAAAGCTCAAATCGATCCCGCTCTCAGATCTCAGCTCATTCAGACCAGAAAGTATCTGCTACTCCCCCTTTTGTTCTTTCTTTCTTTCTTTCTTTCAAGATTTGCGTCTCTCAATCTGATTTTATTATTATGAAATAGGAAAATGCTGGAGGCAATAGAGGAGTACAAAGGAGATGACCCTCTCCACCCCTGGATCCAGTAAGTCTAATCTAATTAACCCTCATTTCTTTCCTTTCATGCTTATTTTGATGCCTGAAATTGCTTCTTTGTAACTAATTTCATTGGTTTATATGAAAAGGTGCATAAAGTGGGTGCAAGAGGCATTTCCAGCAGGAGGAGATTGCTCGGGTCTGGTCGTCATATACGAGCAATGCGTGCGCAAATTTTGGCATGAATCTCGATACAAAGAAGATCTGCGCTACCTTAAAATCTGGCTCGAATATGTAAGTAGTTCCCTTTATTTTACTTGTAATTTGATGCTGCTCTTTTATTTAAATTAGTGATTAATAACAATGATGATGATAATACCCACTTATACCTCAAAAAAAACAATGATGATGATAATAGGCTGGGAATTGCGAGGATGCAGAGGTAATATATGGGTTTCTGGAGGCAAATGGGATTGGTCAGAGTCACGCCGTTTTCTATTCGTCTTACGCCTTACACATGGAATCCAAGAATAAACTCAAGAAAGCCGATGATATTTTCAATCTTGGTATTGCCAGGTTTGTTTTCTTTTCTTTCTTTCCATTCTTCTTCTATTTCAATCTTGGCAGTACAAGTAATTAATTATAAAATCAAAAATAGGGAGGCAAAACCAGTTGAGAAGTTACGCCAAGTTTATCGTTCATTTCTGGCTCGCTCAACTCGCAGAAAGCAACTCCCTGAAGAGGTTCTTTCTTTTTTCTCTTTCAATTTTGTTATTTAGTTTAAATTCAAGATTATTGTTCATTTTTATGTAATATATTTTTTTTGTTGTAATAAAATAGGAGGACTCAAATGAAACAAATGAGAATGCCGAAACGCGTAGCTTTGGAACCGTCTTGAATGGAAGTGCCAATAATATTTCTCGCCCATTTCAGAAGTGAACCACCTTTCTTTTTTTAATTTGAAAAATCAATAATATAAATATCATTACATTTAGTTATTTGTTGATTGGTTGTTAAAAACTGCAGGTTGAGTAATAAAAGAAAACCTCTTGCGATCTGCAATGAGAACAAGCCTCTTTCAATCTGGAAAGATGAGAACGCCATTGTGCCAACTCACAAGAATGACAAAATGAAGGCTGCTCTAGATACTAATGATAATAATAAACCGGCCTGGATGGATTTAGGGACCCGTGCGGACCGAAACAAGGAGAATAATGCGATTCCTACAAAATGGACTTCTTTTAAGGTCATCTTCATTTAAAAACTCCATTTATTCTATTGATTAATGATTTTTGTGATTTGGTTGAGAATAAAAAATGACAATTTTAATGTTGTTAACAGATTCCCCAGAGAGCAGGAGTTGAGGCAGGGCAGGCGGCACCGGCTCCCGTAATTCAGATTTACGTCGATGAAGAATGCAAACAGTAATCATTCTTAAAACTATTCTTGTTCATTATTAACTAAATAATGGAACTATTTATTTTTTATGATTGAAATATGCAAATTTTTTTTGGACAGATCGCCAAAAGAAGTGAAATCAAAGAGTCCTAAGCAATCTGGTGCTGGGCTGAAGCTCAGAAGAGCAACAAGCAAAGGCCTTAAAACGTAACCCAATTTCTCTCTCCTCTTTTCTTTCTTTTCAGACGAAAAGAAACATCTAGTTCTAATGTAAGTTTTGTGACTTGAACAGGGAAACTGAGTTGCTGAAAGAGAACCCGCTGCGCAATTTTCCGTTGAGGAACCTAAGATAGATAGACACAAGTCTATTCACCATTTGACCCGATTTATTCACGATTATTTGCTTGAGTGTCTTTTTTTAGTGTGGTGTGTGTATTTGAAGCTTTATTCTTCAAAGCTTCCAACTGAATTTGTTGTTTAGTTTGATTACTGTATTGTAATTAAATGATTGAACTTTCGTTCCTTCTTTCTCTCATATTTTCTCAGAAGACCATGTTTTATTTTATAAATTTCAAGGATTGAACTTTATTCTTCAAAGCTTCCAACTGAATTTGTTGTTTAGTTTGATTACTGTATTGTAATTAAATGATTGAACTTTCTTTCCTTCTTTCTCTCATATTTTCTCAGATGACCATGTTTTATTTTATAAATTTCAAGGATTGAATTATAATTTCACTAAAAATGATGGAAATCAATACAATCCTAAACTAGTTTAAGTACATTTTTCATCAGAACATAAGCATCTTTTATTTTATTATCATTTTCCATTTCTAATCCCATTGGAAAGTCCAAATCAAACACTGTCCTAATTAACATATATTGGTGACATTGCAATTGTATGATGACTATTACAAAAAATATTTAAATATTTTATATAGGATAGAAGCCCATGGAATTTGATAAAACAGGCTATTAATTAACAATATTATGATTAACTTGACTATTGACAAGGATGGGCGAGTGGATGGACTGCCTTAGCTGATAACAAAAGCCTAATTAATGGTTGCCTCATACTAACTCCACTTTTAAAATCTTCTGATCCTTGTTGTTTCTGGAAGAAAATATACTAAAGGGAGTCTTGGTGCGTTTTGTCGAATAAAGAATAGGCTTGAGTAGCTCAAAACAAGGGTCACACATAACACAAGTCAATGTTTCTCATCCACTCCTTGTTCTTATGCGGACTCAGACATTTCTCTTTTTTATGTTTGTCTTTGTCCTCTTGTAGCATTTAAATTTAATTATCACATTTTGTGAATACTTCATTTCTTATTTTTGCTCAAAATATTGGGACTAATACATGTAATTACTTCAAGTTTTTCTCAAATCTTTTTATTTGAAGGCTAGTGTGTGAAAAAATTTCAGTTTCATTATTAATCTTTAGACTCCACTATTTGAAAGGTACTACAAAATATTCAGTTTATCACTTTCGTTTAAAGCCCTAACATTGCAAGACTAATCCATACAAAAAATAATGGATTTCCAATTTTTCTAAAACCATATTATTTGAAATTAATATATGAAAAATACTCATATTATTCTAAGGCAGTATGCAATTTTTTTTTCTTCAAATTTCATTATTTCTTAATTCAGTCTTTAATTTATTTGATATATATCTATACCGTAGTTAAGTGAACATTAATTGCTAGTGTTGTGTTGCGATAATAAATACAAATATCATTGACATCAAATTTGTTGTCAAAGCCAAGTAGACACTTCTTCATTAATTCAATAAAGAAGATGTTTGATAAAGATAGACATCATCAAATGTAATAATAAGTAATGGATGTTAACATTATATTTCTTTTGTGAAGCTTGACCACTGCACCTACCATATAAATATTCAAGCACACACATAGCATGATCAGAAAAAACTTCCAACCCAAAAGCACAAACAAACAAGCAAACAAAAAATAAGCACAACAGAAAAAAGAAAAAAAATCATGAACACCATAATGAGCCCCTATCTGAGATTTAACCGGAGATATCGGCGCACAAAGGGTCTGCGGCGGTTCTCTCTGTTCCCTCTTCGCATCAAGGTCTTTGGCTTCATTCACCTATTTTTGAGATGCATGCAAGAGATCAAGTGCAGCCCAAGCAAGACGCGCCCTCTCAAATGCAAAATCAGTAAAACGAGTAATTGCGGCTACAACTCACTCAAATATGAGAAAGAGAATTTGTTTCACGAAGAGGCGATCGCAGATTGCCTAGAGTTCATCAAACGTTCAGCTCAACATGATGCACAAGAATGTTAATTAGTAATTACTATATAGTCCAAAGCCAAGAAGAGAAGTGAATAGTTTTTTTTTTTTTTTTTTTTTTTGAGTGCAAGCTTGAGAGAAGTGAATAATTTTGATTTTGTTTTTTGTATTTGAGAAAGAAATATCCCTACCTTAAACGTTTAAACAAGTTTCTGTACTTTTTGTTTCGTCTTTTGAGTTTAATTTTGTTTTTGGTTGGTTTTTATTGGTAGTTTGAATGATGTAAAGTTTTGTGTAAGCTTACAATCCAACAATTTTCTTAGCGGTCATTTATGGACAAATATTCACAAGATGCTGAAAAGATCGCATGCATGGTAACATCAGTTCACCTTTTAAAATGAAAAATATAAAGAAAAAAAATTAAAGCGAGAAGGGTAGAATATCGAAATCAAAATGTTGTATATTAATCAGATTGTCCATAAAGTATGATGGGCTTAACTATAGGTGAAAATGGGCCAAAATGAGGCCCATCCACCGCCTCCCCTCCATTCCCTTTATATTGTGGTGGGGAGAGGAGACTCGTACACGGCACGCATGGCTCTTCTTCTGTTCTATTCCAATATCTTCTAGTCTATAACTGCAATCAATCAGTGCGAGGATGGAAAAGATGAGGGAGGGCGCGGTGTGTGTGACCGGAGCTGGAGGCTTCGCCGCCTCTTGGCTCGTCAAGCTCCTTCTGTCCAAAGGCTTCCTTGTTCATGGCACTGTTAGAGACCCTTGTCAGTTTACTCATTATTTTTATTTTTTGAGATTGAACTCGCAATTTGTGGGTTGATAGACTTTACCTTTGAATCTTTGATTACCTTTGTTATTGTTAATGAAGATGATGACGATTTGTGTTGACTTTTTGTTGTTCAGGTGACGACAAGTATGCGCATTTGAAGAGATTGGAGAATGCCACGGAAAATCTAAAGCTCTTTAAGGCGGATTTGCTAGATTTCACTAGCATTGCATCAGCTGTGGCGGGTTGCGAAGGAGTGTTCCATGTGGCCAGTCCCGTCCCCTCCACCAAAGTTTCCAATCCGGAGGTAGAATTACTTGCGCCAGCTGTCACCGGCACACAAAATGTGATAAAGGCATGTAAAGAGGCAAACATCAAGAGAGTCGTCTTGGTTTCATCTGTGGTCGCAATTACCATGAAACCTGATTGGCCCAAAGGAGAGCCTATGGATGAGACGTGTTGGTCTGACGAGCTCTATTGCAAAACGACTGAGGTAATCTATCTTCTTATATTTTATGTTATTAAACATTTACCTTTTGTTATTTGTTATTTAATTGTCAATTTTGTTGCACCAGAATTGGTATTGTTTATCGAAGACCGTAGCAGAGAGAGAGGCGCTTGATTTTGCATTGAGAAATGCAATGGATGTGGTGACTGTTTGTCCAAGCCTTATAATTGGTCCGATGCTCCAACGGAACGTGAATGCCAGCAGTATGGTTCTCATCAATCTTCTCAAAGGTAACATAAATGGTTTAGAAAGAGAAACGTCTACTAATTAATGACCTTTTTGGTATTATGAAACGGTGCAGGGACCCGTGAGTCAGTGGATAATGTGACAAGACACATGGTGGATGTACGAGATCTTGCAGATGCTATGCTTTTGGTATACCAGAAAGAGGAGGCATCGGGTCGCTACTTAGCCAACTCACACTCTATTATTACACGTGACTTGGTTGATCTTCTTAAACGCCTCTTTCCCAACCTCAACTACCCTAAATTGTAAGTGTTTTTTGTTATACTACTGTCAACCTATGAAGCCATTACTGCCAACAAGATTCATTAGTTTATTTTTCTTATGTTAACTGCAGTTTTAATGAAGTGGAAGAAGGGAAGGTGATTAACTCAAAGAAGCTGCAAGCACTGGGATGGAAAATCAGGCCATTAGAGGATACACTCAGGGATACTGTGGATTACTACCAATCCGCCAATCTTTTGGAGTGATTGTTACGACCAATAAAGGGAGTTTTAAAACTTGATGTAACTATAAACCTTTAGAGTAAGGAGATATTTTGTCATGGATATTATTTGGTTGTTTTGCATCGAAAACAAAGCATTAGTCAAACTGATCAATAAAAACAATATAGTTGTACGAGGGTAAGATTTATTTTTCACAATGCCAAGTCTTCTATGTAGTAGAAACGTAGTGTAGCCTATAATTAATACAGAAGTTGTGACAAAATAACAAAAAAATGGACAAAATTATTTGTTTCAGATGTTTCAGCAATATCAAAACAAAGAAAAGAAAAAAATATGAAAAATTGACACTATACAGTGTACATCCAAAACATATAAATGAAATTTGTACTAGAATAAAAGTAACTGCCAAACTGATGTGGGCTAATGGCTGGCTAGTCTGTCTGGCTTATTAATTGGCTATATATAATATGATATAATAGTCTGTCTCATCTCTACAATGAATCTCAACTGAACTGAACACACCCTTCACCTTCCCTTCATCAAAACTCAACAAACTGCAATTAATTAATAAATAAACAATCAATTATAAAACATTTTGTTGATGATGTAATGTAAACATGTATTATGTTGTTATTGCCATACCTTGTGTTGTATACTGACAACTGTCGAGAAAGAACTAAAAAGGTGACTAAAATACAATATTTATCTTTTTAAAATGTTATATTCCTGTTTATTTACGAACGAGGGGAAATGAGAATGGGCCCGATCGAGTACTTAAAAATCTCCTGCAAAACCCTCTGAACTTCTCCTGATCCGTGCTCGCACCGCACCAGCCTGACAAGCAACGGAAAGAAACACGGCAAATTCCTCTCAAACTGACCCCTGTCCATTTCATTCAACATTTTCATGACCAAAAGGACCAACGTGGTGCGTGCCGCCAGTTCGTCTTTTCTGCCGGACGCCAACGGAAGCGTCCAGTGCAGCTTCTTTCCTTCCGGCGCTGTCTCAGTCGCGCAATTCAGGTACATTTTGAGGATCTTTTCGCAAACCGAGACGATCATGGGCTCGATTTGCATCTGTACTGATAAAGAGGGGTCGTCGTGGAGCAGTGATTGGAGGAATTTGAGGTAGCTTTGGTAGGCTTCGTTCTCGAAATGAATGGTGGCGGGCTCGGAGGTTTCTAGAAGGTTGCAGGCCTGGTGAAACTTGGACTGCAAGGAAGTCTCCGAAGTGATTTTACTTGCGTGGCAAGAAATCGAGGACAGGATTTCGATGATGAGAGACACGTGCGGAGACGAGAAGCATCTCCAGAACCTATTATACACCTTATATACACACTGCAACCAACAACAGCAATAATATTCGTTAAATAATTAATAAAATGAATGATATAATCATTCATACCATATGATGATATAATAATAACTATAAGAAAGAGAAAAGGTGGGACCTGAAGAAGGGAGAGTTGGAGAGAGAGATGGCTCTTCATTCTGACGATAGCATAAGAGGCAGTCTCCATATTGGCCTCTTCTTCATCATTTATCAGCTCGCTCTCTGAATAAATTTCCATCTCAGAAAAGCCGTCGACCTTATTGTCCGGGATTTCGACGTCCTCCATCATCCTCACAATCCTCGTAAACGCTGCGAAGTTCGACTCCGCCGCCTCCTTCATCCTCTCCAGTATCATCTCCCACTCCCCTTTTTTCCAAAAATAATATCAGATACAATCATTTCATTTATATAAAGGCAGGCACAACTAAAGTATCTGTGTTATGTTAAACTTAAAAGACTGACCTGAAGTGAGAAGACTTCCGAGATTTTCCATGAGTCTCTGCATGTGGGCCACGCCAGCGCCAGCAGCCTGTTGGTACGGGCTCTTAATAAAACCAACCACTATGTTCACAACGGATCCCAATTCGGGCCGCACTGCATCGAAAACCGTGGGGTAAAGATCCACCAAGCATCTGGACGCGAGTATCTGAGTCTCCAGCGCTGATGACGCTTCGTCTTCCGTGCTGGTGTCAGAAAGGACGTCGGATTTGTTGGAGAAGATAGGATAGATGACCGTTTCAAAAATGCTGGCCCAAAAAGGGGGAGAGAAAAGGTGGCCGTGGTCCTTTAATATGTCGAAAAGCACCTCTAGCGCCCCTTTCCTTATCGTCAGTCTAGAATCAGTCGTCAGCTTCGCCAAACCTTCATTATTCACAATTCATTAATTCATTGAATTAATCAACAAATTGTTTTTCTAAGTGTAGAGTACTAACCATCAAGAAGCGGGACCCAGAAATAGACATGATCATCCTTGCCGGGAATCAAAGTGCCATTATTATTAACATCTGCACCGTCCTTTTGTGCATCGGGATCCGTGCTGAATCCTCCTTCGGCCAACTTGTCAGCACAGAATCGGATGAAAGCGATGGCGTTGAGGCTGGTGTCGCTGCTGAACTTGCTGCTCGTAAAAGTGATGAGACATTTCACGCAATCCGTAAAAGTTGTGGTTTCTGTCTCTGTTATGTAAGGAAAATAGTCTCTCACTATCTTCTCCATTGTTTCAAACGCAAGCAGCACTATCGCTTTTCTCTCATCAGCCGCCGCTATTGTGAATACCTAAAACCCACAAAATATAATTAAATACATAATTCATCACTCAAATTTTGTTACTTTTTACAAAATAAAATGTGAATATTGAATGGTACCGTGAAGACGCTCTTCCAGCCGGACTTGATGTTGTTGACGCGGCTGAGCACCATCTGAGAGATGCAGCGCACGATCAGCTCTCTCACCTCTAACGAATTGCTCTTTCTCATCACTATCACAAAGGGTCTCAGAAACTCGTTCTGGAAGTTGTAGTTGGCCAGTTCCTCTCTCTCTAGAAACTTCATCGCCAGCTGGCGCAGAGAGTCCATCACGAATATTGCAACTGACAAGCTCTCTGACAGCCCCACTGATACAAAGAAGTCTGATAATACCTTCCATATACGCGACCACACCAACCTAATCCGATCCATGTTATAATGACTGCAAATCCCACAAAAAATAACAAATTAAAAATATTTATTATCTGGTACGAAAAGAAATATAAAAAAAAATGAAACAAAAGGTACTTACGCAATTTCGACAATTTTGGTGAGGCAAAAGATACGAGGATCAGGAGACTGCAACTCTGTAATAGAAACCTTACAAAGAGCCTTGACAAAAGCAACAATGGCCTCACCATTCAGCCTCTGACTGTGCGCGAATATATGATTCAGCTCAAAAAGCCCAATCTGATCCAGCAAGTTCAAGTTGGACACAAAGCTGTGGATCTGCTCAGGAGTCAGAGCAGAGGCGCCACCTGTCCCCGCGGGGCCCACACTGTCGTACGAGCCCCCGCGTATAGCGGCCATCACAGACGGATTCTGAAGGGCATTATCGACCTTTCGCTGTTTTGAAGAGGGTAAGGTTTGGGGAGTGGTGGGTTTGTTCTGAGGGGTTTTTTGGTCCGTAAGAAAAGATGCGTCAGGCGGGGCCCCTTCTCCTAACAAATGAAGCTGCTCGAAACGAGAGAGACACGTCAGCACGTGCTCCCACGACTCCTGGAGATAATCCCCGTCTTCTAAAGCCGTCAGAATTATAGCCTTTACAGCATCGACGTTTTTCTGTTTCATATCAGCGGCGCAATGAAGGTAAGTGAACTTGGCGACGGAAGTGACAAAGGCGTCGCGTTGCGTCTGCATGCACATGACAGCTGTCACATGCACGGCGCCTCGGAATCCGAGCAGGCATTGAGCGGCGGCCGCACGGTCGTCAGAGCGGTCGAGAGTCACGCTGAAAGCCGCCATCATTGGGGCCCAGCACACCTCCACCATGTGCCGGAGAATTCCAGTATCCGTTATGGAGTAAAACACCGACCTGTAATTTCATTTCATTCATTTTATTGTTTTATTTATTCACAGAAGATATTAGATTAGACTTTTTTTTTTAAATACTAACTCTGATTTGCCGCTCTTGGCCTTGAATTGCTCTTGAATGTGCTTTATGAGGAGGTTGTTGGCACCGACCGCTTTTTCTTCGGCGGGGCCCCAGTTGACTAAGTCAAACAATAATTTGCTTATGCTGTTGTTCGGCAACTTATTCTGAGGTGTCTGTGCATCAGCTTTCATTTTTATTTCGTTTTTCACAATTTGGTCGTACAGAGTACTCAGATATTCTTCTGGCAGGTCTTTTCCGTCATCTATTCCTCTGTTGTTCCTTATAAAATCAGCCTTCGACATCTGTCATTATAACAAAGTAATTATAAAGAAAGGACTAAGAGAAAAGTATTATACAAAATAAAATAATTTGAAGTACAAGGGTGACCTTATCTTTGACCATGGTATTGTGGGCATCGGTATTAAGCATAATAACAGAATAAGCAAGCACATAAGCAGTATCAGCGCTCTTAAACACCTCAGGATTGCATTTGCAGTATCTCTCGGCGAATTTCTCCATGATACGATCGATCTTCTGAGCCTCGCCAGGCAGCCTGAATCCTCTCAGGAAAAACCTGATGGCCTCACCGAAATCCATCTTTTCAAAATTGAAGGAGTCTACATAAGCATGCATAACTTTCAAAGGGAAATCCTCACGGTCGCCTAAATAGTCCCCAATCATTGTTGGGTTCAGCCCGATTGAACTTTTTAAGAACTCTGCTACTGATTCAGGGCTGGATCCGATTTTTTTGGAGTTGATCAGGAAATCGAGTCCCTTGCTTGGTTTCCGGTTGAACAGAGTGATACCCTTCTGAAATAATATAAATTCACAAAAGAAATGTTAGTTAGTGTCAATAAGATCTTAATTAAGTTTACTCTTAAGAACATAATATAATACAAAGGTATGTTTTGATTTATTACTTGGAGCTCGAGCTTGTAGACACGTCGCTGCTCAAGAGTGGAGGCGTCAGAAACCTCAGAACCAGAATCGGAAACACTCGAGTCGAAATCGCTTCCTTCTTCCACACTGAAGGACGAGAAGTTATCCACAGATTGAGCTCCATCAGTGTCTGAGTTTTTTGGAGTGAAATCTCCGATTTTGAGCTGCTGGTCCATCCACGCGCCCATGGACCTGATTGTGGTGGCCAAACACTTAACCGACTCGATCCGAAACGTTTGATCTTGTGCTGGAGTCAGAGTTGTTGTCGTTCCAGGCGGGACCCCCAATGCAGTCTTTACCAACCCGTTCACAATCCTACAATGATGCAATTAATAATTTAATATTGAAGAACAATTAGGGTTTTGATTAAAATTGACTAGGTATTATTGGGTTGTTTGGTTTGTACCGCTCGAAAATGTTGGGAGCGTCGACGTCACAATCGTAGTTGACGAAAATATCGATGATGGCCTGGGAGTCGTTGCAGATCTTCTCAAGCAGGGTCAAAACCGTCATTTTCTGTAGAAAGCTCGGCTGAGCTACGTTCTCAAGCACGCGCAGCACGAGCATCGGGAAGAAGATTCCGATCTCCTCTTTTAAACCGGATCGAAATCTCAACACTAATGCCGTGAAGATTGAGCACAGAAGCTGGAACACGCTCATCATTGTCAGCGCGCTGTTTTTCAGAAGTGACAGACATAAGTACTGCTTCACGGCCCCAAGATATCTGTTCCAAACCAAAACAAAAGAATAAGATAAATATCACTTTTTTCAATGGTAATTAAAAAGCCTAAGCAAATAAAATGGGTGAAAAAGATAGAAACTGACTTTTCATTGGTGCGCCAAAAGGAGCCGGCATTCTCGACGACCAATCTAAGCAACTCCAAGCTGAGCAATTTGCCGCGCATCAAAACCGGGTCGTCCGTATTCTCTTGTCCCGAATTCGATCCGCTACCCGTGTTTGAAAATTTCATGGACAGCTTGCAAAGGTTCTTAAACACAACTAGTCCATCTTCGGCCGCCAGCTCAGCATCTGGCCCTGCCAAGTCAGCATCAGCGCCGCTCCACTCCATCGCCTCATTGATGAAATTTTGTGCAAAATTCGACAGAGTCGAGTCGTTCAGGCTTTTATCGGACAAGTCCATCATGTCCATGATTGAGACCGTGCGCGCCTTCACTCGTTCGGCGCGCGCAAACAGAATTGCCAGAGTTTGGGCGAGCACCAGCTTGGAACAAATCTGATTGGCCAGGCTGTGGCTCCCCAAATAAATATTGAAGCAGCATTTGACAAACTGGTTGAGAATCTCTCCTCTGAGGCCGACTGACGGAGCCCGCACGGCCGCAATGAGGACCTTCAACACAGCGAGTTCAATGGATTCGTCGGAGAGAGACGAAGGGAGCTTAAGGACGGCAGAGATGAGTTTGGAAAGCGGGGTGGACGGATCCTGGGCCTGGCTCTCGATCTCGCCGTAGAGGAGGTTGTGAGAGAGAAGCTTCTGGAAGCATTCGAGGGAGATCAAGGCGAGCTTGGGAGGGGTGGTGGGATCGAGGGAGATGATCAGCGGGTCGAGCAGGGATGGGTCGGATTCGACGGGATCGGCCGTCGGATCGGAGTCGGAGATGGAGGGCAGTTGGTCCAGGGAGTGCTTGCAGGCCGAGACCAGAGCCGGGTGGCGTCGCCACGTGGCGTTTTTCTGGAGCTTGTCGAGAGCGGGGCCTAGGACGCGGCCGAATCGGGAAGGCCCGCCCAGGGCCGTAGGACCGGACATTGCTGAATCTGATGGGGGCGAGGAGGATAGATCGGATTACGGAGAGAGATTCATATCATATCATGCTGAAGAAAAGGTCGTCTCCGTTTAAGAATGGAGGAGTTGTGCTTGTGCGTGAACAAGCAAGGAAGGGGCGACTTGATGAGGGGTATCACCGTATCAGGTATGGTATGTCTGTCTAATTTCAACAGTCATGCCGCAGACCTGCCTCACATACGATACGATACGATACGATACGAAACTTGTTAGTGAAGACCACGTCTTTGAGGCTGCCCCGCCTCTGGAATTAATATTAATAATAATAATAATAATATAAAGAAAGGGCCTTACTTATTCGACAAAATAAAAAGAAAGGGCCTTCTTTTATATTCTATGATATTTTGCACATTGGGCTGAAAGAAAATAGAATAATAGAATCAGGTCCAGCTAGCCCATTAACCTCTCCCTCTCTCACTTCGCCTCTTTTTCGGTAACCTCGTCTCTCTTCTTCTTCTTCTTCTGTTCCCTCCTGCTCTCCCCTACCTCCCTCCTATCTTCTCTTCCGCCTCTTTATTGGTTATTCTAATTTGAAGGAAGCTAGCTCTGCATGAGCAGCTAGCGGGATTAGATTATACATCGGATATCGTCAGCTTTCTTCCGTTCTGTTTGTGTCCCTCAGGTTTGCATTCTTAATTAATCTCACATCTTGTGAATCTTTACATTCTCCATTCCTTTCTGATTATACTTTGTGTTCATCAATCAAATTTAAGATTTTGGGATCCAATTTCTGATGTGGTACTGTAATTTTGCTCATTTTTGTGTGAAAATCATGGTTACGGAAAGAAAAAAGAATTAACTTTATTATTTATATTTTTAAGTTTTATTTTTAAGTGAACTAATTGTTGGCCAAATAAGTGCACATTTGCACAATTTGGTGAGAAGTAAGGCAAAATGCACAATTGGGGGCTAATTATATCCAATTACGCTCTGGAACCTTATAGAAATCAGACCCCAATTTGAAGCTTTATTGGGCATAATGGTACTGCCAGTCTCAAGTGAATATGGCTGGTACAACCGAACATAACTTGTATGAAATCCAATATGTAACATGTACTTATCTAAGAAGGTATTAAAATACTTAGAATCGCTTCGCTGTCAGACACTTAGAATTGCTTAATTCCCCAATGAAACATATCTAAGGGTTCATTTTCTTATGAGGTCTTGATTGGCGGTTGAATTCTTAAAGAAAGAATTTAATTCGAATAACAGTATAGGAAGAAATGGAGTGTGTGGTTCAAGGCATCATTGAGACCCAGGTATGCAATGCAATGCTTCATCATAGTGATATAAAATATAAATCGTGAGTGGTACAGTGTAACATTACAAGCTGCACCTCACCTGAATAATTCATTCTTGTTTGCAGCATGTTGAAGCGCTGGAAATACTACTCCAAGGCTTATGTGGCGTACCAAAACAACGTGTCAGAGTTCACGAATTATGCCTCAAAAGCGGACCTAATATCAGTTACTCTTTGTTTTACATACCTTTTTGTTATGTACATCTCTCTTCCATATATTTTATTTCTAAACTTGTTAACTTTTTTTAATGAATGATAAGCAGTATCATCTGAAGTCCGAGTCCTGTGTGACTTGGCACAGCCCACCCCAGCTTGGTAAACTATTATAACTACATTTAATCTATTTATTGATTTTACAACCACTTGAATAAAATACACAAGCGGTGATTTTCTTTCCAATATTTAGGAGCGTAAGGCACATAGGTGGCGCCATGAGAGGATCCGGCGCGGACCAACTATCCGTACTCGTACGAACCGTCACAGAATCCAAAGTAAGCAATTCTGTATTACGTTTCTTCTACGCAATTGGCTACAAACTGGACCACGAGGTGTTGAAAACGGGATTCGCGTTCAAGTTCGAGAGCCGTGGGGCCCACTTGACGGTCAGCGTGACATCAGCGCATCGGATGCCGAGGCTGCACGCCACGGACGAGGCCGTGCCGATCACGCCTGCCATTCAGTTGGTCGAGTTGACTGCTCCAGCTGCTGCTGATAATTATGCTGATGTCGTTGCTGCCATCACCTCATTTTCTGAGTATCTCTCTCCGTAAGCCCCCTCTCTCTCATTTGAATTAGACCTCAATGTATGAAAAATAGCATAATGTTAATTAATGATGAGTTGTGATTTTTTGGATGTATGAAATAAATACTACAGGCTTCTGCACCTGTCGAAACCAGGGGTATCTACGGGTATCGTGCCAACTGCTGCAGCAGCTGCGGCCTCTCTCATGTCGAGTGCAGCAAGCAAGGCCATCTTATAATTCATTTTTAGCTTTTCTTTTTATTCCTTTTTTTGTTAAGTTATGCTTCTGTACTTGAGTATAATGAATGCGTGTAACAAGCTTCTTATTTGTAGTGCACGTAACAAGCTTCCTATTTGTTAAAAATACCCTTTGAATTGTAGCTTATTAGTTCAATTGGTTAGATTTATGTTGCATCTGCAAGTCAGTTGATGGATCTTAAAATGTCTTTATACACAGAACTTGTTTGTCAACATTTTTTAATACTCCCCAGGCCAGGCCAGGCCAGTCTTAGCGACAGCGCTCATCAATTCATATTAAGCCACGTCGCCAGAAATAGTTGTTCATCTGACTGACTGACGTCTCTTATTGAGTCGTGGTCTACAAATGACAGACCTGGACCATGTCTACGTTTACAAGTCAAAATTACTGACAAAGTTAGAAGCAAGTCAGTCAGGCTGACCAGCAAATCAAGAAAAGTAAAAGCAAGTGGACTGAGAGAGAGTAAGAGTATTGAGTATAGAACCATTTTTCCAGATCTCACTTCTCCGTTCAGTCCTCCTCCCTCGATCTCTCTCATTCTCGTTCAGTCATCTCTTCTCTTCTGTCGCTATTTCGATTTCCACAATTAATTTCTAGAAACAGGCACTCTTGCGATTGAAATAAACCCTAACTCTCCCTCGTTCTCTCTCCAATGCTGGGTGATCAATGCTAGAAAAGGAGGCACTCCTCCTTCATCACTTTTGATCTCCCGATCAGTTCTCGCTCGGAAATTACTCATTATATTAGGTATCGTTTCTATGTGATTTTCGTTGCTTTTCTTTTCCGTGCAATTTGTGCGATCATTTGACTGAATCTGACATTTGGCTGATTGATTTTTGGCGGATTAGGGGCGGCTAATTAGTTAGCACTGACTTGTTAGTAGATTAAAGGCTGAGTGAGTGAGGGGCCCCTGAGCCTGAAATTTGGTCATCTTTTTGGACAATAATTGCTGCTAGCCCATTTTTGATTTATTTTGCATTACTTTATTTAGTATTAAATTGCACAATAGGGATGGTCTCACAAGTTCTAGGCACATGAGAAGAAAGTGAAAAGGGCACGGTTGTTGGTTTGAGGACTTGATTATTATCATTTAATTTAGATGAGGGTGGCCAATCGCCAACCCATATCCAGCAACCGACTATTCATCTGTTCCTTTCCTTTTTGTAATATATAAATCATCACTTTTCCAATAATCAAAAGTTGGATAAAGAAAATAGAAAGAAGCAGTCATCAAAATGCTCTTTTCTCATGCATTTAATATTTTATATGTTGCCTTTTTTCTTCCAAGTAATGACCCAATCAACTGCCTTTTCTCCTCTCCTTCCTTTCAGTTTAAAAGAATCTACAACGAAAAGGAATAACCAAGGTAAACAAAAGAATCTCAATCCATAGACAATACATTGCTGGCGAGCAAAATCAAATCAAATGGGAAATTGCCTCAAAACCAACAACAGCGCGATAAAAGATGACGCGCTGACACCTGGCAGGAAGCGGATCCCAAGAGAGGATAATCTCCATCTCTTTCCGGATCGGATCATAAACAACGAGGGCCGTGTCGGTTGCGCGTCGATCTTCACTCAGCAAGGCCGCAAGGGCGTCAATCAAGACGCCATGCTTCTTTGGAACGTACGCCATTTCTCATTCTTTTCATTAATTAATTCCCTTCCTTTTTCATCTCATCATATTTATTATTTTCCAATGTTCTGATATTTTGTTGTTATAATAGGGATATGGAGCGGATGGAGAGGGGGTATTATGCGGGGTTTTTGACGGACACGGTCCACAAGGCCATGTTGTGGCACGAAGAGTGAGAGATATTCTCCCTTTGAAGCTTCTATCCGCTCTTCCAAAGGGTAGAAACGAGCTTGATTTGCCTGTTGCCGAGTGGAGAAAGGCGTTTGTGAAGGCGTATCAAACCATGGATAAAGATCTCAGATCGCATCCGTCGTTAGATTGCATATGTAGTGGAAGTACTGGCGTTACGGTTCTCAAAATGGGGATGAATTTGTTCATGGGGAATATTGGAGATTCTAGAGCTATTTTAGGAACTAGAGATGAGAATACTGGAGAAATGGTGGCTGTTCAACTTACCGTTGATCTCAAACCTGATTTGCCAAGTATGCTCTTTATTTTATCGCTTTTATTTATAGTAATTTTTTCTTTGTTGAAATGAAATCGCAAATATTGTGTTCGATTTTGTCTTTTTAATATTTGGAAGGAGAGGCAGAGAGGATAAAGAAATGCAAGGGGAGAGTGTTTGCACTACAGGACGAACCGGAAGTGCCACGTGTCTGGCTCCCATTCGATGACGCGCCAGGTCTGGCCATGGCCCGCGCTTTTGGGGATTTTTGCTTGAAGGATTATGGCGTCATTTCTGTGCCTGAATTCTTCCATTTCTCTCTCACTCTCAACGACCAGTTCATTATTCTCGCCTCAGATGGGGTATGTTACTCTTTTCACTTGTACCCTAAATTTCGTAATTTTGTCAACTTTACTTTAGCCTTGAAAAGGGGAAATATCATGTTACGATTACCGGTCAATCCAACACTTGTTATTTAGTTGTTAACTTTGAATGAACTTTAGAATTTGAATTGGACTTGAATTGATATTCTAGTGTTTGTCAGTTGTGGTAGGTAATTTCAGTCAAAGATAGCATAGGCTTACCTAATATTTAACATAAAAATTAATAATAATAATAATTAATGTAATAATTGAAGGTGTGGGATGTGCTGAGCAACAAAGAAGCAGTTGATATAATATCATCGTGCCCGACCCGTTACAGGGCGGCCCGCACACTCGTTGAAGCAGCGGATCGGGAATGGAAATCGAAATATCCGACTTCCAAAATGGATGACTGTGCTGTGGTCTGCCTTTTCCTCGACGGGAAACCAATTCCCGAAGAATCCGAGATCCTGGAAACCAATTCCCCACGTGAAAGCTCCAGTTCCACCGCAAATGATCAAAATGAAGATCAAACTTCAAATGCTGAGGCTCCGATTTCGTTGACTAGAAATTTTACGGTGAGATCGAGTGAGCAGAGTGGTCAGAGTTGGTTGGGACTCGATGGGGTGACTCGAGTCAATTCTCTTGTGCAACTCCCTAGATTTTCTGGGGACAGAGCTATTGCCTGAAATGAAGGGCTCAAAATTGTTTTCTTATTTTTCATTTGTGACTTTTGTTCCTATGAAGGATTTTTGATCTTTGGGACTAGTGGACTTGAATTGGGTGACTTGTAAATTTGTTTCCACCTTTTTGTGTTTGCATGTTTTAGTGGAACTTTTCTTCTCCGTAATCAGTTGAAATTTTCTTAGCAAATTTGTTGGTTTGAAAGGGTTTGAAAGTTGATTGGTTATCATGTATGTTTTTTTCTTTCTTTTCGCTTATTGATCTGGAAATGAGTCATCCAAGGAAGGAAAGACAGGGACGCTTGAAAACATTGATGCAAACTTAGTAAGTTAAATGAATGATCATCGTTAGATTTGAGTTATTTTCTGAGATAGCTTAGCTGCCTTAGAATAAAATTAAAAAGAATTTTCAAAGATAACGCTTTTATATTTTGAGTTTGTATAGAATGAGTTTTCGAACTCTAAAATTTAAAATTATTATTTTTGCTTTCTTATTTCAAAATCTACGAGTTTGAAATGGCTTTTTCATGTCAAATCAATGAAAAACGTAGAAAAGTTAATTTTGAATTCTCAACATTTGAAAATAAAAATACTAATGCTGAATTTTTGGAGTTAAAAAATTCAGCTACATGAATTCGAAAATTAGGCACTTGAAGAAATTTCTTTATTTAAGCAGATGATGTTGATATTGCCAATTAGTATTGTTTCCATCTTTTAAGTTCTTACGTTTCCGTTAATGACGACAAATAAGCGATGACATGTCAAAATTTTGTCGCATCAAGAATAATTTTGCCACTTCAGGAGTACTTTTTATCTAATTTTTGCCACGCCATGGACATTTAAGCAATTAACAGATAAAAAGGCATAAATGAATTTAGAGACTAAAATTGGACTAAAAAATATTGAGGGTCATAATTGAACTTCTCAACAATTAAGTCTAAATTCAGATTTATTTTTTTTCCATAATAAAAGGGTCGAAAAAGATATACACGGACAATACGGTGATGCCAACAGTGAAAATTAGTTAATCTAACGTTGGAATGAGGCTGGCCACCAACAATTTGCAAATCAGGCGTAACAATTTTGGAATTGTACAACAACTCTGATTTATATAAATAGGTTAAAACTAATTCCATGACAGCAAAACAGTTTTTATTTTCTTAATTCAATTTATTCTCCCCTTTCCCCTAAATAATGGATTATTTTAAACATTCTTTCGTGTTCAATTGAGAAGAATCCTTTGCGAGGTTAGCATTTATTTATTTACTTGTTTATTTATTCATATAAATTTCGTTTGAATTGATATGTAATATATCTTTGTGATTATTGTTCTTTTTTTTGGAAGCATACGACTTTGTGGTTATCAAAATATGATTTTAATAATATGATAAACAATCTTTTTTTTAAGTTTATGATTTGTTATTATTAAATATAAATTTTTATTGTGATATGATTAGCAATTCTTTTTTAAGCCTATACGACAGTATATACTTTTAATAATGATGAGCATTTCTTGTTTAGAAGCATGCGACCTATGATTGTTAAATATATGTTTTTTATAATATCACGAGCAATTCCTTTCTTTCATGAATACGACTTAGTGTTTTTTTTTTTAATTGTGCGACACTCAGTGGTTATTTAATTATCAGTCATATGATTTCAATAACATGAAGCAATTTTTTTTATTTGAGCATATGAGTTTGATATTTTATTACCAAATATATTATTTTACTAATGCGATAAGCAATCAAAATATATTATTTTACTAAAGATATTGAGTCACGAAAGATTTTTTTTATATTGAAGAATTAACTTAAATTACATTGCGAAAGAGACAAATCTAATTTTTTTCCTTTTTTGAGATTGAAAGGGACGAATCTATTTATAAACTTGCATTTTCTTCTGTTTTGTTTTAACTTTGCTTTGAGAGATATACTGAATCATGCAAATAATTACATCTTCAACTCTTCTATTTAAGATAATTGCATCCGTTTTACAAATCTTCCGCTTTACAAATTATATAAGGTTTATGTTTTCGGCTTCTATAAAAAGTTGATATTTTCTTTAAAAAAAGTTTTAGCTCTTTTAATAGTGTACAAAATCAAAACATCTCAAACCATCAGTTATAAATAAAAAGATCGGAAAGAAACCTCAAGTGAGCTTAAAAAAAAGATCGGAAAGAAACTAATTAAAACGTGTTTTATTTTTACAGATTTGACAAATTTTAGGCGAATTTAACTAAACAAAAAAGGTGAAGCTAAGACCAACAAAGCCACAATGAAAAACAAGAAGCAAACATCCAGCTCGGACCAAAACACATCTTCAGCACGAAGTTCAGCACAGTCATCTCGATCCCGATTACTATCTCTAGTCTTCACGACAAAAAAAGCCGCTCCTCCACTCCCACCACATGCAAAACGATACAACAAACAAAGAAGCATCAGATATACCGGTAGCAGAGAATTGCTGAAAAGAGCACTTCACCCGCCAGGACGAAGGCAGGGTCCACCAAGGATAAAACATTTGAATTTCAAAAGAGAGCCCAGTCGCCTCCGAAATATGTCAATCGGATTAAATTAGAGATTTGGGTCATTCTTAACTGCAAAAAAAGAATTCATTTTTCCTTCTAGATGTCATTTTTTATTTTTGAATGAGGGTGCATTTTTGTTTTTATTTTTATTTATCTCTCTTTTGTTGCTATTTAGAGGTTGTTTATGATGTAGCATTCTTTGATTCTTTAATTGAAAATGGAAATAGTTCTTTTAATTATAGATGGCAAAATTTGGCTCGATCTGAAAAAATCATTTGACCCAACCCAAACTAAAGTGATCCGAAATCCAGATGACAGAAAATCCGAAACCTGAAGGACAAGAAACCCGAAGTAGCACTCAACACAAAGAAAGAACTTTAATATCAATCAACTTGTGTCTCTTAAAAGTCAAAATACCCAATGAATTCTTTATATTGAGGTGATCTGAATTATTGTCAAAAGAAATATCTTCCTAAATTTTAGAATAATGATAGCTGTCAGATGGGGACACCAACTCTCACCTGCCGTTTCCCTTCTTTTCAACGTCATTTACTTCAAGTATTGCTGCATATAAATACGAACAAAATGGAAGAGTGAAGACCCTAAGCACCAACACAAAACAGAAACCCACAAACCACCATCAATGGAAGTCCATTTCGAATCTACAAAGATAAAGAAAGTAAACACAGATGGTAATAATCAATCAGTATATCTCGACTTATACGGAGACGTACTTGAGTCTGTGCTAACTGAGGTGCCGTCAATTGACCTGATCCGAGCATCATGTGTATCTCATGAATGGCGCCGTGCCGTGCGCTCCTCGCTTCACCACCACCCACGCCGTCTCCCCTCGCTGATCCTCCGTCACCTTTCTCGCCCAAATTCTCCTTCCTTTTCCATTCACGCCTTCGACCCAAACTCTCGCACCTGGCTTACGCTCCCTCAGCATCGTACCTCAGACAGACAATCAGAAGGGATGACAAAGAACTTCTTACATGGACCCAATGGAGACCGGTTGTACGGTCTTTCTCTCTCTAAGCTGGTAGTTTCAGATGATACATTTGGGGTTACATGCCCGATCGAGATGAAGGGGCCGAAGATATGGAGACAGGATCCGGTCGTTGCTGACGTGGGTCAGTGGGTAATTCTTGTTGGAGGTGGATGTGCAATGGTTGATGAAGAAGAGGTTGGAGCTGTCGAGATATACGATAAACATACTAAAATTTGGCAGTCTGCTATGTCAATGCCAGTACAATTCAACGGATCTACATCTGCAATGTGGTTATCAACGACTGTGTCAAGTAAAAAACTTTATGTGATGGAGAAAAAAACTTGTTGGATTAGTCAGTTCGATCCGGCGAGTCAAAAATGGGGACATACTTGTCAACTGCGTCCTGACTCGACTGTATCATCATGGTGCATAACAACTGGTCGCAACAACAAGTTGGTACTAGTAGGAGTCAGAAACAGAGAAGAAGAGAGAAAAACAACAATGATGGTAAATTTTTGGGAAGTTGATCGTGAAACGCTATGTATGGTGGATAAAGAATTCGATGAAATGCCAAGAGAAATTGCAGAACGGTTATTTCCATGCAACGAATCAGATGATTACATATGGCACAGTCAGTCGATAGAGGTGCGTGGGACCGAACATGGTGGGTATGTTTATAATCCTTCAGATGTGCGAAATGGCGCGGTGATGTATGAGTTGTCGGAAGAGAGGGAGATGAAGAAGGGGAGAAGAATAGTGAAGTGATTTCACCATTCTGGTGCAAAGGATTGTCATCTTATACAAAACAATTTTCCTACCTTGGCAAATAAAAGTCTAGCTTTTATTCACAATTTTATATGTGTACATTATATCATATATTTGTATTTTCTTTTTCTTTTGAGATTGAGAATGTATTCGTGAACATATCAGCCAACTGACGTGGTAAATTTAATGAAAATTTTCTGACTGTGAGTCGGGATGATATGCGCATGGAGTCGACAAGTGAGAGAGACTGAAAATAATTGTGGTCTCATCCTAAAACCAACCTCATTTCACTCGAGAACAAAAGAACAAATACGAATGTTTTCTATTGTGAATGTAAAAAAGAACATGTGTTAGTTCTTAATGAACAAGTTTTAACTCATATAGAAATCTGTTACTATGCATTACCCAAGTTGATTCAGTACAGACCGGAGACCATACATGCATTAACCCCTAACATAATCACTGCTTAATAACCAAAAAAAAGAGGAAAATGAAAAAAAAATACACAAAGAGTGCTAAAAAGTACACAAATTTAACAAAACAATCCAATTCCACAACATCATCTCTCATACCACAATCTCCATTGAGGTTAACAAAATGAACAACTAAACTGAAACATCACGATGCACTGGTAAGCACGATAAATAAGCATTACGCTGCATCTGATATCTCGATTCCTTGCACCGGCGTCTGAGTAAGTACAAATGATCAGAGTCAATCTCCCTTTTTGGATCTTTTGGCGCCGGTACCAGCTGTCTTGGTACCAGTGTTGGTACGGGCTCTCTTCTTGGACTTGTTGGAAGAGGGAACGGAAGGAACAGGAGGGATAACAAGAGGGACCACATAATGCTGACTAGGCAATGCAGGGAACCCAACTGCCGGGATTCCGATAAGAGTACTGCTGACTCCCGCATCGCCACGTCACCACTGTGGGGCCCGCCCTTCCCCTTTCCTTTTCCTGATGCTGCTTCTTTGCACTGCATGCTCTGACGCAGCGCCATGTTTTCGGTCATGAAGCACTGGAGAGCATAGTTCAGGCGCTTGCACTCTGATTCTAAGTAGCGGCTCTTCATCTCCAGTTCCTTTATGTATTCCTTCTTTCTCTCCCTTGATGATTTTGCCGAGTCTCTATTCCTCATTTGCCTGTTCAATTTCCAACAAAATAAAAAATGTTTTCAGTCTTCACACTTCAATTAGTGTTGTGTTGACTCTCATAAATTAGACGGGGGCTTTCAATGCGCAGCTTCAACTTTTTGATAAAAAAAAATGTGCAGCTTCAACTTATTCTAATTAAGAGGGGAAATTAACTATCCTTTCTGATTTCTACTGTACAAAAATTCTAAAGAAGGCAAAAGCTTGGCCAGAGAAGTACTAGATTTAGATTGGCTACCTTTTGATTTTCTTGGTGGCTGGATCATCATCAGATTCTCTCTCCTTGTCAATCTCTCCTTTCTCCGTTGAAGCACCACCATCATCAGAATCACGCTCCTTGTCAACCTCCCCTTTCTCCGTTGAAGCACCACCGTCATCGCTGCTCTTGGCCTGATCGCTCTCGGTCTCAGTCTCGTTGCCCACCACCAAATCATCGACAAACAACCCATCAAAGAACTGCCTTTCCTCCATCTCCTTCCCCTCCCCTTCTCCTTCCTCAGCCTCGTCAGACATCAAGAATCTCTCCAAATCGTCTAAGGATGCTGCCGGATCAAAATCGGGGATGGGGTCAGACGTCACCGACACGGGAGAATCCGAGTCGGAGATGGGCTGAGGCGCCGTATCGGCGAAGGCGGATAAGAGCAGATCCAAGTCATAGTCTTCTTCAGCGAATATTTGGGATCCTTCTTCCGCCATCAGAGAGAGAGAGACACACAATTACAATTCGTTCCCCTGTTTCCTTCCAGTTTAATCGATTGATTTGTAATTATTATGTTGAGGAGGAAAAGGAGAGGCTGTTGGTTTGTTTTTATGAAGAGAAGAGACCACGCGTTTCTTTGTTTCGTTTCTTCGTGTATAAGGAAGACTCACTCAACGCATGTCAGTGAGAGTAAGTATGTGAACCGGGTGCAGATCAGTATTTACAAGCAGGTAGGGGATTTTCATCGTCATCCGACCAATAGAATTGCAGCAAATCAGGTTCAGGGGCAAAATAAAACCTTTTTATTATTGTTAATTTAATAAATGGGATTCAGGGGTTGAACGGATCAGGCTTTGGCCCATAATGAAATGGCCTGTAAAGTCCAGTCCAGTCCATGATGCAAAGCCCGTGGGCCGTGTGTTAGTTAGTGTATTTATAATAATAGAAAGATTAGGGACGAATATGGAAAATGGCAATGAGCCATGACCATGACATAGCCAATGCCAATTCAAATCGATTCAGTCGATTCGATTCTTTCTGTTTCTTCTTCTTTTCAAAATCAAAAGAATCCCCAAATAAAATAAAATAAAATAAAATCAAATCAGAAAAACCCTCGCCTCCTTTCTGCCTCTGCGCCCCCGGAAACTGAAAGAGAGTACTGGAATACATACAGTGAGTGGTTGGTTGTGAAGCAGAGCAGTGAGTGGTGTGTGGATGCGAAGAAGGGAGAGATGGAAGCACTAATGGTGGAGAGAGTTCAGAGCAGCCTGGCTCAATTCATCCCTCGCAATGCCCTCTTCTTCTGTGAGCGTCTCTGCGCCCAGTTTCCTTCTGAGGTCCCTTCTCTTTCCTCAATTCTACTCCTTTTTGCCCAAAGTCCTTCTCTTTCCCCACTTTTATAAAGCTTAGTTAGTTAGTGTGTGTGTGGTTCTTTCTCAAGTCCGTATTTAATTCGTCATTATTTTCTGGGATTCAAGAAAATTTTAGTAATTTGCTTTCGGCAGTAGCGTAATTAAGTTTAGTGGGTGTATATTATATAGTGGATTTGAGCTGGGAAGTGGTACTGACTGATTATGTGATATGATAAATTTGCAGACAAATCAGCAACTTCTTGCAACTTGTTATCTTCAAAATGATCAAGCTTATGCTGCTTACCATATTTTGAAAGGTAATATTATTATTATTTCCTGCTTACAAATCCTTTTATTTGATTTAACATACTTGAGTTAAAACTTATTAATGTTGTGTGTGTTTGAAAATAAAAGGTAAAAAGCTGGCACAGTCAAGGTACCTATTTGCAGTATCATGCTATAAAATGGAGCTTCTTAAGGAGGCTGAAGCTGCTTTGTGTCCCCCTAATGAGCCCACTAATGAGGTACACAACATTTATTAGATACACATTCTATTGATGTAATGTAATGTAATGTAATGAGGGTGACATATTTATTAATTTAATTTATTTATTATACTTATTATGTGATGATCTAATCTATTGGCAGGTACCAAATGGTGCGTCCGGACACTACCTTCTGGGCCTCATTTACAGGTTTCTTTTTAAATGCTTGCTTAGTAACATTTCATTATTTTTTTAATGACAGTGAAAATATTAGGTACTCATGTTTCTATGTAATTTTGTTTTTTTAGGTACACAGGTAGGAAAAAGGCGGCAATTGAGCAATTCACTCAATCATTGGTTTTAGACCCTCTTTTGTGGGTTGCATATGAAGAACTCTGCAATCTAGGTCACCATACTATACCAAAATACAAATTATTTATTTCGCACCATATATAAGCTTATTTATTTTATTACTCTATATAGGCGCGGCAAAAGAGGCGAAGGAATGCTTTAGTGATGATGTGGCGACACGGATCCACCAACAGCATTTATCAGATCTGGCCTCACATAACATTAATGTTCCAAATTCTGTTGGGGATCCAAAACAATTATCTCATTCTAATACCGATTTACACAATAATTTAACATCCAGTAATTTCGCGCCATATGATACTCCCTCACCAACTGGACACCAGGTTTGTACTTATATTTTCTTTCTTATTATAGTATAAATTAAACCAATTGGAAAGGATATTTAATTGATATTTTTTTTTTTTGGAAATTTCAGATATCAGCAGTTGGGCCGCCACCTCTCTACAGAAACGTGAATTACTTGAATAATAATCACCAATCAATCGCCGATCAAACCAATAAACCAAACATAAATGCGCCTGTTCAAAGGAGAAAACATATGGATGAGTCCAAGCTACGCAAGGTAAAATACTTTTTTATTTAATTAAGTTAGGAGGAATAACTTTTAAAAATGGAAAATAATAAATGGACAGGTGTCAGAGAGGCTGTTTGACAGTGGGACCCGGCGAAGCACGAGGAATTCAAACAAGGAAGGCGGTATAAATTCAAATGCCAGCACAACGAGTGGCAATAATAGTAAATTATTGAGCACTTACAATTCTACGAGCAGGAGTCTTAGTGCATTGAGATCCGTCACTCTCAGGCGAGGCCCACATAGATCCTTGGAGAATTTTGATGAAGGTATTTATATTTTAATTTTATACTAATTTTGGAATTACTATTATTGTTGAACATGAGTTATAATGTGAGTATTTGGTATGTATGTATAGGGAGGAGACATGAGGTGTATGATGAAATGTGGGCCTCATCAGATAAAGATAATAATAAAGATAATAGTAATAATATAGGGGCAACGACAAATCCTTGTTCCACATCAGCCCTTTCAGAAAGCAAGTCGACAGAGCAGGACAAAAGCGGGGGCATTTCTGTAATTTCACTGAATGGGGTGAAAGAACTGTTGGGGCTTTTGCAAACACTTGGTGAAGGATACCGTCTCTCTTGTTTGTACAAATGCCAGGTTTGTTTGTCCTTGCATTTTTGTATATGATTTTAAGCATGTTATTTGTATATGAGATTGCATGATTAGTAATAAATTAATTTGAAATGGGCAGGAAGCATTACAAGTTTACCAAACGCTTTCCGAGCAGCACTTTAATACAGGATGGGTGCTCATTCAGGTGCTTAGTTAATATAATTATTACCATTGTAGTTATTATTGTAGTTATAATATATAATGTGACTCACAAGAGGAAGAAATGAAATGAAATGATTTAGGTTGGGAAAGCGAATTTTGAGTTGATAGAACACGGGGAAGCGGATCGATTCTTTGATTTGGCGCGTCGTTTATTCCCCTACATTCTTGACGGCATGGATATCTACTCCACCGTCCTTTACGTAATCATCCTTTCTCTTTCCGTTAATCTCTTCAATTATTTTCATACATGCACATTAATCTCTTCAATTATTATTTTTAATGAAATTACATGTTTTGTATGAACAACTAGCAAATGAAAGAGGAAACGAGACTAAGCTATCTCGCTCGCGAGCTCAGCACCATCGACCGCCTGTCTCCCCAAACATGGTTCCCCGTCTTTTTTAACTATTTCCATCTGGATATTTTATCATGACTAAATCACTTAAAAATAAAAATTTTAAAAATACAGGTGTGCGATGGGGAATTGCTACAGCATACAAAAAGACCACGACAACGCCTTAAAAACGTTCCAACGAGCGGTCCAATTAGACCCTCGATTGGCGTACGCGCACACGCTTTGCGGACACGAGTACACGGCCATGGAGGATTACGAAAAAGGCTTAAAGTGCTACATGAAAGCGTTACAAGTCGACGAGCGCCACTACAACGCGTGGTACGGCCTCGGAATTCTCTACCTCCGTCAGGACAAGTTTCAATTCGCGGAGCACCATTTCAAGTACGCGTATTATATCAATCCGAGGTCGTCCGTGCTCTTGTGCTATCTCGGCATGACCTTGCACGCCCTCAAGGTATTATTATAATCGTCTCATTTTGGGTATTAATTAGATTAGGGTTTTAAGTTTGAAAATTTGCGCAGAGAGAGACGGAGGCGATGGAGATGATGGACAAGGCGATAGAGGCTGACGTGAAGAATCCGCTGCCGATGTATCAGAAGGCGCAGATACTGGTTTCGATGGAGAGATACGAGCTCGCGCTGGAAGAGCTGCACCGGTTGGAGGGCCTCACTCCGAGAGAGGGCAGCGTGTTTGCCCTCATGGCCAAGATTTATAAGCATCTCAACATGCATCACAAGGCCATGTTTTATTTCGGCATCGCCTTGGACTTGAAGCCTCCTCCTGCCGACGCCGCCTCTATTAAGGTATTATTATTAATTTATTATTATTGTTATTATTATTAAGGATGGTTGGTTCGCTTTTCTGTACAAGTGTTCGTTGAGAACGATATTTTTGGGTTTTGCATTAATTTTAGGCGGCAATGGAGAAACTTTATTTGCCTGACGATATGGAGGACATGTGAACGCACACGCCTTCTGAGTAGTATGCGATCTGAAGTCTTCACGAATAGTGAAGAAATTTAAGCGGGCTAGCACGCCGCACAGTGCGTATGTAGTAACTTAGCGGAAGGGACTTGAAATGTATGATTCTAAATTTTGTAGGATTAGTTTTTAGGAGTAGGGAGTATTCTTGTAGCTGGGACCAGAGTGATGATGCATCTATGAAATTTTTTATTATGTGAAAAAGGAACCGAACCTTGTTGGTTACAATAAGAAAGAATGATCTCTCAAAAGCTTGTTTATTCGACATTTTGTCCTGTTTGTTGTACCAATTTAGGGAAATATTGATAGAGCAGAACAACGTTGCAAGGAAGGATTCCAGCAAGAGATTTTATTGCATGATCTAAAATCGTCAAATTGTTGCAAGTTATTGCTTGGGCCTAGAGACTTAATTCATGGTTTTTCTTGAAACCATTTTGGATCTGAATAATGAATATTGATTAGTGCTTACTTTCTTAGTGTGGCCCATAACCAATTAACCATGGCTGTGATGGTGGCGTCCTGTCAACAAAGTGGCTCGCTTTGCTTGGGTCTTAAGCACCAAGGCATCCAAAACTATTAAAATTTGCAACTGGGAGTCTGACCCAGTCTCGTAATAATGAAACTAAGTTTGGACTAAAAATCACAAGTACTATTGAGGTGCATTATATGTGGTTTATTTAATCAGAAGAGTGGGGCTCCATTCTAATCAGAAGTTCTCGCAAAATATATGAAAAGAAAGACAGTGAGCTCATCAGTTATCCGCCTCAAATGTGGTGTCACGTTGTAAAGATGAGATGAGATGATGAGATGAAGTGCAACGCAAGGCTGCATGGCAGTACATACTCAATTACCCCCTCTAACTTTACTTCCCTCATCATACACAACAAATCATATCCACCTCTTTTCCACAACTATAAAACAGTGAGAGAGAGAAACATGCCTCACTGCAATTAAAAACATATACTTTACAATGTCCTCCCCTCCAAGGAGCATCCCTTTGCAACTCTTTCTCTTTCTTTCTCTTCTCTCATTCATCGCTGCATCTCGTGCCATTGAGCATTCACACATTGGCTCAAGTGATGAATTCAACAATGTGTCAATTGCAAATGAAAGGAACAAGGTTGGTGATAGTAACCAAAACCAAGGCGGAATAGGAGGCGGAGGCGGAGGGGGTGGGCCAAATGGAGGAGGCGGAGGTGGGGGAGGAGGAGGGGGTTATGGCTGGGGCTGGGGCGGCAATGGAGGCGGAGGTGGCGGAGGTGGCGGTGCAGGCGGCGGAGGTGGCAGTGGCTATGGCAATGCTTCAGGCGGGAATGGAACTGGCTACAGCGATAGAAATGGCAATGGGAGAGTAGCAGGCAGGAGTGGAAATGGAAGACACAGTGGTGGTGTTAGAAGTAGTTGCCATTGTAGTAAGAGAAGATGTAAAGGTGGCTATAACGGCAGAGGAAATGGAGGCGCAAGTGCTGGCAACAGCAATGATGTCCAAACCAAACATTGCAGAAGAAAGCATCATAGAGGTCATGGTAAAGCCAGAAACGAGAAAAGTGCGAAAGATTATGGCATGCAGGGCCAAAACCAAGAAAGAAAGCTAAAGGGATCATTCACATAGAAATGACCACGCTCATTGACGAGGGATTTAATTTGCGAGCATTTTGCTTCTGTTATTTATTATTATTAATGTGTGAGCATTTTGCTTCTGTTATTTATGATGTCTAGCACTTACATTTGCATGCAAGAGCTAAAGAAGCTATATTTAAGATGCATGTAATTCTTGACATGTTTCTAAAGACAATCAAACTTGGAATACAACTAGTGTTTAAACCAAACAGCCAAACAAACACCAAACATAAAACAGATCCGCAACTAACAATTTGCACAAACATGCAGCTACATCTGGTCTGTATTATACATGAATAAGATACCAACTTCTGTCACCACACATGATTATTTGTCAGAAGTGAGAGTAGCAAACGGAGTCGATACACAACATTAACGTTCGTTACAGATTCTACAATACATGCAGAAACAAACACCATATTTAAGAAACTACGCTACAACAATAATACTCAATAAACGATAATAACTGTAAGTAGGAAGGGGATCTACTATAATTAGTTGGTGGAAGGAAACGGGGCCCGCACGTATAATTGCCCATGCAGAGTCACGACAGCTGATGTCTGATGCGGGTCGATTGGTGATGGCAATGTTATTACCTACATGCAATTCAAAAACACATACAGATGAAATAATCATATAAATTTCTATATGATGTTATATAATAATAAAGAAAGAATTATCACCTTCTTAAAAGGGGTGACACCCCATGGATTGTCAGGCTGCTCTGGCTCACCTGATACTATCAGACGCCCTGCCGGATCTGATTTCACTTGTACCTTCATTTTTTCATTTACTTCATTTGTCAACACAGTTATACTATTTTATGATAAACTGAGGCACTAGACAAGAATAGTAATTATTTGTACAACAAAACAGTTTGGCTAAGTAATATATTATAAATTTATAACTTACCTCCTCGCGCAGAAGGCCAGGAACCAAGGCATAGACTTCATAGCAGTCTTTCTGCATAATACAGAAATATGTAGTTAATTAGACAATGTTTGTCCTTATTATTATTTCTCGTTAAGGAGTTTAAAATTAAAAAAAAGAAAGTGATATTTACATTTTTCTTGACATTAATTTTGACCCAGTCAGCAGGCAGTCCTGCATCTACAACACTCACGTCCAATCTGCCAATCAAAAATATTTTTTCATCAATTAATGCTATATACTCAAGAACTAGGAGGGAATTAAAAAAGAGAGGCTTACTGAGACTTGTCTGCTTTGACAAGAACCATCTTATTATCGCTTTCCTCAGGCTTCTTCCTCTTCATAGAACCTAAAATAAAATAAAATAAAGTACATGCAAAACTCTTTGCTCAGAACAAATATATAAGAAAAGAAGAAACATACCACCGCTGGTTTTGACGAATTTGTCACGCTTGATTTGAGAGCCTCCACTCTTTTCACAAACAAAAAGATGAAAAAAAAGTTAATCAAAAAGATAATGATGAGTGAGCTGGTCTAAATGTTATATAAAAACAACAACAATAATAATAATAATAGAGGTAAATAATAATCAGTAAGGAGAAAACAAACAGACCTTGATGAAAGGATCGGAAACTTGACCATTACCAAGAGGCCTGTGAGAGTGCCAGCCCTCCATTGCACGAGTGGCCGCATCGCGTCTGGCCCTACCAGATCCTGACCCGCCTGACGGTGCTTCTGGTCCTATCACCTGTAAATTCATTTTCCATTCTTCCAATTTAATAACAACTCTACAGTCCATATATCATGTATAAATATAAAAAGAGAGAGAGAGAGAGAGAGAGAGAGAGAGAGAGAGAGAGACCTGAAGAGGCATGGGAGGTACAGTCAGATCAGGCATTTCTGCTTCTATGTCTCCGATTCTAATTTTATGCTTCTCATACTCCAGTAGAGCCTGCATAATTAAATTACATTTCTCAAGCAAATTGGATTAAAACTAAACCGATAAATAATTGAAAACAAAAAAGTGAAGGAAGAGTACCTTCTCGTAAAAAATACGAAAAGTCCAAGAGACAGTAGTGCATGTTCTGCATACCATTAAAACAAGTACCAAATCAGTAGCAAAAAATCAACCATTAGAAAAAGATGGAAATTTGTATAAATGACCAAGAGAGGTGATATACTTTGGAGGATTAAATGATTCTCCCACTATGCGCCATAGCTTTTGAGACGTGACCTGTACATAACAATTCATATAATTATTAGTACATGCATCATATATTCTCTGAACAAAATAATAAAGAGAAGGCCTGAATCAAGAAAAAAGTATTGAATATCAAAGATCATACCTTTTCATAACAGCCCAATTTGATGACATGTCTCCACAACCTGAAATTAAGATATCATCATTAGCTCCAGCAAAACAACTCATAACATACAAGACAAGATTATAAAATCTCATAAAATTCAAAGAAAAAAAAAGAAATACTCACTTGAGCAAGTTGAGCTCCACACCATAGAATTTAGGCGGCTTGAATTCTAAATTATTTTCTTTATGGAAGATCTCCAGTTCCCTCATGAAAGCAGTTTGGTCTTCTTCATCACCAGACTCATTTCCATCCGACCAATAATCAAACCTATTATTCTCCATTTCTGCTGCTGTGTCAGCATCATCTACAGCTTTATTCTCATCTTTCTCCAAAGACCCATTTCCACTTTTGATCTTGCTTTCATTCTCAGTTAGGGTTAGCTCAGCTTCTTCTTCTTCTTCTTCGTCCTCTTCTGATTTCACCGGATTCTCCGCAAACTCGGAGCTTTCTCTCTTATTATTCTCTTCTGTTTCAGCAGTGATAGGTTTATCAACATCCATCTCTAACTGCCCAGTTCCGTTCTCATTCTCTGTTTCGGTTTTGTCGTCGTCTGACTGTTCTTTCTCAGATTGAGCTTCGCCTCCATATTTCTCCACAGTATTCGATATTTTCCCCTGATCTCCTTCCACCTGAGCTGTTTCGGCTTGGTTCCCGTTTCCGTTCACGAGAGGGGCATTCTCCATCTGGGCATCTTCATCCGATCTGACTTGAGTGGGAACGAAATCAGAAGGTTTAGTGGGGTTATCAACGGAAACCGTTGGTGGAGAGACATTGGAGTCGTGTAACTCGTCTCCTTCCTCTCCTTTTTGCTCGCCTTCGGATTTGGGGGTTTCAAGCGGGGGCTCCATCTCTAAAATCTCAGAGAGGGGAGGGGAGGGGAGGGGAGGGAAAGAAGAAAGAGAGAGGGTAGAGATTGAGCTTAAACCCTAGTTAGTACAGGAGTCGAGTTGAGAGAGAGAGAGGGAGGGAAAGAAAAGGGGCGAGAGAGAGAGGTTTGTTGTGAAATGAATGTTGGTGGGTTGGTGCGGGCGGGTGGGCTTCATTCATCAGCCTTCAGGGCTGGTTCTGGTTCAGACGACTCCATTTTATTTCTTTATCCTGATCACATGTGGCTATTTATCTTGTGTCTATTTGTGTTGCGAGACTAATCTTCCAATATTAGCGGATCCGATTTTGAAGTATAAAAAAATGAGCCCGTTCGAATATTAATGGGCTAAACTGAACACCCGGTCCGAAACAAGTATATGGACAATCTCATGTGGGCTTATCCCCCCATGTATGTCTCACTCTCACTCTCACTCTCACTACTAAAGTAAACTAGTGATGATCTTTTGAGCAACACGAGCACCAGACGACACAATCGCCATTAAGGGCCTCCTCACGCGAAGAAGAGGTTCTATTGACATTTTTTGTTGCGCTTGAGATGTCTCGACTAAAAAAACAGGAGGATTCGGTGGTTTTGTACCCTCCGAGTCGGCGCAGCTTCAACAACTAGCGATTGAAAACTTCTGTTGGTCATTAATTGGAGGAGTTGATTCTACGGAAAATGGCAGTGGGTTGATGATTGATTGTCAGAGGATGGGCCCCATCCTAGCAGATTTAATTGGGGCTTTTCTGCCCGTTTGATTTCGGCGAATTGTCAGGAAGGTCATCAAGCGTGTTCAATAGCAAGTGAATTGGCGACCAAGGCAAAAGGTGCGATTGAGGAGGATGAGACAAGACATTATGTAAGGATCTCAATTCTTTTTATTAATGATTTCATTGAAACAATTCCAAGCACAAATTGTTCTTTTTAGTTTTTATTAATCATTTGATCGAAACAATTCCATGCAAAAAAATAGTTTCTTTCCTATTTCAATCATCGTCTACTGCAATAATGGGCCTGGCCTTATTATGTGTTGATAAAACAATTAAGAAATGGGCTAGATTACCCCTTTCCCTAGAAAAATGGAGAATGGAGCTGGATACATATATTGTTTTTCAATTAATAGATAACCTTTCATGAATATATTCATAAATTGTCCCAATAAAAAGTCATTTCACATCATGATCAAACATAAAGCAATAAACTTTTCTATAAAATTGGACATCAAATCGATATAACATACACCATTGCCGGCTTTAATAATCATAACATAGATAGATAGATAATTACTTTTCCACGAAGAAAAAGTACACATAGATAGATAGATCACCATGACCATGACCATGACTCAAAATAACAAACAAACAAAGAAGAATAAAAAAAGGACTCATAACCTTGGACCCTTACACTTGACCTTAAACTTAGCCATAAGTTCTTTATTTAATATAACCATAACTTAGTAATATTATTATCTAGAACAAGACCCTCATTTGCGGCCCGTCCTCTTGAAAGTCTTGGTGCTCCTGCAGCTCTTGGCGCGCCCTCCTTCCTTGGCCTTCCTGTTTTTGGTGTGAGAGCTCATGTGCCCTCCCAGAGCCTGAGCGTTGGCAAACTCCACATTGCACACAATGCACCTGAACGCACGGTCCAAATCCGGACCGATCCTCACCTGACCTGCCAAAAACGCACCTATCGCCTCCCAATTCGGGTCGAGCGGGTTGTGAACCATGTGGCTTGGATAATAGTAGCTCCAATTCGGTTCTTGTGGTGGTGGCATTGCCACACGAGCGGCCATATTGTTTGGTGGGGGAAGAGTGGGAGTCAAGGAAGGCGGATTGTTGATGTTGGTGGGATTCGGAAGGACGTTTGTTGGCCTAACAGAGTTGTTGAGAGAAAGGTTGTTGAGAGAGTGAATGTTGTTGTTCATGTTAGCGTGGTGGTTATTGGTGTTGGAAGTCATTTGTTCAAAGATTTGAGCAAGGCCATTTTCGGAAGGGTCGTTGTTTTGGCCCATGAGGAGTTGGATGTAATAAGCGAATTCCTCGTCACCCATTGCAAAGGAGGGAGGGAGGGATAAGTAGGAATAAGTAGGGATAAGGAGGAGGGAGGAAACAAAGAAAGGAAAGAAGGAAGGATTGAGGTGGGGTGAGGAGATGGTCTCGGGAGGGGAGGTTTATATAGGCCATCGTGCAAATCTTGTGTGTATCTTTCAAAGGGGTTTCATTGAATGAACTCCGAGGGAAAGTAAGGTACCCAAACCCAAATATTTATTGCAATAATTTCACTAGATTTTTTTCTTGCAATTTCATGTTCATGCATGGCTTGATACGCTTTGTGCCACGGATCTCCATTGCTTTGTCTTGAGTTTACACGTGGTGAGGCTAGATTGACACCACGGATGCAATTCTTTGAATTTCTATCACCTTTATCTTATATGATTAATTCGCATTAATGCTTTCTTCTTTGCAATGATTTAATATCTCAAAAATTGGCAGGTTTTTAATTAGGAATTTAATTGGATTAGTTGAACTTTGAAACTGGTTTTGGGAACAGTTGATGGTTTTCATTTTCCGCCTTTATATCCTTAAAGATTAGGTTTTTTGAACCAAATTTTCGAATCCGGGTTTCTTGTTTTATTTTCGCCAAATTGGATTAACCGGATATCCGTTTATTATATAGATTAAACCAATTTGGCCCAACATTGGAAAAATTAAATGTTTCCTTCAATAATTATATATTATTCGGAAAATGATTGTTTGTGCATGCCTATGTTTGGTGTCCGTGCAAAGATTAATGATTTAAGAAGTTTGGAAATGCTCAAATAAGATTAATAGTTGCAAACCGCCTATAGCCTAGTTGGTAGAGCATATTGCATGTGTAGCAAGAGGTCATGGGTTCAAGTCCCACCATATTGAAGCTGAATCTTAAAAAAACAAGATTAATAGTTTGTATATGTTTAACTATGTCACTAACCTGAAACCCATGAGATTTTTTTTTTTTTTTTTTTTTTTTGAGTAAGCCCATGAAATTGAAAAGATCCACCTAAACTTGAGAAAAATACAGGTTGAATTTCAATAAATTTTGGTGCAACCAAACTGGTTCGGCCCAAAATAAAATCAAACCCTAAATGTAGCCAGATCCAGACACGGATGATTCAGATCTGAACCAGGTTTGTAACCAACATGAATTGAGAAACCAGATCTGGCCACATATAGTAAGGTCTGTTAGAATTAATTGAAATAACAGATTCATTCACCAAATCTCAGCAACATGCCTCTTTTGGAGTCAGTTCAATCTTTGAATTTTTCCAAAATTGGACCAGGGGGGATTAGATCAAATGCTTATCTAATTAATAAACAATTATACCAAATTAATAATGCTTACAAGTGCACTGATTTGGATGTCCAATCTTATAGAAAAGTTTTCCCTCTTTGAATCGCCTCTGCCAAATTTTACAAAAGAAGACAGTCCCGACGGAAAAGAAAGCTGTGATATTAGGAAATATTGCACGATTTTGAATGGTAAAATTTGTTTAACATAATGAGAGATGTAAACACACACACACACAGAGAGAGAGAGAGAGAGAGAGAGAGAGAGAGAGATGGGATATATACAGGGTGCTTTACTGGCAGTGACGTTGCAGAGGGAAGGAGCGGGTGACGCGTGTTTGAAAGGATATGCTGGCCTTGACCGTTTTGGATTCTCGTTAATAATATTTCAAATGCGCGTGGATTATGTCTCGCGCATGGAACATGTTAATCTGATTTGTAGGGCCCACATTCCAGGCAAACCAAAGTTATCATCGATTAGTTTGTTTGGTATATAAGCGTCGCAATCAGGGTATAACTCCTTAAACCCTAATTTGGAAGAAATCAGAAGCCCCTTTAAAATCTACTATGGGATATAATTACGACAACAAGGGCCACTTTGGTAAGTATTTTATTTTCCTTAATTACTAATTTTGGTAACTAAGATACATGTTTTGCAAGTCAATCGGCCTTATATTTATGGAAAAAACACTTATCCTTGTAAAATTTCATCTCAATTTATTTGCCTAATATTAGCAACATTGCCTCATCACATTGTCATTACTCATTAGTGCCTTTGTTTTCTTGAATAGGTTTGCATGAGAGCTCATGTGCCCGATCAGCCAAAATTGCACAATTCACCTCCCAATTTGAGTCTAATAGTTCAAGTGTTTTTTGTAGTCTTGTAATATATAGTGTCAAATAATTATTTACATTGTCACTTGTTTAAGATTTAGAGGCTCGTAGAAGGAAAAATTTCATATTTTACCAAGCCTGAGTTGCCTATATCACTATATGTAAAGATACTGTACACTGGGACTGTGGACAATATACTAATTTTGATGTTTTCTTGAGCATGTATGTAAATATCTCTTGTTTTTTTTTATCACTTGAGAGGTAGGTAATCCTTCTTAGTCAATATGATATATACAGGACAGTGGACAGCTCATTTATTTGGGTCAACTGATCAATACAATGAATGTGTATATATTTACATGTACACCCTCCCAAAGTTCAGGAATTAGAATAATTGTAATTTTATTTCAGTGCCAAGCCGACTTTACTTGTAATTTAAAAAAAAAAATTGATTTTACAATTCTTAAGTTTCGTTATTTATAATAGTTGGCTTGTCTCGGAACCATCAACTTGTCATATAAATATTATAACGATTGTGATCTTACTTCAATCATTAGTATAGTGTCATTAATTGAATTGTATTATTTTATGAACCTAATACTAAAAGATACTTTTGTTTGAAAGCGCAAGCTCCTTCCTACTCCAACCCCATCCACACAATTGATGCCGCTCCCCAAATTTCTTGTTTAGTGCTTTACTTAGCAATCCCCAATTCTTGTTTAGTTCTTTTGCAGAGAATTTTAGTTCGCCTCTTAATTCCTTGTTTGCTTGAAAATTAATGGCTGAGATAGCAGTGACAGGATGGTTCATCTCTCCTATAATAAAGGAGATGCTCGACAAGGCAAGTTCATATATAGGGAGCCAATACAACTGGAACAAGGACATGGAGAAGGATCTGGACCGTTTAGATCGAACCCTAACTGAGATTCTCGCCATGGTTAGCACAATAGAGAGAAGGGACATAAAAGATGTCAACCAGAAGAAGCTCTTGAACAGACTAAAAGATGCGGTTTACGAGGCAGAGGATGTGCTCGATGGATTTGACTACTTGGTTTTGAAATCAAAATCTCGAGACAGCTTAAACGGACATGGTAGGTTTTCCTCATCTTGCAAAATATTATGCAAACGGTTGGTGGGGGTTGATAAGTTCAGAAAGAGCTTGACTGGTATTTTAACTAGATTAGATGAGGTGAGGACAAGTGCAGACTGTTTAATCAAACTTGCCGGCTTGGATAATATAGGTTTGTTAAAACGTCCTGAAATACCACCTTCTCGTATAACTAAATCTGATGTGCGAGAGAGGAAAATTGTTGGCCGAGAAGAGGAATTGAATAATGTTGTCGAACTATTGCTCAAGGTAGAGAGTGATGAAAATGGGTCCAGTAGAGCAAGACTTGATTTAGTGTCTATAATTGGAATTGGAGGGATGGGGAAGACTACTTTAGCTCAACTAGTTTATAATGACACTAGGATACGTGAAAGTGAAAGCTTTGATTTAAGAATGTGGGTTTGTGTTTCTGATGTTTTCGATGAAATTAGGCTCACGAGGGATATTTTAAAGTCAATATCTGACGAAAATTATAATGATGTTAGAACCCTAGACGGTTTGCAACATATCCTCCGTGAAAAGTTAGGAAGAATGAAATTCCTCCTAGTCTTAGATGATGTATGGTACGATGAGGATATGTCGGATTGGGATAGCAAGATGCTGTGGGACAAAGTGCTTGACCCATTACGAAATGTCTCTAAAGGCTGTAAAGTCTTAATCACAACTCGGATGGAAAAGGTCCATGATCTTATGGGAGTTAGTATTTTTATCCCTTTAAAAGGATTGGCCCAAGATGCTTATTGGTCATTGTTTGAAAAGCATGCATTTTGTCGAGATGATCCAGATGAATACCCTGAATTAAAAGTAATAGGCATGAGCATTGCCGAAAGGCTTGCTGGTTCGCCTTTGGCAGCGAAAGTTATCGGACGACTACTAAATGCCGATTTAGATATTAATCGTTGGAACAAGGTTCTCCATAGTGATATATCGGATGATATAATGAAGGTTCTAAAATTGAGTTATCAACACCTGCCTGAACACCTCCAAGTATGCTTTGCGTTTTGCGGCTTACTCCCAAAAGATTGGTATATAATCCCTAATAGATTGATTAACATGTGGATAGCACAAGGCCTCGTTCAAGTACCCGAAGGAAGCAGTGATAATATAGAAGAAATAGGAAATGAGTATTTTGGTGAGCTTGTCACAAGATCCTTTCTTGAAATATCATGGCTCTCAAGCTCATATGGCATGCATGATTTGATGATTGATCTAGCAAGGTATGTGTCTAAAGATGAATATCTAAGAATAAATAATGATCGTTTCCGTGAGATCCCTCCAACCATCCGCCATCTATCAATTGACTCTAGTTATTTAGATAAACTTTCTAGAAACAAGAACCAATTGAAGAGTTTACGTACCCTTCTGGTTGTGAGGAAATCTTGGCCGTGTTGGAAAGGAACCATAGAGGAGGATGTGATCAAAAGGATTAAGAGTATCCGAGTGCTAGATTTAAGTGGTTGTTGTTTGGATATGTTACCAAAATCCATAGAGTACATGAAACATTTACGGTACCTTGCATTTAAAGTCCCCGAAAAACCATTACCTAGATCATTAAGTAAGCTTTATCATCTAGAAGTACTAGTGGTGTATGGCCACTCATGCCGATACAATGAACCAGCGAATATACCATCAAGCATAACCAATCTAATAAATTTTAGACACGCTTTCATTTTAAACGTAGGCGGTGCTATCATACCTAGGTTAGGTAGCCAAGCTCGTTTACAAGGACACGGTGAGTTTCATGTTAGAAATGAAGCCGGGCAAAGGCTAGGAGATCTAAAAGATATGAATAACCTAAATGGACAATTGACGATAAAATATCTTGAAAATGTTGAAAATGAACAAGAGGCCGTTGAGGCCTATTTATATCGAAAAGAGAGTATCACCAGGCTAGAACTCGAATGGAGTCCTATCGACAGTACGAGTGCTTCAAACTTGGATTCCAATGTACTTGAAAGGCTTAGGCCCCATGCAAAGCTAGAACAACTGAGCATAAAAGGGTATAGAGGGTCGGGATTGCCGAGTTGGTTGGAGGACCACTACTTAACCAAACTAAGGTTCTTAGATCTAGAAAATATTTCATGGTTGGAGAAGATGCCTTCTTTGGGGCAACTCCCGTTACTTGAATATCTTAGGATGAAAAGCATGAATTCCTTGAAGAAAATAAGCTCTGATTTCTATGGAAAAGGAGGAGGGATACATGGCTTTCCGTGTTTGATAGATTTGATTTTTGGTGAAATGCCATTGTTGGAGGAATGGGAAAGAGTGACTCAAGAAGGCCAAGAGAACCATTTGTTTCCAAATTTAGAAAGGTTTCACATAAGCAATTGCCCTCTCTTAATAGATGCCCCAGTTTTTAATTCCACACCAAAAATAGAAATAGATATTACATCCGGATCATTACCAACGTTATCATTAGTAAGCTCGTTAAAATCGTCCACACAATATTTGCTTTTATCAGCTAGTAGTTTTAGCTTCCTTAAAGAATTTCAAGACCAACTAATAGGCATCGAGGAATTAGAAATTATTAATTGTTCAGACTGTCTACCGGTTGAATTTGGAGGGTTAATTTCACTCAAGAAACTAAGGCTCAAAGATTGCGCTAGTGTATTTTTACTCATAGAAGGGGTTGACATGGGAATTATTCTACCTTCTACAATTGATTACATAGAAATGATCAATTGCGAGATTAATACAGAGATAATGCCGATATACTTCCAAAATCTCACTTCTCTCTCCACAATTACCATTAGAGTTTGCAATTTAATTACCTCACTAGCAATCGGGCTCGAACCAAACAACCTCACAAACCTCCAAGTGGTGAATATCCGAGAGTGTGAAGGACTCATTTCGCTGGTCGGATTTAAAAACCTAATTAATCTCAAAAAATTGATGGTTTTGGATTGCAAGAGCTTTTGTTCATTACCTAATGATTTGGAGAGAGTTTGCTCTCTAAACATTTTGGTAATATGTGGATGTCCGGAGATGAAATCGCTACCGGTAAATGGCCTACCGAATTCTCTTGAGATGATTTTGCTATCGCGATGCCACTCGGATTTAGAGAAACAATTTCAAGAAAAAGAAGGGCTTGAATGGGATAAGGTCAAAAACATTCCTGAAATAATTCTCAAGGTACGCACGTTATATGCTTCTTTTTCTATTTGCTATGTTTATCCAAATATGATGAAATTGCTATAACATACACTACACTTGAAGAATACAAAGTCCAAAGTTCAGTTATGTTTATTGAATTGTGCTTATTTTGTGTTTATATATGAACAAGCTAGTATAGAAGTATTTATTAATTTCTTAAAAAAATGACACTAATATTCATAAACATGCCTAATTTGTATTTTTTATCCTAATGATAAAACTCAATTTGATTTTCTTTTTCCGTTTTGCTGCTTTGATGCTTGCAGGTCGAGTTGATTCATATGACCACATTGTTTGAAGATTGTAGTGCATAATCTTGCTTTCTTTCTTTCTTTCTTACGCTTTGTTCTATTTTATTGTGACTAGAAAACCTGTAATTTGTTTCAATGGAAATAATGGTTGTAATTTAGAAATTGCAGTTATGTACGTACTATTTGGTACCCTAAGATTCTTATTGATCATTTTTGGCTTTCAAAAAAAAATATTTTTATTGATCACAGATGGATTAATCACTAATCAGGTATCAATCAAATTAGAGAGGTGGATAATGAGTGGGTTATTTTTTTGGTAAATGTGGATATGGATTATTATTATTTATTGTTAAAAGTTTAATTATGATTTCTCTCGCACAATTAATCCCAGAAATCTCATGCATGAATAGTTGACTGCATATACCGAAATTTGGGAGAATTATTGTTTAACTAATGAAATTAAGCACCTACATAAGCAACGAAATTAACTTAAGATATACTACAATAATTTGCTGGATTTTGCCTATAAACAGGAGATTATAGTGGAGTTCATGCATCAAAAACAAATAGAAAGAAACTCAGCTCTTCCATCCAAAAGATGTACTGATCATGCTCCAATCCACACAATAGACAAAATAATTTATGTGAAAGCACTGAACCAATGAATGCCAACACGACATTAGATATACTCAATTCACATTTTATAAATTTCAACCCATATCCTTATTCCATTTTGACAATAAACATATAACATTTTTCCACCTTGAAACATCTTAAACTTGTACTATGGCACATGATCTCAAACTAAGGCTAGGGCGTGGACCAACGAGCGAATTCAAAGACAAGAATACTTCAAGCAGCATGGCATATGCTTGCTCACATTGCAAAAAATCATTCGGTAGCTTGCAAGCGTTAGGAGGACACCAAACGGCACACCGAAAGGAAATGGAAGAATTTCGAAGGAAACACGGTGTCTCATCATCTCAACAAATCAATGGTGGAGGTCAAAACGCTGGTACAACTACTGACAATAAAGAGGGAGTTGGAGTTGGATCCGTCGACTTGGAGTTGAGCTTGTGGCCTAGTACTAGTGTGGATCTAAGCTTGAGGCTCTAGAAAGGCTCAAAAGTGTAATAAAATAAAGTTTTTGCAAGGCTCAAAGAGTAAGAAAAGTCTTCTCTTTTGTTTTATCTTTTTTTTTAATAAAGTTGTAGAATATTTATCTGTGGTGATTTAAGAAGTTTGTTCCGTTTCAAGTCTTTAAAAGGATCTTTTAGTTAGAAATGTGTACTTCTCTTTAATACTGTCATGTTAAGTTACCAAAACATTTGCAAACAATGAGAAGGAAATTCACAGAAACATCTGAGTTTCAACCTTTATCATTCCAATAAAACATGAATTTCATTTGGTAAAAAAGAAGAGAGAGAGAGAGAGATCAGATTCCAGCCCAAAAGGAGCTTCCATCTCACTCCATTAAAAACCCATCATGTTATTCACAACAAATTAAAAATAAACATCCTTTGAAATTTCAGTAACAGCTCAAAAAATGAGCTTCCAGCTCTACTATTATTCCCTCAAAAAGGAAACCAAAAAATCGAGCAGTACTTTATTATTACCACATTACTCATGTACGCAATTAGATATTCAAATCTTTCATCTAAAAGCTTTGAAAACAAAAATAAATTTAATCAGGCTGACTTCTTGCATTGCGCCTCAAGCCAGTCCATGGTTACACTCTTGGGCCTCTCCAAAGGCAATCCGAGCGCACGGTCCCACACCAACTGTGCAAAATAAAAAATAAGTTACAGGGTTAAAATTGTAAAAAGTGGCGATCATTAATTTTCACAACAAATTAATAATAAATATCAGACCTGGGACCCGATGCCGATGCTCCGTGAAACTCCGAACAGAACGGTGTAATACCTATATATAAGCACACAAGAAAATAACAATTAAAAAAGGTCAAAACATATAAAAAAATAATATGATAATAAAAGTATATGAAAATCATACCTGGCCTCAGAAAGACCAAAATAGTTGAGCAGAACACCGCTATGGGCATCAACATTGGGCCATGGGTTCTTCACCTACAAATTACAACACAGCCATTTAATTGAAATTAATAAATGATTTATTGAAATTAATAAATTAAACTCTACTGAATAAATTTAATTAAAAGAGTACCTTGCCGAGCTCAGTGAGGATCGGAGGAACGACCTCATACAGCTTGGAAACCTGAAACACAAATATAACAAGGACTTGTAAATATGAGAATTTGGCATATAAACAAGGTAAAAGATATTTAAAAATGAGTAACTAACCAACTGGAAAAGGGGATCGTTAGGCAAATGCTTCAGGGCGAATTCACGTTGACAAGTATAACGCGGATCCGTCTTGCGAAGCACTCCGTGTCCGTATCCAGGTACCACCTGTTAATTAATATAGTTTAGGGTTTAATTATTGTTAACATTAATTGTATAATAAAAGAAGGAAAAGGAGAAATGTAACAAACCTTGCCACTTTTCAAGGTCTTCCACACGTACTCTTTGAGCTGATCTTTGGAAATGTTCTCACCGCATTCCTCCACTACGGATTTAATCCACAGAAGGACTTCCTATATTATATTATTATTAATTATCCGGAAATAAGGTCAAGTAGTTTCTAACAAGGGATGGAATGCTGACATTTAATCAATCAATAAATAAATATAAAAAAGAGAGAATAGAAAGAGCACCTGATTGGCGAGACCGTGGAGGGGCCCGGCTAAACCATTTAAAGCAGCGGCGAATGATAAGTAGGGATCTGATAGAGCGCTCCCTACCTGATTGATTATACATACAATTTATTATTATCATTTTTTACTATTAGTTTCAGCAAAAATATTATATATATTTCCAATCCAAAAAAAGAACATGATAAAATGTAATGTATAAGTACCAGATGAGCTGTGTGTGCACTGACATTCCCACCCTCATGATCACTGCACAAAAATTTCAAAAATAAAAAAATAAGAAAATGAGCACTTATCTGCCATTAATAAAGGTCATAAATAAGAAAATGAGCAATTGGTGATTAATAAAGGGGTAATAAAAAAGAAAGAAAAATAGGAGTGGCAAACCTGTGAATAGTGACGTAAAGCCTCATTAGTTCGAGCATTTTGGGGTCATCAAAGCCCAACATGTGAGAGAAATTCGCACCATAGTCCAAAGACTTATCAGCTTCTATTACCTTTCCATCCTTGTACATCCTAACCATCATTCAAACCCAATTTTGCATTTCAATATACTCATTTCTTTATATTTTATTTTCTAAATAAAAAAAAAAGAGGAAACTTGATTAATGATATAGTTAGTTATGTTATGTACCTTCTGTAAATGTAGGACGCGACAACAGGAAGGCGGGCGATTAAATTCATGGTATCCTCATATGTTGGCTCCCAGAACCTACATTTATACAACAATAATATTTTTATTATTTTCTCAAAATTCAAATTATTAAGAAATAAATAATTACCAATTATCTAATAAAAGATGGATTATTACTTGGTTTTGGGCATGCCCTTCTCATACGCCTTCTGGAATTCGCTCTCCACCTATCCACACAACACAACAAATAAACAAATAAATAAATAAATGAATGAAATTGAAGATTAATTATACATACATATACAATAACAATGAGATATATAAGTTATGTACCTGAAGAGCCATGACAGCAGTGGCAAACTGTGTCATAGGATGAGCTGTCACTGGCAGAGCATCTATCGCCTTGAACACATGATCTGTTGCATTACACAAACAATCATATATTCAAATCAAAATTATATAAATAACAATAACAATAATCAAAATTATTAATTTATATAAAAGGAAAAAGGAAATAAAAGAAAGAAATTACCTGCGACTTTGGAACGGTCATGCAATTCGCTGGACAGAGCACTCATCTGCTCTTTGCTGGGCACCTAATTAATCACACATAAATTAATTAATTTGAAAACAGACATATATAAAGCATATAATAATAATAATAATAATAATAATAATAATAATAATAATAATAATAATAATAATAATAATAATAATAATAATAATAATCTACCTTGCCGGTGAGGAGAAGCCAAAGGAGGCCTTCAGGCAAGGGCTCCCCTCCTTCGATCGCTGCCGGCAACACTTTCTGACATTCCGGAATCGTCATTCCTCTAAATCTTATTCCCTATTATTTATCATTCATACATACAAAATGGATTATTGGAAATCAAATATATAAATGAGGATATTGGAAAATTGAAGGAAAAAAATGATTATTATTTTCTGATCTGATTTGTTACCTCGTCAGCGTCGAGCAAAGAGGTCTCCCATAGTAATCCTATCATTCCCCTCATTCCTCCTATCACCTGATAAATAGTTATGACAAAATAATACAAATTTATCAGATTAATTTTTTTAGTCAAAAAAATAAAATAAAATAAATCATATTATTCAAAGACTGAAATTGCACCATGTCGGTGGTAATGTTGCCGAGCTGGACCTTTCCATATTCTGATTTTATCCTCTTCAATCGGTCCTGCCAACAATAAGGGTGAATAAAAGATTTAATTAATTGGAGATCCAAATCAGCAATTTTTTATTTTTTATTTTTATATACTCAGAGAGAGAGAGACAGAGAGAGAGAGACCTGTTGTTCAGGAATTAGGTCCTTCAATTGGGCCTTCAGATCCTGCATCCACCCAATTCAAAATTATCTCTTAGTCAAATTTTATTTTGAAGATAGAAGAAGTACGAGTAAAATCAACCTAATAAGTTATGAAAATACAGTGGCATTATTTAATATTTAATACAAAAAGAGAATGAAAACAAACCAGTTCTGTAGCGCTCTGAATCTGAAGCCATCTCACTGAACCCAGTGATGTTGTTTGTTCAGCCTGTTAAGAAAGTTAATACGAAAAAAAAAACATATTTTAATTAGATCAGCAAAGTAGAAAGCAAATCTGCTCTTTTGCATGTGAATAAAGGAACATCTTTTTGCAATGGAAATTTGTGTATAGTTGAACTAAAAGACTATAAGAATAAGATTCTATAGTTTCTCTCGACCCAAATTGACCTTTGTACTGATTCACTGGAAAAGGAGTAATCTTTCTGATTATTTTTTTAAGGGTGCTTGAGTATTCTTTCCGATTATAGAGTAAAATACAAGCAAATCCATAGAACAACAAATCACCCCCTTTTTGAAATTTTAATTTTCAATTTAAAACCAATTCTACAAAATGAATCACTTACCAGGCGAGAGCGGAACTTGGAGAGAGTGGACATAGACCGAAAAAAAGCCATTTCTGCAATCAAGTAATCAAAAAACAATCAATGAGAAAATCCCAACAGAAACAAACAGCTAGAGTATAATCGATCAATCCTTCCACACTCTTGAAAAAACCAACACAGAAGGAGACGAAATTAAACTATTTAAGCGCGGATCGATCGGCATGAAAATCATAACTAGTGAAAACTATTATCAATTTAGCCATAAAATTACCTGAGCTGAGTGGGTGGAAGAGAGAGGTCAAAGGAAGGAAAATGGAGGCTGAGAATTAAGACCAGCTTTTCTCAATATTTATTGGAGAGAATTAGAAAGGTCGAAGCGAATTTTCATACGTTTTAACACTTTTTATTTTGCTTAATTAAAACAATATATATGGAATACTTCCCCCCGAATAATGTGGATTCTTTTGTTTATCTAGACTAGACTAGACTAGGAGCATCATAGCACGAACACTATTAATAATTACGAAATGGGCCGTTTATCTCAAAAACATGTGGCCCATTTGGTTTCTGAGTTAAGAAGGGCCATTTGGTTTCTAAGTAAAAGAAGAGTCGACATATCAGGAAATAATTATTTATTTAATGATTTTGATTATTCTAGTTTGTTTAATGTATATGTTTCTAAGAAGAACATTAACATTATTAAACATGTCTTCTCGATTTCTCTTAGTATAGAGATCATGACATCAGAAGAGGGCGAGATAGTTGTTCGAGTTTCTACAAAAGAGATTGTTTAGATGGTACGCTTTCACTTCAGAGAGCCAATCCCGATGTGACACATATTGTATCACATTTTATATCCTTTAGACATGGTTCATTATGAAACAGTAGATAGTTCCTTGTTCTACAGTTCAACGATCATCGATTGAAGAAAGAATACCTCTGGTCATGGAAATAAGTTGTATAAGTGTGATGGTGACAAAATTTATCTAAAAAAAAGTGTGATGGTGACAAAGATTGTAATGGCGAGAAGGAGAAGTTTAGGTGCCATTTTGATTGATGGAGGTGGAGGACTGTCATAGCTAACTCTGTAAATATAGTATCCTTATAAAATTTAATCAATTCAATCAATATTAATCAATCATAATTAACAAACACTTCTCTATTCTCTCTCTATACTTCCACATCTAACATGGTATCAAAGCAAATTATTGCTCCCGCTTTTCAAACTCTCCCAATTTTCCTCTCCAGGGGGTTGTTGCATGAATACTGTTTCTTCGAGATCTCCGTTGAGAAAGACATTGTTTACGTCGAGTTGTCACACTGGCCAGCCTTTTGAGAGAGCAAGGGTAAGAACTACACGAATGGTAGTTGGCTTAACCACTGGACTGAATGTCTCGGTGTAATCAATCCCTTCTTCTTAGTGATAGTCTTTTGCTACTAGTCTCGCCTTGTAACGTTCTACTGATCCATCTACATTTCTCTTCATCTTGAACACCCATTTGCACCCAACTAGATTCTGAGAAGAATGAGAGGGAACAAGATCCCACGTTCTGTTTTCAAGAAGAGCATTAAACTCGGTTTGCATGGCGGCACGCCACTTTGGATCTTTGTTGGCATTGGTAAAACATGTGGGTTCACTTTCTTGTTCGGATAGAGTGGTTGGAATGTGGTGTTTGGTGGCTGCATACGTGACATGATCGGGAAATTGTCGCGTGCGCCTTGTGTTTTCTCGTGTGCGAGTTACCATCGGATGAGAGGATTGCGGTGGCGTAGAAGAGGAAGAGGAAGATATAGTATCCTCACTCGATGGTTGAGAACCTTCATGTGAAGATGTGGAGGACTCATTAGGGGAGAAAGAACTCTCATTGGAAGGAATTGAGGGAAGAAGGGTGAGAGTTATTTGAGTTGGAGGAGAAGAGGTTTGAAAGGATGTGGGAATTTGTTCATGCATAAAAGGAAAGTATGTTTCGTTAAAAATGACATGACGACTCACATAAATTTTATTTGTTGGTATGTGAAGACATTTGTACCCCTTTTGGTTTGGTGCATATCCAAGAAACACACAAGGTAAGGACCGATTTTCTAACTTATGCGAATTATATGGTCGTGTGTATGGAAAGCACAAGCAACCAAGAACTCGCAAGAAGTTATAATCTGGTTCTTTGTGAAAGAGGATTTCAAAGGGAGATTTTTATGGACTTACAGAGTTCGGCAATCGGTTGATGAGATAGACAATATTATAAAACATGTCATCTCAAAACCGAAGTGGAATAGATGCTTGAGACATAGTAGATAGGGCTAGTTCAACGATGTGCCGATGTTTCCTTTCGGTTAGCCCGTTTTGTTCGGGTGTGTAGGCGCACGTGGTGATGTGAGAGATAAAGAATTGCCTTTGCGGTGAACAAAGTCTCCCAATTCATGCACTCACCGACCGACATCCATTGGGGCGCGGTTAAACGTATCTTGCGATATCTCAAAGGCACAATAACCCATGGTCTTCTTCTTCGTTCTTCTCCATCTCTACAACTCCAAGCCTTCTCCGATGCGGATTAGGCTGGTTGTCCAGACGATAGACGGTCCACGACCGGATATTGTATTTTTCTTGGTCCCAACCTAGTTTCGTGGAGCGCAAAGAAGCAGGCGACGGTAGCTCGATCTATCACCGAAGCGGAATATCGCAGCCTTGTAATGGTTACCGCGGAACTTGTTTGGATACAATTCCTACTACGCGAACTTCATATCCTTCAAAAGAAAGTCCATATCCTATGGTGTGATAACATTGGAGTGACATATCTAGCTATAAACCCAATGTTTCATGCACGCACGAAGCACATCAAGATTGATTATCACTTTGTATGCGAGCTAATCGAGTTTCGAACTCTTCAAGTTCGGTTCATAAGCACCAAGGATCAAATTGCGGACATCCTTACGAAGGGATTCACAGCACCTCGTTTTACTCGACTACGTGACAAGCCCACCGTGTTCAGACCCGGCTAGTCTTGAGGGGGAGGGTGTTAGAATAGTGTATATAGAAGTATCTTATTGTAGCAATTGTAGAGATGTATCGATTAATTGTAGGATAGATTAGATAGATAGCTAATTCTATAAATAAAATATCCTTATAAAGCCTAATCAATTCAATCAATATTAATCAATCATAATTAACAAACACTTCTCTATTCTCTCTCTATACTTCTACATCTAACACATAGAGATTATCCGAAAAATTGGGTATGTTCTATTAGGCTTGGTTAGTATCTTGGTTATCTACAGGGTCATGATGAATCCCCGAATGAGGTCAATGTCGTTGGCATTAAGAGATCTTCTAACTTGGAATGTAAGTTTCATCTTTTTCTTTGTATCGTAAATTCTCATTGCTCTGTTTCGTAGTAATTTGATTTTCTATTACAAATACAGGTGTTGATGGGGAGTCCAACACCAAGTCCTCCAGGTTCAGCACAAACACCTATGGAACCGCTATAGAGATGGTAAGTTTTTTGTTTTCTGTTTCCATTTCATTTTCATATGTTAATTTAAACTTTTGTTTGATTACAAAATGAAATTTTTAGTTGTAAATGAGAAATTAAGGACTTCTCTGGATGTGATTTCTCGATATTCTCGATATCACTGTTTAAGATTTTGGTTGAGGATCTTAAAATAACGTAGAATAGAAGTGTTCTCTCATACATAAAACCAAATCTAACATATTAAATCCTCATTATTTCGGTGTTATATCTGCATTAAATGTACACATATTTATTTACCTATATATATAGTTATTAAATCAAATTTAATAAATTCATAAAAAAAAAATACTTAACACAGTTAATATGCATATGCATATGGATATAGATATGTATATGAATACAGATATGTATATGTACGTGCACATGTATATGTGAATCTTGAATTGGATTTTTAGAAAGAATGAGATTCAAATCTCACGGAATCTGAAAGTACTCAAATTGAGATATCTAATTGAGAAAATCAAGATTAAACTCTCACAAATCGTAGTTTTGACCAATATGAGTCATTTATTAATATTAATAATATTTCAAGATTAAATATTCATAACCAAAGCGATTTAAATGAATATTTTGAATCATAATATGCAAGCAGTTCAACCCAAAAAATAATATCTACAATGTCGTGCAATGTGGGAAGCATTTGCTAGTGTTTCTAAGAAGTATATTAACGTTATAAGACATGTCTCCTCAATTTATCTTAATGCAACGATTATGACATCCGAAGAGCATTCAAATAATTTTGTCAATTTTTTCATCATCAAAATCTATACCTTCTGTTATGCCCTAAACTAGAATAGGTTTTCTCAATTTTGTAAATTATAGTTTTTCCTTAATCTCAAGTATTATGTATATGAGTCATATATCCCAAATCAAATATATATATGATCAAATAAAAATTATAAAAACATGCAACTATTGGATAAATATTAACTATTGTAACAATTGAAGAAAATAATATAACAACCAAATCAATGTAAGGGAGAGTATAATTCCAAAGTAAGATAATTACCAATAAATTGTTGTAATTATATTTAATAAAAATAATGAATCAAAAAGATGTCTAGAAGATTTAGCACTAATACTTAATAGACACTAGTTATGATTAAAAACAGACAAGAACAATTTATATTCATATTTGCATAATTAGGAAAAACAGGGTACAGAAATTGGATTATTTAACAAATAATAGTTGTAGAGAGAATAAACGTGGCAGATTTCAATTGGTTGGAAGGAGTTCCCTAAAATGCAGGACAAAAAAATGAAGTGAAATAATTCAAGAGGTGAAGAGTTAAATATGTAAAAAGGGTGCTGATATTGTACGCCACTTTTGGGCGCGACCTGTGCGCGACACATCAGCCAAAGCACGGCAGGAGCGACGGGAGCGCGACGCTTCTCCACTCAGCGCCTTCCAGCTCAACAGGCAGCTACGACAGCACGACGGGGTGAAAACAGAAGCGCTATACGAAAACAGTATATATATATATAGTTCAGACAAACAGTATATGTATCACTATATATTCTGATAAATAATATATATTATTCAGATGAAAACAGTATATAGATATGATATAATTCAGACAAAACAGTATATGTCTCACTATATGTTCTGATAAACAGTATATATATTATTCAGATAAAAACAGTGTAATATAATTCAGACAAACGATATATAGCAGACCTGTCGCGCTGGAGAAAAAGGGACGACAGGGAAAATATAGAAGACTCCGCCGGTTGGGAAACATGTCGTGCAGCACGACGTGTCGTGCTCTAGGAGTCCCCAACAGTGGAATGATTTCCATTTTCCCATGTAAAAAAGGGTAAAAATTGGTTTTGGCGGTTTTGAAGAAGGTAAAAGACACAACTAAAAGAGTGAGGAATTGTAAAATGGCTGTTACTGAATGGTGCATCCCCTGTACAATCACTGTGACAAACAAATTGAGATAAGAATATAGGATTTAGTAGGAGGGATTAGATTAGGAAATAAATCATAAAAAGTAAGAAATTGGTGAATTGTTAGTATTGTATTGTTTATCATTTTTGCTATATGAAAAGTATATATTAAGGGCTTGTTTGGATGGCTAGTATTTATTTAGTTTAGCCTAGTATTAGAAATATTTTTCAACTTTTAGTAAATTTTGTATACAAAAGTTCCCACTTTGAAAACTTAACTTTTTATCAAGTTTTTTTCTAGTAAATTTTTTTGGAATCATTATATTATATTATATTATATTATATTATATTAAAATTTATATTATATTATATTATATTATATTATATTAAAATTTATATTATATTATATTATAGTATAGTATATTATATTATATTATATTATATTATATTATATTATATTATGTTGTGTTATGTTATGTTATGTTATATTATATTATATTATATTATCTTATGTTATGTTATGTTCTGTTATGTTATGTTATGTTATATTATATTATATTATATTATATTATATTATAAATTTCTATAAATTTGCTAATTTACATCCAAACACAACACTTTTTCACACACCCTAGAGTTTATAATACTTTAGTATTTAAATTTTACAAATCCTAATCACTAGAAATATCTTAATATTATACTAGAAAATTTAACACATCCAAACAAGCCCTAAGACGGAAATTGCTGTCATGATGGGCATCAAATTCGGTCAACATGATTGAGATGAGCCGCATTTCAGCATTTGATATAAGGGCTCATATACATGGCCCCCACTTAAATCCCCCATTTGTCCCATTTTCACTGTCAAACGGGCCCCATATGCTGTCAAACGAGCCCGTTTGACACATTTTTGATAGTGAGTCCCGTTTATCAGTGATTTATTTGTAAGTTAGGGGGATTTTTAGAGGGAGCCAAATATATTTTTCCTTTTTTCCTTGATATAAATCGACAGAATCAGTGGATTATGGACTGCATCGCAACTAATTAAAGAAAAGGTTTTTTTTTCTTTTTTTCTTTACTTTTCTCTTCTGTTTTTGGGCTTATTTTGTATAAGGGCCAGGCCTAGTTTATTTTCTATATGAGGATTGACCATTTTAGTTTCTTGTAGTAGGTACAAGTTTATAATTAGTTTATTTTGATTATTAAATTCTATGCATAGACTTTTAGAGGAAGTAATGGGGCGTTGACCTTCCAAACCTCCAACTCTTCCCCACATTTATTTATTTATTACCTAATGTAGCAATATTATAATTAAGTAGCGTTTTATTTATGTTTTTTGGTATATATATCAAAAAGATAAATTCAAAAAATAGTTACAAATGATTTAATTTATAGATAGGCGGCTCTAAAACTTAAGTATAAAATATATGTGCTTGATAATTGTTTTTTTTTAAAGTATAATATGTAATATAGATAGTTGGATCTACGCCAGCTCTTTCTTTCGCCACGAAAAATAAGCCAAGGAAATAAATAAAAAAATTCCATATTTTCTCTCAATCTCAACCTTTAAATTACTAAATTTTCTATGGTTCTTTTCAAAAAGAGAGAACTTTTTTTTTTGAAATGACAAAAAGAGACAACTTACTAAGACATACGGGGGACGTTGGCCTTGACAAGTCAAGAAGATAACTACTACCGAAAATAATATTTTGAAAAACAAGGTTTATGTTCAGAAAGATTCCTTTGTCGCTTGATTTATATTCTTCACAAAAGAAAAAGTTGTGATGATACATATAGCACATGTTTGATTTAAGATATTTCAAGTTTGATGTATGTTTCAAATACATCATCATGATTATACATGATTTTGAGAATACATGTTAGTCGTTTGTGTTGTTCGGTGAGGTCTATAGGGAGGGTTTAAAAGGCCTAAAGTGCGGAAACGTGAATATTTGTATTTTTAGAGTTTTATATTTTTATTGTTTTTAGACTTTTATTTATGGTTGTTTGAATACTAATTAATAAAGAAAGATAAATAAATAAATAAGAAATTAAAGTAAATATAAAAAGTAAGGAGATACCAAACACACGATCTGATGACGGAGTTCGGCGAGATGGTTGCGTTAGCCTTAACCACCCGTTTCCTCACTAGCGGTCCTTACCGCGTTCACGAGTTGCCTACTCTCCGGGACTTGCCTTGCGGCTCCGTTTATCACTAACAAACAAGATCGTACAAGACCTCGAACCACCGTCGCCTTACAACAACCTCTTGACGGCCGGTGGAACAATAACTTACAAATTAGATCTCTTGAACTTCAACCAACCAACAAGCAACACGCTCAAAACTTCACTAATCTCACTTTAAGATTTAGCGCAATTTAACAGTATTAAGAAAAGAGTATTTCTGTTTTTTGCAAGCAGAATTCGTTGTTTTTAAGAGAGAGGCAGCTCCCCTTTTTAAAGGAGGAAGGGAGCAGCCCTAGAAAAGGAAAACTGCGCAGTTCCGTTGACAACGGACATTGTCCGTTGCCAACGGACTGACAAAAACGGAAGACAATCAAGGAAGATTTCAAACCAAACGGCTAAATTCCTACAGTTCCGTTGCCAACGGAATAGTTCCGTTGTCAACGGACTGTATACAATTTCAGCCAAAACAAATGTCAGGACGAAAGATTGCTCAACGGAGGGTTCCGTTGCCAACACAGTGGGGAACGGACCACTTCCGTTGACAACGGAACTGGCCAGAATTTGACAAATTGCAGATTATATTCCCCTTTTAATAAGAATTAAATTGCTCACCGAAAAGAATAAACACACACGAAGAACTAAGAAGTTTGCTCCCACGCCTTGAGATACTCTCTTGAAATCCTTTGCATGCGTGACGACTTCTTATTCTTCTGAGATAGGCAGGATGCGACCGAGACATTTCCGAGAACTTGATCGTGCGATATCTAGCTCAAGACATTCTCACACAAATATATTAGTAGCTCGGAATAGTTTTAAATATCATCAAACTGAGGACAATAGTTTGATTTGGTGTATTTTAAATAATGTAAAGAAAAAATTCATTGTTTGATTTTTGATGTAAATTCGAGATTTTAATTTTGATTCAAGTTAATTGTTTGATAATTGTAAAGTATCTACATAAAATTGTTTACCAATTTTTCAAAATTATTTTGTTCAGTTAAATTTATTTTATAATTTATAAATCTCACACGTTACACATACACTTATTAAGATAAAATAAATAAGTATCATTATTTGATATAAATGATTAATTAAACAAAAAAAGAAATTAAATACAAGGAATTTAAATATAAAAAGAAAAGAAATATTTTATTTTATGTAATTTATTTAAATTAAATATTTTTTATTTTAATGCATTATTTATTTAATGTTATATTTTCTTTTATATAATTTATTTTATTTTATTTTAATGTTTTTATGTTAAATTATTTAATATTTTTTATTAATATATTTAATATATTTGAATTTAATATATTTGAATTTAATTTATTTAATATTTTTATTAATTTATTTAATAATTGGTACTTAAAAAATAATTAAATTTGAACCAGAAAGATAATGTATTTTGGTTTGAGCATTATCCCGCATTTTGAGATGTATTACAAAATACTTCAAAGCTATCCCAATATACTGCATTTGATACATATCAAACAAAGGATTTTATTCTAAATACTTCATTTCACTTTGCAAACCCTTAAAATACACCAAATCAAACATGCCCATAGCAGATGCTTCCATCTGTCGTTAAATGTGAATATTTTCACATTTAGTTTGTTTATTATCTGCCTTACAAACTAATATAATGTTTAGAAACTAGACAATTAAGTTTGAATTATTAATTTTAAAAGGAAATGTAACAAGAGTTTTTTTTTTTTTTTTGCTCTTCAAAAAAAAAAAAAGTTTTCTTTTGAATCCTTTATCTTATGTACTTTAAAATTAAATTTGTACTCGCAACGGCTGGGGAGATGGCTGATTGGCTGCGCACCTACTAACTAATCAAATCTCAAAATTAGATAAATATTCAAATATAGGCTTGATAAGGCTACAACTACAAGTGGGTATTAATTAAAGAATATTCCAAATATAATCAACTCGAAATAATTTTCTCTACTAGTGTTTTCCTAATAAAAAATAGGCTTGATAAGGCTACAACTACAAGGGGTTCTGACGTATAAGAAAAAAACAAATATAAGATAGATTGGTTTTGCAATGTTTATTTTGTTTGTTTTCATAATAAATGTCAACTTGGATTTTAGTTACCTCTTCCATCACATCAAGGGTTTTAATTTGATCCAACTATCAAGAAAATTCAAATTAAACTTGAAAATGACGTACTTTGGCTTTCTGCCCCGAATCTACACTTATATTTTTTATTTTTTATTTTGCAGGAGCATGCATTTACACTTCAACTTGATCATTCTCTTAACCTATCATTTTTAGTCTCCCTCAAAATAACCTGTCATATTTAGTGTTCCTCAAAAGAACCTGTCACTTTTAGTCTTTTCTTCCAATTTTTCTCATCTTTCTTGTTAAGAAATCACAAGATTTGAAATCTCATCTCACCAATCCTCTTTTCTTTTTATGACAAATTGTTAAAGCTAAAAACGTTACTTACATACTATTATTTATTATCAAAGAAATTGAGTCACACATTAATACATCCAACCAGCGGAATTATTAAAAAAATCAAATCCTCAGCCGTAGATTTTCACTCTTTCTGCGTGAGCTCTCTCCATTATTTACTTTAAGCAAAAATATTGGGAAGTATTTTGTCATTAATATATTTATATTTCACTATAATCAATAATTTTCTTTTTATTGACTTATATTTTTATTCCAATAATATTTTGAAGCCGTGCAATCTTTGATTTATCGTTTTTACATTCAATTAACTAAGCTATGGGCCCATTGGGACAATATTTAATAATTTATCCTGTTAGATTGAACCGACCGATCTATTTATGTCCATCTACTATGATAGATTAGCTTATATTGCAAAGAAAAGGGTGGTGATATTTACAGGCACCTAGTTTGTTATTTACAGATTTAATTTTTACTTTTAGTAAATTTGACAACTATATCCCCATTTTTAATTGGTAAGTTCTAATTAACAATCAATTAATTCTCAGGTAATTAATGCAAATAGATCTTTCTTTAATCTCTTTCCAAAAAATATCAAATAAATTTTGAAACTGTATCAAATAGAAAAATCTCTTCAATCTCTTTGCAAAGAGTTTGTGTTGAATTATTTAGCATGTTAAGAACTATAGCTTTTTATTATTAGTGGAGAAAATAATCATCTTGATATCAAATTTTGAAATAATCAATTTCTAGAACCAATCAAAAGAACAAAAATATCAATTTAAAATGACAATATGTCAGTTCATATTAAAAGCAAAGAATTATATCAACCTTACCTAAATTATTATATCATCCCAAAAAACGTACAAAATAAAATATGAGTAATTAAAATATATAACAAAAATCTCAGAAACTAAAATTGATAAAACATAAAAGAATAATATAAAACATATTACTAATATCTCAGAAATTAAAATTATGACTTAGATCTGTGAAGATGAGTGTATTATCATCACCAATAATAATATTATCTTCTTCTAATTTCAAGCTACATAAATATTAAATTGTTAATATATCATGAATATTGTATCATATTTTTAATACAAAATATATGATAGAATGTTCATGATATTAGCGATCTACTATTTATATACCTTGAAATTAAATTTAAAATTCCTGATAGTATTTTAATTGCAAATTTTTTTGATTTTTCTAGGATCTTAATTTTCTATTACATTGATATACAATGTGTGAGAGAAATAAATAAATAAATAAGACAAAACATAAGAATGAAGAAAATAAATAAGCGTATATATATTAATTTTTGAACTTAAAAAATATATATTAATTTTACTAATTGAGAGCATAATTTTTGAACTTAATATATATATATATATATATATATATATATATATATATATATATATATATAGAGAGAGAGAGAGAGAGAGAGAGAGAGAGAGAGAGAGAGAGAGAGAGTTTTGCTAATAAGCTAATATTATTATCAAGGAATTGGTGCTAACAATTTGTAGACCCTTGAATTTGCTTTAATTTGTGTGCAGCCCTTTGATCAACATATTTAGTAACTATCTCTCTCTCTCTCTCACCTGAAAAGAAAATAAATCTTGAACCACAAAGGAAATAATCACATAAATGGAAGTGTTTTTCCGAATATAGAACTTTCCTTCGATATTCCGATTTCTTCTCTTCCAAAAAATCTCTTATTTTCATATATTAAAAAAAACAGGGGTTTGAGAAGAAATTGTTGGCATGTTTAGATTGAATTTAGAGATTGAAGTATTTTTGTAAATTTAAATTTTATATGAATTTTAGTTTGAAATTTATTTATATGGATTATGATATGTGAGTTCATTAATTTGTAATGAATATATATGAATGCGATTTGATTAAATTATATGAATAATGTTAGTATGCATTTTGATCAGAAAGTTTTATGAACTATTATTGTATGCATTTGATTTGAAATTTGTATGAATTTCTATGATGATAAAATTAAAGCAGATCAAACGGTCCAAAAATCGTTAGTATCAAATGCTTTGTACTAACATTAGTTTCCTAGACGGGCTATATATATATATATATATATTAACTTTCCTAATTGAAAGCAAGAGACAAAGGAGCTCATTGATTAAAAGGTACTATATTAAAATCAGGGGTAGATTTGTCAATTGTTGTAAATTAAAGAGGAATGCTTGTAAATAGTCAATATCACGGCCCCAAAGAAAATTACTAGTGATGGTAATAAAAAATCTTAATTTACCCTCTTAAACATCATATCTACATCCATTTGTAACCTTCAACCACACCTTCCTCTCTCCCCATTTTCTTCTATATATAGAATACCCTAGACCTACTTTCATCCTTATCTAATTATCTTCTCTCTCTCTTTCAGTCCATTACAAATTAATTTCACCTCTCTCTCTCAGCCATTTAAAAACCAAAAAAACATTGAGTAGAAGATATCAAACCATCAATTCCGGCAAGCTATGGCAAGCATACCCTTGAATCATAACTCTCGCAACATTTCAAAACTAAAACCCAACATAAGAATAGTGCACCTCATCGCACCGGAGATAATCCAAACTGACATCACAAACTTCCGCAATCTCGTTCAGGAACTCACCGGGAAACCCACCAACAACAGAACGAAATTAAAGTTATCAGCGAATACAAACCCTAATGAGCCTGTGTATCAGCAAAAGATTGAGAAGATAGAAATGGAGGAAAAAGTGGTGAAATGTGAGGGTGATCAGTGGATTCTGGAGGGTAGTACTTCAAGTAATTTTTTGAATTATTTGGAAGAAGAAGGATCAGGAGAGGTTGAAGGGTTCTTTCAATCCACATTTGATTTATCAACATTATTTGATGTTAGTTCTTAGGAGAATTAATTTTTTTTTTGTGGATTTTCTCTTCTATGGGGTAATTAATTAAGTGCGGTAATACAATCAGATTATCGATCTTGTAATTACACCACTTGAATTTTGAAAAAGTTTGAGTGGCTGTGCGAAATCACAGATAATTTTTTTGTCTTACTGCAATACAAGTCCCTTTTTGGTCATTTTTGTTTAGTTAATGAAGATTGGATTTATAGATTGGAAATATATTAGCTTGATTTCTTAGATCATTTGATGTAAAGATTCTCTTTTTCTTTAAACCTTTTTGTCCTTGCGTGAGCTGTCATCTGTGAAAGAATTGTTCATATGAATGGAGGTTTCGTTTGTTGTTCGGTTTCTATCTTTCAATCTTCTTATGTTTTCTATTTTTAATGTTATACTTCATAGCTATTCATCTCAAGGGGTTATATTTTGTTATTTTGAAGGCTACACTTATTTTAGTCATTTTGAAGCCAAATTTGGGCAAATCAAATCATTATTTTCAAATGATGGAACTTCTTAATGTGGCCTTTATCAATTTCCCCCATATAGATAGATACACACAACTATAAGGATATTTACATTAAAAAATATATTTACATTGGACATAAGTTCCTTCAAAGGCGTGAATGTGATGGATGGCAAAGTAATTAATGAGAAACTTCCTATGGCCTACAAACGAAAGTAAATGCTAGAAAAATATCACAAAAATAATAAATAATAAATAAAGTAGTTAGAAATATGTTTTGGGAGATAATGATGATTTTAGATAAAAAAAAAATACATTCAATATTATTATTGTTTAAACAAATTGATTATTTATAAAGAGAAGCCACCCAATTTAAAACAACCCAAAATTTAAGCTTGCAAGCTGTCTTGATAGCTAGATAAACTAATTCTTATTATAGCAATAATAAGCATCTCCGAGACTGAATATCTTTTTTTCTTTTTCTTTTTGAGGTAATAAACCACGGCCACCGGTCTACTAAAATTACATTAAATAAGAATAAAAAGATACAATATTTCAATCAGATCAACATGCATGGTGTAGTGTAGTTATGAAGTATATACATCTGCATTTTACAATAAAATGCTATGTAAATTAACAAAATTTTAAAGACTAATATGTGAATACAAAATATTTAACCCGTCTCAAGAACATGATTTCTAAAGCATCAATTGACTCGTTGGGGATGCTATAACAACCGATATACGCTAATTTTAATGTGTTATTGCAAGTTGTTTAAAGCACTGCTCTAAAAGCAAGAATAGTTTTTTTAGAGAAGCACTAATTTTTTTTTATAAAATTGTAAATTAAGTGTTAAAACAACTTTTAGATTTTACTTTTTCTGTTGTTGAGAAAGTCACAAAAAGAACTAATTTTTTTTACAATCATGAATTCAAGTGCAACTGCCAAAAATTTGGAGTTGCTCAACTTTGGAAGGTTTAACAGCTCTTCGTGGACCATTAGAATTTAGAAATGAAGTGCATTTTAAAATTGCCACAAGAAAGAATAAAAAAGAAATTAAATGCATTTTTCCCACGCCGTATACCTCTCAATTATTCAATTATTTATTAATGATTAAACCCTTGCGCTTCCCCAATATGACGTCATGACGCCAACGTCAGCATCCTGTTTGATCAATTATTAACAAAAAAAGTATCCATTAATTGGACAGGAAATTATGCAAGCAACGTTATTCCAAATAAAATATTTATGCAATTTGATTTTCTTTATTTTAACAAGTTGCTTATGAGATTAATTAATTTCCTTTGTTGAATAGTTAAATTAGAAGAAACCGCATTCATTTTAGAAAAACATTACATTCATTTGTTAATATTTACCATGATATCGAGAAAGCTTTTGATATAATTTCGTGGAATTTCATTATTCAAGTTTTAGAAATCAGGGGGTTTAAGAATTGATGGCTTGACTGGATAAAAGTCTATGTGCTATAAGAGGCAGCTAAAATTCTATTAAATGGAGTGTCTGGGAAATCAATATACATGAAAAGAAGGGTGAGACAGGGAGACCATTATCACCCCACTTATTCATTTTGGCCATGGACACTCTAGCTAGAGTAACTGAAAGTTTGGGTAATAGTAATTACTTTGAAAAATTAATCAGGTGTATTAACATATCATGCTTTTATGCCGATGATTCCATATTTTTGATAAAACCAGAAATTAACCAAGTAAAGAGATTGAAATTCTTGTTAAAAACATTTGAAAATTGCTCAGGTTTAAAGATAAATTATGAGAAATCAGAGTTCTGCACAATTCCAGAAAATCTCCCCATAGTAAAGGAAATATCAGATGAGATAGGGTGCCCTAAAACAACAATGTCACTAAGCTACTTAGGATACCCTTTGCATTATAAAAAACCAACAAGATCTGATTTTAGAAAAATAATAGAAAAAATTTGAAAAGAGATTACAAGGATGGCAAGGTGCCCTTTTAAACTTAGCAAGAAGATTAGTACTGATTAATTATGTGTTATCTTCACTACCATTTTATTACCTTTCAGTGTTCAAATTCCCAAATTGGGTTATAAAAGAGATGGATAAAATCAGAAGAACTTTTCTTTGGAAAGGCAATAAAAACACAGGTTACAATTTAGTCACATGGAAAAAAGTGTGCAGGCCAAAGAAAGGAGGAGGTTTGGGAGTTTTAAATCTTGGAATTTTTAATGATGCATTACTTCTAAAATGGATATGGAAATTTTACAATGGAACTCCAGGACTAACTTGGAGAGAATGAGTAAGTAATATAAACTCTAACCTGGATACAAACAATTCTAATTCTTACTTTTGGAAGACAGTAAAAGACTTACTGCCATTCTTTCTAGTAAGCACAGATTGGAGATGGTAAATATGCCAACTTTTGGCATTCTAACTGGGGGAAGGGGATTCTTTCACAGAGATTTAGTAGTTTATACTCACATGAAGAGATAACCCAAGGTACTTTATAGCAATTTAAACAACTTCGAGACCTGGGAGAAGTCTTTCATTTAATCACAACTCAGTTACCCCAGCAAGAACTGGTAGAGTTACAAGCCATCATTGACCAAGTTAAGCTTACAGATGCCTCTGATTCAGTGGTCTGGAGGTGGACTGATAAAAAATCATTCACCATAAGAAGTGCCTACCAAGCTCTCGCAATGGGAATCCACAGCTCAAATCCATTAAAAACAATTTGGTCAACAACCTTACCTATGAGAATGAGAATTTTTGTGTGACTTTTTACTCAGAACAGGGTACTCACTCAGGACAATTTGAAGAAGAAAGGTTTCCAGCTCGTTAATAGATGATATACCTCTGTTGTCGAGAATTAGAATCCACTGAACACCTTGCTGGTCAATGTGATTTTATTGAAAATGAATGGTGTTTGATCAGTAACAACTTTCCAGAAGCTCAACAAGCTGGATCCTTTGATGATGTTTATAAAATGGCCACCAAGGAAAGAGGAAATAGGAAACTAAGGAGAATAGTTTTGTTGTTTCTATTTTGCATATGGAGAGAGAGATGTCGGCGTGCTTTTACAGAGGAGAAAAGAGTTGAGATAGAGCTGATAAATGAAATAGTTGGAGAATGGGACCTAATCAAGCTTGTTGAGAGGAAAATGAGAGAAGAGATGGAGGTTTTAAGCTTCAACCTTCGGGTTTCAAATCCGCTACCAAGCAGACTAAACGAAGAAGAAGAGAGAGAAGATGATAGGTTTGTCTGAAGAAGAAACCTAATTTGAAAATTTTTGTAGTAAATAGATTTTAAATTCTGAGATTTTACCAAAATTAGGATTAGTTTTTCCGAACTTGTAAATCCGGTTCTTTATTTTTCTATTCTTGTAGGATTGGGCCAATCCGTGTTATATAGAATAGGCTATATATAAATCATTTGGAAGGGGGATTTAAGGCCCCTCCAAAATTTCTCTAAAAAAAATATTTACCATGATAATAGTAATTGAATTATTCCTTTTTTTAAGTAACATGAGGGGAATTGTTCAGTTTTAGACCGACTTGCATTTCGATATTTTTCTTATCATTGGCACGAGACAGTGAAAGGCGAAAAATGAAGAGAAGACGGGAATTGAGTCAGTGTGGATTGAATCCGGCGACCGGCGTGAGATTGCAGTCTACAGACATGACACGACAGAACAAGGTGTTAGTAAAAGAAAATTAATGATTTGAATGTGAAAGTAAAGAAATGGTTGGCTAGTTGGGTTTGAATTGGGTTAGACGATTTAAACCCGGCCCGCTAATATATTCTGGCATAATAAGAGCCCAACAAAACAAACCATTATTATTGTCTCGTCAATATCTACTGTTTTTTTTTTCTAATCATGATTTTCTTTTTCAAGTTGTCATTATTTATCTAAATTTAATTAATCACATCTATTATTTTTCACTTATTTTCTAGCATTTTCTATTTTTAACCAACTTTAATAGGTGAAATAGACAAGGAATGAAGACGGTTTGCCTTCCTGTATTGTTCAAGATATATCTAAGTCATTCCTTTCTTCCTTGTTAGAAAAAAATAAATCAAAAGAGGAGAGATATAATTCTACAAGAGGAAGAAGAATAACAACAACAATAAGAAGAAGAAGAAGAAGAAGAACATGATAGTATTGGATAGTCACCAAACAATCTCCTCTTCTCAATCTCAGGTCTCTCTCTCGTTCATTTTTCCTCTCGAGTCTCAACAAATTATCTTAACACCTAAATTAAATTAGAAAAATCCCAAACGGACAGTAAAAAGAGAATTAAGTTCATGTCCAAGTACTTCATTCTGAAAATCATAACTCTGTAATTTATCCAGGAAATGGAGATATTGGAAGAACTATTAAAGAATCCAACATTAATATCTGCCTCAAATTAACCCCAATCCCTTATTTTTCACCTACTTTTAAGCCTCCTCAAGATGCCACATCATCACTTTTATCTCCACCGTTCGATCAATTTTTTTGTCAAATCTCAGTCATTCATTCTCTCAAATTTATTGATATTTTATGGCAACATATTTGTGCTTATTAAAACATAATCATTTGATTGGTTGAATTGGTGTTTTGTGTTCCATCCCCGATTTAGTGAGAAACGTTGTAAATTTGTTTATTACCATCAGATCTTAATCAGATGACTTCAATGAATCATAGTTCAAAGTTATGTTCAATTATTAATACCAATAGTTAATGAAGAGTTCACTCATTAAAATATAAATAATTTTTCTTTTCTTCTTTAAAAAATTATAATTCTTAATGAAATATTTTATTTCTCATGTTAAAATCATCAAATATAAATTTGTTGGAATTTTCTCTTTATTTTGAGTTCCATATTGTTATGGTTCTAATTTAATTATTTTCTTGCTAAAATATGTGAATAAAAACTCTATAAAAGAACAAGTAAAAAAATAATATACTCATTAAGTTATACCTTATACCTTATTTTTCATCTACATTTAAGCATTCTCAAGAGACCTATCATCAATTTTATCTAGGCCGTTAGATCAAATTTTTTTCAAATCTTAGTTTTTCATTTAAATTATTGCTATAATATCACATGGTCAGATTAATGTTTTGTATTATATTTCCAATTACATGAAAACTATCATACAAATTTTTTAGAATTTTCTCTTAATTTTGAGTTTCATATTGTTATGGTTCCAATTTTTTTTCCGCTAAATATGTGAATATACACTATATAAATGAAGATGTACAAAAATAATATGCTCATTAACTTATACCTTATATCTTATTTTTCATCTCTCTTTGAGCATTCTCAAGAGACCTATTGTCAATTTTATCTCGGCTGTTGGATCAAAGTTTTTTAAACATTTAAATTATTACCACAATATCACATATACCAATAGTTAATGAAGAGTTTACTCATTAAAATATAAATAATTTTTTTTCTTCTTTAAAAAATTATAATTCTTAATGATATATTTTATTTCTCATGTTAAAATCATCAAATATAAATTTGTTGAAATTTTCTTTTTATTTTGATTTTCATTTTGTTATGATTCCAATTTTTTTTTCCGCTAAAATATGTAAATATAGACTCTATAAATGAAGATATATAAAAATGATATGCTCATTAACTTATACCTTATAACATATTTTTCATCTCTCTTTGAGCATTCTCAAGAGACCTATTTGAAATCTTAGTTTTTCATTTAAATTATTAACACAATATAACATAATGACATATTTTTATGATTCCAATTTTATTTTTTCTTGATAAAATATATGAATATAGACTATCTAAAAGAACATGTAATAAAATGATAAACTCTTCATATTATTTTACCCCTCTGTGAAAATTTTCAAGAGAACTATTATTAATTTCTCTTCGCCGTCGAATCAAAAAATTGATCAAATATTAGCTTTTAATTTAAATTATTATCATAATATCACATGATTAGTTAAATTAATGTTCAGTGTTATATCTCCATTATGTGAGAACTATCATCTCAAACAAAATTTCAGAATATTGAAAACTATATTATATTACTTAATGTATTAAGGATTTCATAATAACATATGTTTAATCCATACAATTTAACACATAAAAAAATAAGAGAAATAGTCGTGACAATTTTTTTAAGAAAATGAGTAATATTACATTTTTCTATGTAGTATACATATTTTTTCCATATATATAATATTAAATATAATAATTATTTTATATTTTTTAAAATTTAATAATCTATAATTTAATCTTATGCCGTTTCAACTAAAATCTTCGAAATAAATTATCTTACATTTTTTTTATCTCATTCAACTAAGCCTGATTAATACTTAATTTATTTTTCTAATATAATATGTCAAAACATAATGACATAAAAAAATCAAAGACAACAATTTTGAATTCTCATATATTATTATGTATTATGGATTCACAAACATTAATTTTGAATTTTCATAATTACAAGTTATACATTATTAGATTAAAATAACTATTAAAATTGAAATACTCGCCGCGAAGCGCGAGCATTATCCTAGTGAGTTGAAATTTTTACCTGTAAAAACATTATCTGAAAGCGAGCCCCACATGAAGCATGTTTATGTCTTTCAGAGGGAGTTTGCCACGGTGGACTCCTCACTTGTCCAGGTCATTATATTTTTCATTTTTTCCCCTCTTTCTCCTTATATTAAGGGTTAAATTGGGTTAAATATAAATTTTTTTCATATATTTTTGCTTTTTCTTTTTTTTTTCTGTTTTGATAGTTTGTGGGCACTGATGAGGCAACTACGTGTGTGGGCCTTGTGATTCGAAACCGCAACAATGGAATGTTAGTTCTAAACATAAATTAGTTTGCAAAAATAACTATTTACTTTGAGATAATTCAAATGATGTGAAGTAACTTTTAACTGATTATTAACTTGTAATTTTACCATTTTGTATGTGTAGGACAAGTGTGGGTCACATAGATTTTCCAGGAATAGTAAATGTGGGGCTTGATCAAATGCTTTCCTTAAATAATGATTGTCAAGCTATTTTGGATGTCAGTGTCCCTTATTTATTCCGCAGTTCTTTCTTTTTAATTGGTTCTAAAAAACACAGTTTATTTGTATAATTATTAATTAGATATATTACTTTCAATTTTACAGGTTCAAATTGTTGGTGGTTTTGATGATTCTTCAACAGATGTATGAATCTTACTAGCTTATTAATTATAAAAAATTCCAAGTAATAAATTTCTATCTGAGAATAACTCTGAAATTATTTTTGTGCCTGTTCGGCAGACCCAGATTAAGACGGAATAGAGGAATAAATAACTTATTCTATTTTATTCCAACCGAACAGTGTAAGAATATCTTGAATTAGAGCAGCAGAATAGTGGAATTTTTTATTCCAGAGTTGAGATGGAATAGCTCTATTCCGTGAAATAGCCCGAAAATACCTATATCTATTCCACTCTTTTCTTACGTGGCAAATCCACATTAACTTTCTCTTTCTTTCTCTGTTTCTTCGTTTCTTCTTCCCCAAATTAAAACTGCAAATCGACGTTGCTTCTCCGGCCGATTTCCGACGATCTAACTGTCAATTCCTCCATCCAAATGCTTTAATTTGTTAATCTCGTTTTTCTCTTCCCATAGACACCCATATCATTTGAAACTTTCTCTCTATTAACAACTTTTCTCTCTATTGACAACTTGTAATTTTATGGAGAGAGAAAGAAAAGGGGAATCGAGTTTCTTTGAAAATTGAGGGTTACCAATTCTAGACCACTGACACAAGCTGAAGAAATGTATGTAATTTTTATCCTCTCTCACCTATTGAAGATTTTTGATTTAACCTTCATCTAATTACAGAGATTTACACAGTTTGTTCTTGCACGAGATCTAAATGGAATTAGTTGATAGCGTTAATCAAGAGGCAATCTTGTTGAAATTACAGTTGATAGCGTTAATTAATTTTGAAAGAAGCTAACTTGATCACTGCTTGGAGTTTATATCCCGTATAAGAATTTCTATCTTCTAATGGTATAAATCAACCTCCTAGAAAGAGACAAGCTAGTTGGGTTTTTTTACTGAAAGAAACAGAATCAACTTGCTAGAAAGAGACAAATGAGGTTCATGTGAATTTTTTAATATGGAGAAGTATTGGTGCTATTCACTTTAGATGAAGTATTGCTAGATATCGATTGATTAGAATGATATTCATTTTTTGCAGTTGTTAATTGGGGCTGAATTTGGGTTGATTGCAGAAAGGAATTTGAATGAATGTAATTTGAGTCTGAGAACAGAGTAGGAGAGTGATTATGAGAGCTACAATGTTATTGTGAAAGTTTATGTGCAGTGCAGTTGATAATACTTGGATTTTGCAACTTCTCTAATCAAGTCTGAAATTAAGATGCTTTTCACTAATTTAATCTTATCCGATTCTTGTTCGTACATGATTCACTAAGTAACTTAGGTACGAGGATTCAAAAACGGATTAGAGAACTGGTATTTTTTTTTCCTAATTTTAGAGCTGGTATAAATTGAACGATTCATATTGAAATTGTTTGTATAGTGGTGTGGGACAATTGAAAATGGAAAGCAATTTTTATATCTGCACTACTTTGTAAAATGTGTATAGTTAAAAAAAAAATACTTTTGTATGGATATGATATATGCAATGTTTAGGTTTTGAGTTAACATATATGGTGTTTGACATATTATGTTATTTTGTTGTATTTGTAATTTGTTGAATTGGTGTTATATATGTAGCTGAATTTGTGTTATATTTTCATTACTTTTATGTTAAATTTAAACAAAGATTTGTAAATAAAATCTGATAAATCAAATGAATTATAAAGGAATTTATGGTTTAGATAAACATTTCTATTATACATAACTTGCCGAACGCACATGGAATAAGATGAATTAGTCGTATATTCTCTATTCTATTATTCTTCTATTTCATGTATTGCCGAATGGGGCCTCTATGTTAATTGCAGAGCGAGCAGACAAAAAATGAGGGGCATTCTTGGCCTTTATGTCGCGAAGTAATAAATGTCCTTTCAAATAGGCCTGAAAAATTCCATCTCAAAACCCTCTGTGTTTTAGGGCACAATACTGAGACCGATTCGCAAGGCCACCCACGTCCAATTGTCGGCGGCATTTTGGTAACTCTCATCTCTTTGCTCTATTATCTTTTTTTCTGAGAAATTGAATTAACAGTTTGGAAAAATTAGGTGGATACAAAAACGGGGGAAATAATGTCGGCATGCTTTGATAACCGTGTGAGATGTCCTGATGAGATTGTCAGGCGCATTTTCATCGATGTTGCTTCCAACGATCCGAACTGGAGCAAAAAATTGTTAGAAGTATATGACACATCACGTGATCGTTTCATTATCCCACCTATCCAATGGGTTGAAATGGCATGTACAATGAACCAACTCTCGGAATCGGACATATTAATGCAATATTCTACCTCTCCTTTTGCGGAGCCCCCTCATTTCGCAGAGACCCAAAAAAGGTTTGTGTCTTGTATTGTACCTAATCAATTCACTTCTTAGGCATAAATGAAAATTGACAAGCTTTAGGGCTATATTTGAAAAAAGCAATATTTTTTATTGGTGATAGGGTATCGAAGTATCTGTTGGAGCACCCAAATTGGGAATATACTTTTCCAGAGCAAAAGCCACGTGTCTTTCAGAGGAATAATGACGGAGATTGGACTAAACTAGACTAACCAGTCATTTTTCATTTTGAGATCAATGGAGGAAATACTGCATTTTGTTTACTTTTTGAAGGTTGATTTTGAACCGGTTGTTTTTTGGTGCCAACGGGCCTCATCCGTATTTGATTCAATCTATTTAATTTCGATTCTATTATGTAAGACGCATATAATCTATTTAATTTGGATTCTATTGTGTAAGATACATTATGCGTTCAATAAAAATTCTCAATTGGAATTGGTGTTTGATAGTTAATACTTCCTCATTCAACCTATTGCTATTGTTGTCCAATTTGGTTTTAACAGGGATTAAATAACATTTATAATACATTCCCAGTCCAGTTTCGTGCTAACAGTTCAGTTCTTATTTAAACAAGGATGCACCAGTTCTTTCTGCTGTTGTTCATGCACTTAAAAACAATCAATCAAGACACACAATCAGTAATAATTAGCATAATGTACTAAACTGAAATGAAATGAACAAAAAAGGTCTTATAAAAACACCAATAAGCAATAACCCTTAGGCCTTAACTCAGTACAAACTAGTCTTCAAGTTCTACTAGTACAAACTGCCTCGGACTATTATTACCAGTGTCAGTAAAAGAATGGTTGGATTTGAATTGGGCTGGCATAAATAAAACCAGCCCAATTATATCTTATGACAGACTTGAAAGCCCAATAAGAAACCATTATTGTATTTGTCTCATCTACTGTTTTTTTCTTCCTAGATGGATCTAATTATGATTTTCTTTTTCAAGTTGTCATTATTTTAGCTACATTTAATGGGAAAACAATGACTGAGCACTCGGTTGGCCTGAGAAGTCACTCTTTCAGTTTCTTCCTCGCGATAAACAAAGAAAGCAAAAGAGAAGACAAGAAGAAGAAGAAGAAGAAGAAGAAGAGGAAAATGATAGTGGTGGATAATAGCCAAACCTTCTCCTCTCTTCAATCTCAGGTCCTCTCTCTCTCTCTCGTCCATTTTTCCTCTCAACAGAAAGAATAATAACTGTCTAAACGCCCAATTAAATAAGCGAATCCCAAATGGACAGTAGTAACAGATGGAACTTCAAAACATCCTGAATATCTCAAAGGGACAATAATCAAAATGATACAATATCTTTCTCTCTCAAATTTATCCAGGAAAGAGAGGTACTAAAAGAACTATTAGAGAATCCAACATTAATTTCCGCCTCAAATCAGCTGAAATCTTCACCTGAAAGAACACTCTCTGAAAATGGGCCCCACAAAAAGCATGTTTATGTTTTTCAGAGGGAATTTGCCACAGTGGACCCCTCACTTGTCCAGGTCAGTCCATTTCTATTTTCTCTTTGTCAATTATGTGTAAAATTGGGTTAATTATATATTTAATATCTCATATTTTTCTTTTTCTTTTTTAATTTTTTTTTGAATAATTTTTTTAAATTTGTTTTTGTTAGTTTGTTGGTACTGATGAGTCAACTACATGTGTGGGCCTTGTGATTCGAAACCGCAACAATGGAATGTTAGTTGCAAAATACTGACTTATTAGACTGCAAGAAACAACATTTACATTGAAATGATTCAACATGATGTGAACTAACTGTAAACTGATTATTGAGTTATATTTTATCAATATTATGTGTTTATGCAGGACAAGTATCAGTCACATGGATTTTCCAGGAATAATAAATGTGGGACTTGATCAAATGCTTCATTCTATTAGCAACCCTCAAGCTATTTTGGATGTTTGTTTCCTTTATTATTTCTCACTTCTTTAATTTTATTCTTTCTAAGAAATAAAAAAGCACAGTTTATTTGATACGTTACTTTCATTGTTGCAGGTTCACATTGTTGGTGGTTTTGATGATTCTCCAACAAATGTATGACATAAAAATGTAAAAAGAAAAGCAAAAAAGAGTTCTATTTGAGAATGACTCATAAAATATTTTATGTTAATTGCAGGGCGGATATAGAAAACGGACAAAAAAGGAGGGGTATTCATTGCCTTTATGTCGCGAAATAGTAAACGCCCTTTTAAATCGGCCTGAGAAATTCCATCTCAAGACCCTCTGTGTTTTAGGCCACAATACTCACACCGATTCTCAAGGCCACGCTCGCCCAATTGTCGGTGGCATTCTGGTAATTTTCACTCAATTTATCTCTTTACTGAATATCTTTTTTTTTTTTGGTTTTTTCTTCCTGAGAAATTGAATTAACAGGTGGATACAAAAACGGGGCAAATAATGCCGGCCTGTTTTGATAACCGTGCGAAATGTCCAGATGACATCGTCAGACGTATTTTGATTGGTGCGGCTTCTGACGATCCGATTTGGAGAAGAAAAATGTTAGAAATATATGACACTTCACGTGATCTTTTCATTATCCCACCTATCCAATGGTACAAAAAAATTTCACAATTTTTCTCCTATTATTAGGTAATTTTATCTTTTATATTTTTAAAATTGTTCAGGAGCATGTACTTGGTTCAAATGGCATTTACAATGAACCAACTCTCGGATTCGGATATATTATTACAATATTCTACTTCTCCTTTTGCGGAGCCACCTCATTTCGTAGAGAGCCATAGAAGGTTTGTAATTTGTTTATACCTAATTCATTCATTTGTTAAGAATAAACGAAAATATATTAAACGTTAGGGCTATACACGTAAAAGAAGAAGGATCATTTATTTTGTAGGATATGGAAGTACCTGTTGGAGCATCCGGACTGGCAATATACATTTCCAGCGAAAAGGCCGCGTGTCTTTGTGCGGCATAGTGATGGAAATTGGACTAAACATGACTGATTGATTAGTCGTGTTTCATTTTGAGAATGGAGAAATTACCACATCTTTTTACTTACTGGTAGGTTTATTGAGAACCTATTATTTTTGTGTGCCATAAGTCATGCTTATTTGATTCAATCTATTTAATTGGATTCATTGTCTTTATTTGATTCACGCATATACATTCAATAAGAATTATCAATTGGAATTGGACCAATTGATTTGTGATACTTGATAACTTCCTCTTTTGTCAATATTTAAACCTAATGCTGTGTGGTGTCTATTTTGGGTTTTAACAGAAACAAGGTGGCATTTTTGCAACAAATGACATCTAACAGAAAGTAAATGACACTTCAGATACTACTACTTTATAATAAAAAGAACAAATGGAAAGAAGATGAAAATTAAAACAAGATTCTAATTCATTATGTCCATTTCATCATCTAACAACCAATCAAGACAGAACTCGAGCATCTCAGCACAGCAACACAGAACAAGTGCAAACAAAGACGCACAATCAGTAATAAATAATTAACACAACGTACTAAACTGCAAAGAACTGAACAGAAAAAGTCAAATAAAAACACCAAATATGCCCTTAAAACTCAGTACAAACTAGTCTTAACCCACTACTCATACAAACTGCCTCAATCAAACAAACTACTACCATTACAAAACAATCTCTCTCTCTCTCTCTCTCTCTCTCTCTCTCTCTCTCAGGCAGCACTCTGACGCAACTCGCTAGACCCGTGCGCGAAATTACACTTATCCCCAAACGTGCATGTCCCCCTGGCGAAATTCTCACACAACCTCGTCCTGAAACTCCTCCCTCCCTCCACTCCCCCCGCACCCGGTCCGCCACCTGGCGCACCGCCTCTCATCTTATGCCCGCTCATCGACCCGCTGATATTCACAATCAATTCCCTCACCATACCGCTCGCATGCTTAATCTGATCGAAAGTCCCCTCCAATTCAATGTTCTTCAGATTCGGATCCGATTCATGGTCCCGGATCGCCAGCTTGGCGCCAGTGACCCTGCAAATTTGTTTCGTATTGATCCCTCCTTTTCCGATAATCGCGCCGGCCAATGAGGCTTCGACGCTTATTTTAGCGGTCGCTGACATGCCGAAACCGCCTGGAGAAGGTTGACCGCCAGCTGGCATGGGAGGTCCACCTGGCATCGGCCCGCCCATTGGTGGGCCCATTGGGGGACCCATACCCATTTGGCCTGACGATTCATAAGGAGCCACAGTCTTTCCTAATTCTCTCTCTCCGTGAGCGAAACGACACTTGTCTCCATATTTACACCCCTCTGCTGTGTTAAACCTGGCACATAAAAAATAAAAATATCAATATAATATAAATGATTAAGTATTTAAATTCTTAAAAGTTAAGTGAGTTATTATTATTTTGTTTTGACCTGGAGCAGAGTTTGGACTTGACGGAAGGGGCGGTGGGGCCACCAGGGCCGCCAGGCTGGAACCTTCCGGAAGGAGGAGGCTGAGGGGCCATGGGGTGATGAGGTGGCTGAGCGTGATTGGTCACCTGCATGACCGCGTTGTAGCCGCCAGGGAAGTAGTGCAGGAAATGACACGTGTCTCCGAAAGGACACCCAGATGTGCTGCATTTATTCATTTCCTCACAATGTCAATTATACATAAATACATTTTAATTCAATTACCTGCATTGAATGATCTCATATGTACCAGCCACTAATTTACTGGTACTGGTACAGAGGGATTACTTTTATATGTTTTGGTACCGTTTAAAAGGTTTGGTACCATTATATGAATAAAAGAAGACCTTTTTTCTAGGTTGGAGGGTTTTAGTGCGTATCATGGAGTGTAATTAAGATAAAAATAATAGTATCAGATTATGATAAGTATATAAAGAGTATAATTGGAATTATGTCTGTATCACTTCTCGATTTAGAAGTTTCTTTTATCTTTTACCGTCTCTGCTTCAGAGAGTTAATGCTCTAATGAGAAATAATTTCTTGCGCACTTATCTCTTTATGACAAATTTTAAAACAAATGATTGATTTTCTCATAATACTCCTTTTAACCTGTAATAGAATCTTTATAACTGATTTATTAGTAGTATTTTCTGTATTACCTTCGTAATGAGTTGAGAAATTAATTAATGTTAAATAATGATAAGATTAATTAATTGAGCAACTTTTAGATAGATTAGATTAAATTATAAACCTGAAAAATTTAGTGCAAGGCTTCGATTTGCTTCCTACACCCATTTGACCAGATTCCATTGCTGTTTCATCAAATTTTTCTTTTATTAATCAATCAATGTGTTCTTTCTTACTTCTTTCTCCACTTTTTACTGAGTTTTTATGTGAATTATTAAATTGAATAAATCGATATTACCTGTCAATAGAAAAACAACATTACAATGTTTTAGTACTTTATAATAATTCACCTATATGCAAGTTTCAACAGCAAAAATTAACAAATCAAGTTTATCTTGAAAAAAGCTGTAACTTTTATAACTCTAACTTAACCTTTCACAATTATTTGAAACCATAACACTAGGTTACAATGCTTTTTTGCACCATAAATCAGAAGCATATTATAAGCTTTTATTTAGTGATAGGAAGTAAAAAAATCAAATAATAAATTTATATCTGACTATAGTATTTTGGTAATTGACTATATTATGGATATTAATTCAGTAAAATTTCACCAGAAAAACTAATAAGCATAGAAATTTTGCGAAAGCTGTGAACTTTATACCTAAAACTCAAATTCTCCCTAAAAAACCTAAACCCTAGGTGAGAAATACAAAATCACAGCTAATCCATTAGTTATACCGAAAGACGCATCAGCAATTATCTTTAAACAAAACTATCAAGATAATTTCTCTCAATAGCTAAGAAAAAATCAAATCTAAACCTAAAAACGCTAGTACGATCCATAAAACCACCAGATCTACCGCTCCTCTCCAAAAAGAAATCCACAAATCAGAAAAAAAAAGAGCCAAAATCTCAAAATTGATAGAGATCGCTCACCTCTAGGTCGCTTGGCGCCGCCATTGTTCGCCGGCTGCCTCATCCTCTTTCTCGCGCCTGGATCCATACTCGCTATTTTCCCTTTTGTTCCTCTTTTGAGCGGATAGCAGAAACCCTAATTCTGAATCGAATTGATGCGGAAGAGAGAGAGAGAGACACGAAGAGGTGACCTCAAAATTCTTTTTCTAATCGAACGCGCTGACGGAAGCTGACGATGCCTCAAATTATTTTTGTACTCTCAATCTCAATTTGATGTTTCTTCTGTTGTACAAGACGGCCCTCCAATTTATAGCCTATTAAGAGCTGGGCCTTGTACCGAAATAAAGTAGTTGGTAAATATAGAAAGTCATAAAATGAAATAATCTCCTTTCCTTCCATTATTTGTTAAAAAAGAAAGTCTCAAATTATTTCCAAATCATCAATAAGTAAATAAATTTATCTATAAAATACTTTCCCTTAGCTCTCGATGATGAAAGCTATTTTTGCACTTGAGCCCAAAAAGATGCAAAAAAAAAACTAGCCCGCCCCATGAATAAATGAACATTTCCATAGCTGAAAACATTGCAGAATATGCATATTACAAACACGAAAAAAAGATGGGAAATAATTTAAATTCGTTGCTTGCTAGTTACTACACAAACCAGCACAAAATATTACAAAAACCTCACAATATTTCCCAAAACACCTACCAAAACTAGAAATACCCATCATACCCATACAAAAATTACAAAAACATCCCATCACTTTATACAGTTCCATACGAGCACACAGATACTTCTTGATACAACGAGGTTTTCCAAGGTCATAACCGTAAAACTCCATTCAACTAATTGTTGAAAAGGCGTCTCCTTTTCCGGGATTCTGTAGGATCCTCAAATTCCGGGGATTCTGAGTCATCCTGTAAAACGAGGCCTCTGTTTCGTGACAGTTTCCTAATCGGAGTCCTACGTGTGGCGGCTTGTGATTGGTCCTCATTTCTCACGCCCACTCTCGTTCTGTGCGGCATTAATTCTTCACCTTGCTCCACCATCTCTTTCATCAGCTGTTATTTCATTTTATTTTACAAATATAAATTATTTTATTTAACATTAAAAATTATCAAAAACTAATAATTTTACCTGCCAGTCCTTAAAATCAAGTCGAAAGACGAAATGAGTGTACGATACTTGGCCTGATGCGACAGAACTCGCTGCTGGTGCATTTCTTGGAGCTACAAATCATTATTCAAAATACACAAATCAATATAAAACTCCACATAATCTAACACAAAAACAAATAATTAAATAAATGAGGACCAATCACAAGTGTAAATGAAATGCTTACAGACAAAGTGACCCTTGTTATTCATAGAAATCTCGACTCTGCCATCCTTCACTAGAAAAGACAAGGCAAATATATTCTCTACAGTTTGAGCAAAGGAATTTTGGTTCAAAACCAAGTTTTCTAATCTCACGCTCTTTTTTCTTCTTAATATTTCAAAAATGGCCAACATGTTCTTGTCTGTATCTGTCTTTGCCTCTTCCTCTTTATCCGCAAGCTGCAAAACAACACAAATTAAGTCAAAATCAGGACCAAATTAAGTTAAAATTGCACAAATTGAAGTAAATTGAGGCATAATTGCAAAAATTGAAGGTAAATTCTAAACTGAGGCATAATATTAATTTACCTCTTCAGGACGAGTGCTTTCATTAGGTTTAGTTGTTCGCTTCCTTTGAATTGGGGCCCGCATTTTTACCTCTGTATTCATTGGTCCATTCCTACAAATTCAAAATTAAAAAATTATACATCATAAATTAGTAATTCAATTAAATTATTTATGTATTTTGAAGTGAGCGAAAGATAGCTTTACATGGTACAACATCCAAATCCATTCATGAACACATGAGAAACGCTAGATCCCAATTTTTTCCAATCAAATGAAACTGGGCCTCCAATTTCATCATTTAACGGATCATTTTGCGCAAATTTGGTTAATAAAGCAGTAATAAAATCAGATGGTGTAATTCCTTCATTTGAATGGGATCGGACAGATGTAACAAGTGTGTTTGTTATGTCTAGTAATGCTTCTGCATCTGCCACTTGTTCTCTCGGCTTTTGAACTGGAAAATATTGAAAAAAATAAAATAAAATGAGTTTAGAATTTAGATAGTGGTATGATAAATGATAATCTTGTGTGAGAGTTTAAATTTGATAAATAAGGGAAGAAATTGTACCGCATTGATGCAAGCTCTCAATTTCTGAGATAAAACTTTGGAACTTGGTTGAATCTGACTTAGCCATTTCATCCCTCTCATCTGAGAAGATTCAAATAATAAAGTCAGTGGTGTGAAGAAACAAACTTTGCCTTGTTCAGTATAAACAATTATATTCTTTTTTCTCGTAAGCCAGATAGACTGAAAAAACCCAAAACCAATTTCAATACAAGTTGCAACTCTATAGAAATCAAAAGAAAAATGGGTACTGCTAAGAAATTAGGAAAACCAACTAAACCTAGACTAAAATTAACTCGTATGTTGTAGTTGCGTGTTTGAATTTCCTAAGGAATAATCTTTCTAGGGTTTCAAATGATACGTCTTTCAATAAAATGAAGTTCCTTAAACCTAGCCCACTCTCTTCTTTACAAAAAAAAACATTTAACAACTTTCAGAGGGTGTGAAGCGAAAAAAAGGGGGTACCATTAATCAAATTCTTCATAACCAAATAGCGAGAGCGCAGGAGGCGGCGCTCCGCCGTCCCTTGCCGCCCTGAATCGTCGGAGCCACATTCTCTCTCGACTTGACTACCGCCCACTTCTTCTTGTCTCCCTCTCTTCGCCAACCTCGCCATTAGAAAACTCAGATGGCCAAATTCCCTCTTGTCCTCTGAGCAGTGTTTCGAATTTGGAAAAGAAAGAGAAGATGAAGAGAGGTAAATTGGTTTGAAATTACGAGAGGGAAGAGAAAAAGGGGGTAAAAAAGAATGGGAGAGAGTTGAGCGGTCGGGGGGAATTTTCGATTCGAATTTTTGAGAGGGAAAAGATGAAAATATGAGAAAGTTGAACATGCTGACTATAAACAGAAAACTCGAGTAGGCATGGTCTACAACTACAAGACTCTCCTTTATTAACTTGTCCACGTGAATTTTGGTTTCAAGAGAGATCAGACAAAGTAAATGTCATCTGAACAAGAAAAATGAGTCGGACCTACACCTGCCAATTCGTCTCGATGTGACTTTTTACTCAAAGTAACACTATTTTAAAAAATAATTCAACAGATAGCATTATTATGAAAATAATTGAGCCACTAGCAGGAAATAGTGAATAGTAACTTTTTTTTACTAGTTTTTTTCACATTAAGCATATCATACGGGACCGAGAGTCAATCAAACGAAAGAAAATTAAAGGATGAAGTATCAAATTCTATAATTGTAACATATCAAAATTACAACAAATAAAGAATGCATGATCTGATAATACCTCAATAATATCCCTATAAATGGGGAATAATAATTCAGAATACCACCAAAATGAATAAAAATATCAAAATTTGATCATCAGATCTTGCAGCCCACCAATTAACACACTCAAGTACAACAATAAAAATAAAAACTAAAGTCCAGAATTTCTTTATGTTTCGAGCAGCAACTTGCAAAACTTGTCACTCACCAATGAAATCTAAATATCACTACCTATAATAACTCTCATCAATAATATTATCTCAAATTCTCCCCTAATAAAATCTAAACCCTAATGTTGTTCTCAGCGAGATACTTATTGAGGGTCTCATACATCATGAAAACAATGTTAACACTCGGCATGTCTTTATAGTACTCAGGCAGAATGACTCTGTACAGCCCTCTGAACCTTATTGTATACACCCGCGCTCTTTTGCCCGCTCCTTTCAGCTGCATTCTTCTGTGCACCAGGTCTAGCGAAAATGTCGCTACACCAGTTAAATGAAAATTAAGTTACAGTATTCAAATTAAAATTGCAAAAAAAGCTCATACATTAACTGGAAATTGCAAAAACGATTTAGCAAAAAAAAAAAAAAAAAAGGAATGTTTATATTTTTTTTGTCTCTAAACAGACATGAAAATTTAGCAAAAAAAAAAATGTCACTGTTCACTGTTCCGTCAGAGGTGATGACGGAACAGTGAACAGATGACGGAACAGTGAACAATATATTTATTTATTTTTTTTTTGCTAAATTTTCATGGCTGCTTAGAGGCAAAAAAAATATAAAATAGACGGTTCCGCCAGAGATTCTGGCGGAACTGCCTGTTTTGCCTAATTAAGCGTGCTTAAGACTGCCAAATGGCCGAATCAACAAAAATAAAAAAATGGACAGTTCCGCCAGAGCATCTGGCAGAAGTGTTAGTGGCTGAATTATTTCCAAAACAATACTATCTGTTGAATTATTTTTCAAAACAGTGGTTGTAATGCATATTTTTATACACATTCTTAAGGTTTTTATCATGCAAAATTCATCCTTAAATCACATAAAATGTATGAAAAATGTTTAAAATGAGTAAAAATTACTTTTGAAACTCTTAATACATTTTTGTGTGATTTTTCAAGTAAAAAGACTAAGAAAAGAATATTTTGAGGACTTGGCAAAAAGTCAACTCCAAATGCTGGGCCGATCTGCAAATCGTGGGCCAAGGATGGCCGAATTCTTGACAAATCTCCGCGAAAACCCTACACACGTTTCTCCAAGTCAAAACCTACAAAATTCACAAAAAGACGAAAGTCAAACCCGGAAAAAAATCGCTCGGTTGACCAAAAGTCAACTATTCCAAAAGGGGTCAAACTGGATACCATATCGAAAAGCTCGAAAAAACGAATCCAATGGTACAGAGTTCGCGAAAAGAGACCTTCTAGAACTCTGGAAAAATGCAAAACAAAATTAGCATAAATTGGTCAAAGTCAACATTTGACCAAGATTGGACTAATCAGGGGCTGCCACGTGTCCATTTTTTTATTTTCTCAGAAATCGCCAGCACAGAACCCATGTGAAAACATTATTTCTCTGCACCAATCTTCGCTTGACACGTAGCAAAACGCATCAGAATTCCTCAAGTCACAACTCGACACATGGCGACCCAGCTCCCCACCATGCAAATCCGAGGAAGTAAGATAACGGATTGAACTGATGGTCCAATCAACAGATCGACATGTTGCACCCCTGCGCAACAGTCGAGATGATAGGGACACGTGGCGGATTACTATTCGGGAGCATCGAATGATTCGTACAGGGCATCTCTCAGTCCGTGCAACGGAACGAATGGAAATGGCCCAACTTATGTGCGACGCGTGGCAACACGCGTTATCACAATTCAGAAGCTCGTACCACCTCCGGCTCTTAGGAATCCGCACGCCTCCAGTACTGTGCTAACACGCTGAATAAGAGTTACTGGACCATCCAATGCTTGAAATGGAGGGCTATTTCACGCAGAAGACTGAATCGTCAGTCTTCCTCAGTACGATGAAACAGATAGCCCAATCAGGAGATGACACCTGGCACCCTTATCTAAGAGAACATGATATCAGTACGAGGATTCTTCTTTGACCCAATCAGAAGCTGCCACATGGAACGCATTTTCGACTGAATTCAAGGAATCTGACACGTGGCAGTCATTCATTAGATGGAGTTGAATACCTGGATTTGCTTCTAGCCAATAACAATGCGCCACGTTAGAAGAAGAGATAATTGTTAAATTCACCCAGAAAATTGCACCCAAGCAGAATTTGAATAGAAAAGAAGGAAAAAGAGTACTACACATCTCCCAAATTACTACCCCAAAACAAATCCGGATCAAGCTAAATTTTTAGTCCACAACCATATTTTCAAATATTTTCAAGGTCAAATCTCTCTATAAAAATACACCCTCTCCCTCTCTCAAGGGGGCATTCTCTCATCGATCCATAATTCATACATCAATTCTCATATCCATTATCACACTCATTTCTTCTTCAACTTCCACCATTCTCATTCTTTTCTTATCCACCATTAATGTCCACAAAACTTCAAGCTTAAATTCTTGAGAGTAGAAAAAGATAGTGAGAGTTTTAAAGAGAGAGTACCTAATCTAGAAGGAGCAAGTGTGAAGATCAACCATGAAGGAGGAAAATTCGAGAACGGTTGTCATCTTTAGGGTTTGATCTATTTTCTCTTTATTTCTTTTATTTTCTTTTCTTATCTTGGATGAATAATATGACTCAAGGACTTGTAAATTTGATGTTTGTGGACATGAGTGAGTAGATTCATAGTAGGGAAAGATTTTTCATGTGACATATATTAATGAAACTTTAGGTAAAATTTTGCATTTATTATGATAATTAAAAGATTAAATTTTGACACTTTTTCATAAGATCTAAAGTTAAGTTGTTTGGAAGAATGATTTAAATTAAAATATTTGTGAGAAGTGTTGAGATTTGTTTGAGTAATAATAACTTGGAAAGGTTGTTCTTTTATTCAAATAAGGATTTAAATCGGGTATTTGTGATACTTAAAGATAAAAGTTTTTGAGTAAAATTAATATTTGAGTTATTTGTTGATTAATTTGTGGAAATAAATTGATCAAACCTTACTTTTAAATCTTAATAATAAATTGCTATGTATTGTGATGAAATATTAACATGTCATATGAATAATCGACATTTCTCTACTTTTTCTCTTTTGAACTTTTAAAAATAAAATTCATTTCTATTATTTTCTCTTGCATTTTTCTTTTAAAAACAACAACATCTTGATCAACAACTTGTACTTAATAAACACGAGATTAAAAGTTAAAAATTTAAGGCCTTGCTTTTTTGTGGATCGACATCCTAAACTCGCATACCACATATACTTTGAATTGCATTAGGGGATTTATAAATATCTTTGTTAAGTTGTGAATTAAACGACAAATTCACGTGCTTACAGTGGTACTCTGAAAAAAAATAAAGTCTGAATTTTGGTTTCATGTGAACTGTGGTGTAGGGGTGTTCATTCGGTTCAGTTTATTCGGTTACCGAACCGAACCGGTCTAGTTCGGCTAATTCGGTTCGGTTGTTCGGGTGATTCGGTTCGGTTCGGTTCGGTTTTCGTTGGGAAAAAACCGAATAAACTGAACCGACCGAATTATATATCAAATTACTAATTTATAATAATTTAATCATAATTTTTAGATTACGCATATTAATATTAATTTATAATCATTAGTTAGTCTAACAAATATTAATTTTGACTTAATATTATTTGGAATCCTTTCTAATTCGGTTCAACCGAATAAACCAAATTAAATTTCGGTTTATTCTTTTATTCGGTTCGGTTCGGTTCAAATCTTATTCAGTTCGGTTTAGTTCGGTTTGGGCTTATTCGGTTTGGTTTGAACCGAACCGACCGAATGAATACCCCTACTGTGGTGAATGCTTTCTAATATTCGAAACTAAATAGAGATCAGACAAAGTTAATGTCAAGTAATCTGAACAAGAAATATGTCGGACGTACACCTGCCAATTCATCTCTATGTACTAGAAATGACCAGAAGTCTACCCAGTATTGTTTCAAGTCAATTTCCCTTTAAATCTGCAATGTTCCATTATATGTATGCTGATTCTGAGAAACACACACAACAAAAATGGCAATTCTTATTTCAATCTCGGTTGCTCTTCCCTTTCATTGTTATCCTAGCAATCCTACAACCTTTCAATTTGCTACAAGCACAAACCTACATGAACCTTAGTCGAGGCGACTCGCTGAGTCCGACCGGTAAAATTTCCTCCATCAGCTCTCCGTCAGGCCTCTTTATGTTCGGGTTTCGGCCCGTCAACGCAAATTCCACTAAATATCTTCTCTCCATTTGGTACAACACTTCTTCGTCGCAACCCATTATTTGGTATGCTATGAATGGTGCTACCACGGCTCTTGCTTCCGTTGGGTCCGCACTTGTGTTTACCAGTGTTGGTGCATTCTATCTTACCGACTCTACTGGTGCGGTATTATGGAATCCTAATACAAATGGCATATCTCAAGCCATGTTACTCGACACAGGAAACTTTGTTTTGTATGATAGCGATGATGTTCCTGAGTGGCAAAGCTTCGCGCATCCGACTGATACATTGGTGCCTGGTCAGATCATCGGTGGCGAATTGGTCTTGTGGTCCAAGTTGACTGATTCGGACTTTTCAAGAGGTAGATTCACCTTGGCTCCCCAATCAGACAGTAACCTAGTCCTCTATGCTATGTACCTTACTACGGGCGAACGCTACCGACCTGCCATATGGAGTAATGGCTGGCCTAACGGTACCCAGCTCGTATTTAACTTATCTGGTGCACTATACTACCATCTTAAAAATGATACTGGCATGAGGGTCACTTCTGCTGCGAACTATCCTAGCAGTGACTACTACCAACATGCAACTTTAGATCCAGATGGTAACTTTCGCCTCTACGCGATAAATAAATCGGCTAATGCCACGTGGGCAGTGGCTGGTCAGTTGTTGACAGATGGTTGTCAGATGCGGTTCAATGAGAGTAGTGGTGTATGTGGATTCAACGCATATTGCAATTCTGACAACAAAAATCAAACTCGGTTAGATTGTGAATGCCCACCTCATTACTCTTTTGCTGACCCTGAGCACAAGTATAAGGGATGCATGCCCGACCACGCCTTTCCAAGTTGCCAAGCATACCAATCAAATGAATTTGGGTTCTCAGTGTTGCAGAACACTGATTGGTCGGGTGGGAATTTGAGTTTATTGAGTTCAATGAATGAAGATCAGTGTAAAGAAGAGTGTTTAAAAGACTGTGATTGTGCAGTGGTTGTGATTTTGACAAATGGTTGTTGGAAGAAGGGGCTTTCCCTTTCTTCTGGACTACAGGGCAGTTATATAAATGGTAAGTCACTAATTAAAGTAGCAAAAAATGATAGTTTGGTGGCACAATCACCATCAAGTTTCTCGCCAAATCGCCAACCAAAAAAGAAGGATGTCAGCAACCTTGTAATAATTGGCTCAGTGCTAGTTAGCTGCTCAGCCGTTATCTTTGTTAGTGGTTTGCTAATATTCTTTTACTCTTGTAATAAAAAGAAACCAACGACAGCTACAACAAACTTATGCGCGCTAGAACATGATCTACGTACTTGCTCCAATATGCGAGCTTATACTTGCAAAGAGCTCGATCATGCCACAAAAGGTTTTAGTGAAGAGTTAGGCAGAGGTGCTTTCGGTACGGTATACAAAGGAATTCTGGAATCAGAACCAATAATCCATGTAGCGGTAAAAAAGCTAGACCGGTTGTTGAAGGAAGGGGAGAAAGAGTTCGTAAGTGAAATTCAATCAATTGGCAAGACACACCATAAGAACTTAGTAAGATTATTGGGGTTTTGCAAGGAGGGACCAAGCCGAATGTTGGTGTATGAGTACATGAGTAAGGGTTCCCTTGCAAGATTTATTTTCCAAGAAGTACTCAAACCCACATGGAGCCAACGAGAGCAAATTGCAATAGGAATTGCGAGAGGATTGTTATACTTGCACGAGGATTGCTACACTCAAATCATGCACTGTGATATAAAACCCCAAAACATCATCTTGGATGATAACCTTGTTCCGAAAATATCAGATTTCGGGCTGGCAAAGCTCTTATGGCCTGATCAAACTCGCACTTACACAGAAATTCGAGGGACCAAAGGATATGTGGCCCCAGAGTGGTTCAAGAATACACCAGTCACCGCAAAGATAGATGTATTCAGCTTTGGGGTGTTACTCTTGGAGATTGTGTGTTGTCGAAAGAACATCGAGAATGTAACAGCAGAGCAAGAAGAGAAACCCGTGTTAACATATTGGGCGCATGATTGTTTGAGAGATTCAAATGTCAAGGCTCTGGTAGAGTGTGATATGGAGGCTATAACAGACGTAAATCAAGTTGAAAAGTTTGTAAAAGTGGCAATTTGGTGTATCCAGGAAGAACCATCGACAAGACCGTCAATGCGTGAGGTTGTCTCGATGTTAGAAGGAATTGCACCAGTGCTTAATCCTCCTCTTGATACAGCCTCGTTTTAAGGTTAAACATGCGTAACGAATTTTAATCTGCATAGTTCTTGCTTGTTAAAAAAAACATTATTTTTGTATGTAAGTATAATTTGCATTTTCATTTTTGGTGAATTGGAATATTCATGAGTGTTTATTTATTTATTTTGTCAGATCCAGCTAGCCCGCTTTGAGCTGCTATCTCAACAAAAGCAAGTGCCTCCGTCCAGTAAGACATGTCTACTATTGTACTGTACTTTATAACTTTGTTGTACTACTTAAATGGTGAGTCTATTGTAGTGTACTTCATAACTTATTGTATCAATACTTAAGCAGTGGGTTGTATATGTCATTATAATTACTTATTAATTACCAGACATTTTATTGTTATAAATTTGCACTGCTCGCATAAGCTATTTGGGATAAAAAAAAACTAATAATTAAGAATTTTAAACTTTTGCTAAGAAACTATTTTGATACTGCAATATTTTAATTGCATGAATTAACTTTAAATAAATTTGTCAAAAGGAAGTTAACTTTAAATATTGTTTTGTGTGATACCAGAGAATCAATAAATTGAAACAAATTCGAAACAAAAAAAAAACACATTCATTTTTATTTCTTTCCAAGAGTAAACAAGATACTACATTCTAGAACAAAAATTCCGCGACAACATTACATTAAGCACACATCAACAAATATCTTATAATCTTCCCAAAACTAACGCATTAGATAGAATCGAAAATGGGCACGCCGGGCAGAGTGGCTCCTGCATCCACAATGAACAAATTTCCTGAGACATACTCTGAACCATCATCGAGCAGATACTTGACGACTGACGTCAGTGCAGGATCGGCTGTGCCGAAAGTCTGTAACGGGCAAGTACGCCTCACAACATTCGAAAGCCATGGCTTGTGCATGAGCCCCTCTGTTATCTCAGACCTGAATAATCCTGGACTTATGGAGTTTACTCTTATATTGTATGGGCCTAGCTCCAAAGCCATATCCTATTCAGATGAAATTCAATTAGGATTTTTTTCATTAAATTAACCAAATAATGTTTTTGGCATATGTACGATCGCTAATTACCTCAGTAATGGCATTGACAGCGGCTTTGGAAGCCGTATAGGCAACTCCTCCAGGCAGCTGACCACGATGAAGTCCCGCAATAGAAGATATGTTAATAACTGACCCTTTCTGACCAGCTTGGTACATTAATCTGCACACATGTTTCGTTACCAGCCATGAACCGGTGAGGTTAGTGTTGATGAGCTTGTTCCATTCCTCTTCTGGCCACTCTAATGGCGAATACACACCGCCTGTTTGACAAAATAAACAAAATAAAAAAATGAACCACCGAAGTAATATGGTAAATAATGATATTGAATAATTGTTTAATTGAGTTGTTATGATGAATAATTATATTATTCAGGCTATTATTGGAAGATACCTCTGACTCCGGCATTATTGATAAGTACGTCAATATGGCCAAAAGCTAGCCATGCCTTTTTAACTGCTGCCTCAATTTGTGAATCGTTGGCAGTCACATCAAGCTCCACCCCTTTGGCCTTGATTGAATCAGACACGGATGAATCCGAACCGTTTAGTTGGTCACAGAGCGATTTCAACCGCTCGACCCGTCTGGCGGCTGCCACGACTCTGAATCCATGTTCTGCGAGATAGACGCATAGATCACGTCCTATGCCAGACGATGCACCAGTCACCATCACAACCTTTCCCTCCATTTTTAACACGACACAAATTTGTTAAGATGAGTTTTGGTAGGATGTATTTGTAACTGTAAGTAAGAAAGTATGATTTGATGAGGAAGATGGTGGATTGAGAAGTATTTATAGCGGCCATGTCTTGCCAAAAGAAGAGAACAAAGAAAAGTTGAAGTGTGCTCAAACTAGTGCTGTTGTATACTGATTCATTAATTTCTGCCCCAAAACTAAGAATAAACTATTGGCTTCGTTTTTTCTTCTTTTGGTAATGGCTTACATCAGCGATAATGGCAGCATCATACACGTAAGGTGCTTATGTAATAATCTTAGTCAAACCTCCTTTGTTTTGACTAGATATAAAATCTCTCTAATTAATTGCTTCAAAAATCCACGTAAATTCTATAACATCTAGCCTTAGTAAATACTGTTGTTAACAAAATTCTCAAGTAAAATTATTTAAGAACAAAAGGATCACCAATTTTTTTAATTAATTGTTTTGAGTAGGTCTATACACCAAGTATAAGGACGTCGTTGCTGATGACCTCAGTGATAACGAGCCTCAGATTCCAGCCGCTGACGCAATCAATCTAATCCAAAATCTATTTATTTATTTATTATTTAAAGCCACGAAATGGGCTGATGGGCCCAAAACCAAGACAAATGGGCCCAACTTCTGAAATTCAGTCCTTTTGATTGGAAGTTAGGTTTTTTTGTCCGGGTATTAGAAAGAAAATTATGATCTTTACGAAAGATTATGAGAGAAGTTTAAGAAAGAGGAAAAGACGAAAGGTTATTAGAGAAGTTTAAGGATTTTCCAAAAAGGAATTTCCTGGACGTGGACGCGGTGGACCGCAGTCGGCATTGGTCTCTCTCTCCTTGCACCATGACCATACCATCAATTCAATGAATTTTGGACCCCCAAGGTCAGATTGTTATAGTTTTTAGTGTGTAGTTTCTGAACCAGGTGCATACTAAAATTTCAATGAGCAGTAGGTCAGAAGGAGTCAATGGGAGTGAGAGGGAGAGTCTTTCTTTTGTGAGTGTTCTTTGCGCCCGGAACTCATTAGTAAATTGGGACTTATTTTTTAGGATTCACTCAAACTGATATGATATGATATGATTTTTAAATAATTTATATACTACTATTATTTACCTTCGTTACTGAACTTATATGCATATATCAGTAGATATCAAAAATTACAAGTTGTAAATATGATATTTTTTTCTTCAAAATTATTTACAATAGTTGAATAAATATAATACTTAGAACTAGCATAATACAATGAATTCATTGGATCATAATTTTGATCCCAGACAACACACATGCAAATACAATGCACCAATCCAATATACACAAACACAAATTTAATCCCAAAAAATAAACAGATGTGAGCCAGGTTCAGGGGAAAGGATAAATTCCCGCCGAAAAAGGAGAGATAGAAGACGACAGGACTCTGCACTGACTCCTTTATTTAATTTTTATTTTTATCTCGAATCCTCAATTCCTCCACTAACCCTAGTAAAGTAAAAGATAAATAATTTTAATTTTCTTTTTTCTCTCTTCTTTCTTCTCCGTATGGTCTGTGCGGCCATGGCGGCGACGGCCTTCTCCTCTAATTCTTCCTCCTCCGTCTTCGCCAAAGGTGGTGGCAGATTGAATGTTCGTCAGCCGCCTCGATTGCTGGCGATTCCTTATCAATCCCCCGTTAGTTCTCTCTCTCTCTTTCTACTTGTTCTACTTTTTGTTTTTGGTTTTGTTGGGAAGTTTGAAATCACGATATTTACTTGTTGGTATTAAGGATATACAATAATAAAATCGATTAATCTTTATGCGACTGTCTATCGATTTAAAGTATTTACTTTTGTTCGTATAGTATGCTTGTACATCATTTTTTGAGAAATTCCTTATATTGATTTAGCAATTTACGTTTTTTTTCTTTTCTTTTAGAAATACGACATCACCACATCATTGCAACTTTCCCAAAACGGCAAAGTGAGCTCCCCAGAATTAAGGAGCATCACTCCTCCTCTCCAGTTGGGCTCTCAACTGGAGGAGAAACAGTCATCACCAACAACTCAAAAACCTGACAACAGGTTACGTGTCTTTTCCGGCACCGCCAATCCCATTCTCTCAAAGGTCCATTCTTTCTCACTCATCACTTCAGAAATTACCACTCATCTTTAAAAAGCTCAAAATTAAATTCAATTTTGGTATTAAAACAGGAAATAGCGTGCTATTTGGGGGTGAATTTGGGGAAGATAAACATAAAGAGATTTGCGGACGGGGAAGTATATGTGCAATTACAAGAAAGTGTGAGGGGCTGCGACGTATTTTTGGTGCAGCCCACTTGCCCACCTGTCAATGAGAATCTAGTCGAGTTACTCGTAATGATTGATGCGTGTAGAAGAGCTTCTGCCCGCACAATTACAGCTGTTGTTCCTTATTTCGGCTACGCTAGAGCCGACAGAAAGGTAGAATTATAATTAATTATTTTTTTAATTTAATTATGTACTTGTTTTTGTTTTGTGATTTATGTTATTTTGGATGAGTTTAGACGCAAGGGCGAGAGTCAATAGCGGCAAAATTGGTGGCGAATTTAATAACGGAAGCTGGAGCTAATCGAGTGCTTGCATGCGATCTTCACTCTGGTCAATCCATGGGTTACTTTGATATTTTTGTGGACCATGTTTATGGCCAGGTATTATCAATTTCAATTTTACTAGACCATCTTTTTTGTTTATATGGAAGTATTTTTTGTATTTTTTGGGGGGAAATGTAGCCGGTGATATTGGATTACTTGGCGAGCAAGACAATAAGTCCGAAAGATTTGGTTGTGGTTTCGCCAGATGTGGGTGGTGTGGCTAGAGCGCGCGGTTTTGCCAAGAAATTATCTGACGCTCCACTTGCTATTGTTGATAAGAGGCGACAAGGCCATAATATGTCTGAGGTGTTGTTTATTTATTTAATATTTTTGTTTATTTTAATTATTTCGAGATGATTAATTTATGGATGTAATGAAATCTATGTTTGTATTATTATTAATGAAAAGGTGATGAACTTGATTGGAGATGTGAATGGGAAGGTCGCTGTCATGGTTGATGACATGATTGATACTGCTGGTACTTTATTTATTTATTTATTCATTTTTAATCATGTTGGAAAGTTCAAAATTTCACTTGTGCTAAATTAATTATTTTTGTTTATTTAGGGACTATAGCTAGTGCGGCTGCATTATTAAAGCAGGAGGGAGCCAGGGCTGTTTATGCTTGTTGCACTCACGCCGTTTTTAGGTACCCAAACATATAAAATAAATATTATATCATTAAAAATGATTTATTAACCGTATAGATAAATAACATGATAAATAATATATCTTTTATGTAGTCCACCAGCAATAGAGAGGTTGTCAAGCGGGGTGTTTGAAGAAGTAATAGTAACAAATACCATTCCTTTAGCTGAGAAAAACTACTTCCCGCAACTTACTGTGCTTTCCGTAGCGAACCTACTCGCCGAGACGATCTGGCGGGTTCATGGCGATAGTTCTGTCAGTAGTATTTTCTTGTAGGAACTCTTAGCAACTTAACCGCTGAGATGAGATATTAAATAATTATTATAGCAAATTTTGAAGAAGAATTTGTTGGAAATGATTAATTATACTTGTGTACTTCATTGTTGACTTTTTTATGGAGGAATAATGGAACAGAACTAAAAGACTCGTGTAATAAAGTTTGTGTTTTTCTGATTTTGTTGCAAATTTGAAGTCAATTCTAAAGAAATGTGCTTCTGTAGATATATCAATTAATATCAAAAGATGGCAAACCATAATCAACAAACTAAGGGTTCTTTGACATCATATATATATATGAAGGCGATTTACCTTTGCCACTCGTTTTTAACATTATTTAGGGGAAAATAGTAATACATCAGAATATGAATGATAACAACAATATTTAGGGGAAAATAGTAATACATTAGAATATGAATGATAACAACTGAAATGTAAGCAAGGAGGAGGAATGTTGGAGCAAGTGAGACCGCCATAGCTGAAGGGTCTTCCATAGGTTGGATGTTTTTAATTTTAAGATTGAAACATTCTACATGTCTACAAAGCAAATTAACATATACAAACATAACATATAATTTTTTCTTTTTGGTTGAAACTCATAGGCGTTACGCGTTGAAACTAAATAAACATTTTTACAAATCATAAACCAAAGCCACACACGGCTGATTCTTAAACTGAATGCTAAAAATAACAAAAGAAAACTAGCAAAAAATGAAAACACATCACAACAATCCACACATCCACTACCACAGGCCTACTCCCAACCTTCCTCTCTCCGACACATAACTCCAAAGTAAAAACCAACAATAGAAAACGACTAAAGAACGCAAAAAACCAATTAAACAGAATCTCAAAACCAGAAAGTCCAAAGAAAACGGCATAGAGCAAATCTCCCACGTAACTTGTCGTTCAACCACACGTTTATAATTTACGCATATAAACCTATCTCTTCAGCTCTAACCACATATATCGAATCACCCAATATGGTATTCCGTGAATAAAATCAATTATCTCTACACTGTTATCTTCTAAGCAAAAAATACCAGTGTATGTTTCATATTTAGTAGTATCTCCTTCCACTATTACGTGCGCCCCGTAATAATCGTCTGTAAAATAAATACAATTCGGCCTACATCCAATAATCTCTCCTGCCGAGACACATATTGTGGAATTAATTCCAAGAAATAAGGACTTGTCTCCTATTCCATAAACTCTACTCCATATTTTTTTGTTTTCCTCAAATTTATAAAGATCAAAAGAACATTTTTTTTGTTGCTCAGTTTTACCATGAATCTCACCGTATTTATAGATTGCCAACAAATTTCCCGAGCACACGGCAAGATAAATTTTAATTATATCGAAACGAATGCAATCTGGAGATTGAACATAATATGATTTATAACTTGGTGCATCAAACTCCACAACCAACATTCCACAATCATGAATTGCGAACAATTTCCCCTCAAAAAAAATAATATCATTAATTGGCCATTCCATTAGCCGATTTGCTTCGGGATGGGTGGGAATTTCTAGGTTTTTGTCTCCTAGGAGACTCCATGAATCTTCTCCATCACAAAGTACCATTAATCTGCTAAAATCCCACCGCATCAACATAGCAAAATTATTGCCTAAATAAATTGTTTTGTTTGCATTTCAGAATCACTTTAGGCACGAGCACTTCCTGTGTGAGAGCGATGATTGCTTGGCCAAGAAGTTTGTTGTGTTTCAAAATGAACAGAAATTTAAGGTAATATATTTGTTCCATTTTCTTTTCTCAATCGATATTTACTGATTCATAGCTTTTCTCTTTCAATTTATTTGATTTTTGTTACGTTTTTCTATGAACAGTGATAATAATGTTTTTATTCTGTCTATGAATTGTTTTATTATTGTAGTTGCATAACGCTCTTGAGCATAGGGGCAAGTCTCGCGCTCAAAGATGTGCTGCACTTAAGGTTACTTTCAAGCTCAAACCCTAATTTTCCTTTTCTCCTAAAAACATTCCAAATTCTCAAAATCCTAATTTTCTTTCTTTTCTCATGAAATATTTCAGAAGATGTTAAAAGTACACCAATTATCTTGCAATTCTACTTTTCATTTCTAAAAGTGCTTCAAATCAAACCCCAATTATTTCTTTTTATTTTATTTCATTCAGATAGCTAAAAGCTTCACCAGTGGCAGGGGCCTTCATTTCCGCCGCGATACATCATCAGATACCCGTGCGAACCAAGTTCGGGAACATCTCTCCTTCCCCTCCTTGTATGACCCTTCAGGCTTATCACGGACCGGGTCCGCCGTGGACCGATCCAAATCCCTGGACCCATCTTTCCCTCCCTTACCTGGTAACGGGAATAGACCAGTGCCCAGTTCTAGTACCACTAACGTGCCGCAACAAGGGCATCATGTGTGCTAAAGTTGGAGATCTGTTGATGTAATGTGACGTTTCCATATTTTAATTATTGGTCTGGTTTATTATGTCAGTCCGGTTAAAAATATTTTAGTAAGGTGTCAGTTTTTAAATAAAGAGAACTCTGTTATTATGGCAAGTTCTATTATGTTAAGTTCGTTAAGTGTGTTACTTTATTTTGATTTGTTTTTAATTCATTGTAAGTGTTATGTATTTCGGTTCATGAGTGTTGTCTCTTCAGATTTTGAATAATAAAAACTGAGAAAATGCCCTTGTGGCACATATCATTTCTTCTTCTTCTTCTTCTTCTCTCTTTATAAATAATTATTGTAGCAAATTTTGAAGAGAGAATTTTTTGGATATGATTATTATACTCATGTACTTCATTGTTGTCTTTTTTATGGAGGGAATAATGAAAGTTAAAGAATCATGTAATAATGTTGTTTTTGTTGGTGCTGTTATGATTTCATTACAAATTTAAAGTCAGTTCTAAAGAAAAATGGTGCATAAATATATCAATCAATCAATTCAAGTTTAAGGGTGTGCTTCAGAGTTTTGTGTTGGAGAGGAAGGGAGGAGAGGGAAAGAGAGGAGGGAGGGGATGGAAAAAAAAAGGAGGAGACAATTTTTTTTTTGCTCCAATATTTTTTAGGAGGTTGATGGATGACAAAAGAATTGAATTTTTGGTATTCTTAATAATGGAGCCCATTTGACATAAAATAAATGCCGTATGGATATTTTGATATTATTTTTTTTAATAATTAATTTGTTTCATCCATTACCTTTCATGAAATTGAAGGGAGATAAAATTTAGAAATTTATTCCCTTTCATCCATTTATCCCCCCTCTCAAAATAAAACATTGGACCAAGATAAATCTTTTTCCTTCCCCTCCTCTCCTTTACCCCCATTATTACATAGAGAACAAATTTGGACGGTCTGGATCATCAACCCTATGTCTATGTGCAGCCTTAATTTTATTTTGAAAGGATGTGCAGCCTTAATTAGTCTATGTATGCATTAGCTCAAAATCAAATAGATAAGATCTAACGGCCTAACGACCTTAACCAATCTCGAATCTCCAGGTGTCCTCCATTCTGTCAAACTGCCTGTCACGTGAGCTGCACGCTCATTCTCTCTTGTACTAGTCTAATACCAGAGCAAGAGCAAGAGCTCTCTCCATTTAAACTAAACTAGGAAAATATCCTGACAAATTTCCACTATAAGACAGTATATCCTTTCTGCTGATTTCTTTCTCTTTTTTGCGATCCAGAATTTTGAAGAAGCTCTATTTTCGTACAAGAATTTGAACGCAGTTGGAGAAACGAGCTACGAATTCTCTCTCATTCGGTCCTTACTCTTGCACTTTTACTGTTGAAAGAGTGAGTTCTTGAATCTCCATTTTATATATTTTGTTTTCTCTTTTTGCAATTTCCTTGTAATAATACGATCTGTTATCTTTATTATTTTGAATTTTGATCTGTTTAGCTTTATTTGAGAAAGAATTTAGGTTCTTCCTCTCTTAAGAAAGAATGCACATTTCTCTCTACTAGCTCAGTTCAAACTTGCACAAGAATCGAGTTCTTGATGCTTTTAGATCAAATTCTCTTGTAAATATTTGATAAATTAATCCATTCTGTTTTTTAAATCTTGAATTTCGCAAAGCAGGAATAAGTAGTGATGGCCAGAGGAAAAAGGAACGACCTTCTGTCAATCTCTCTGGTGACAAATATGATTCTACTGTTCTTCTATCTCGCCTCAGCATTCACAGATCCTCTTGACGGTAAATTTATCTTCAAATATATTCTTTTATGTTGAGCTTATATTTCACAATTAAATGTATTCTTAATTTTAGTGTCAGCAATGGAGGGACTGTACGGATCACTGAACCAGACGCACCGTCTCACTGGTTGGAAGGCAACTGGAGGGGATCCATGCGGCAAGCACTGGAGAGGAATCTCTTGCTCCGATTCTTCCATCACTTCCGTGTAATTTCTCCTCCTCTCTTTTTAGTTATTATTAAACTTGAACAGTTACAAATTAAAATTAAGTAGAATTCATACAATTGGAAATTTTGATATAATTTTTTTTGTTTGATATGAAAATTGTACAGAAATATAAGCGGACTAGGAGTTGGAGGCACTTTGGGTTCTGAGCTCTCATTTCTAGTTTCTCTTGTACACCTGTGAGCATAAAATAAACAAACATACTGTGATTTTTTCATATTTTGTATCTAAAATTGCAAATATTATATTCATTTCTCTCATATAATTTATGCGATGCAGTGATATGAGCTACAATAATATAAGTGGTCACATACCTGCTGGTTTGCCCCTTAATGCTACTTTCATGTATGTTTCAGCCTCATATACTTCTTATTTTGTTTTTTAATTTTTCAATTTGATGACATGAAAGTCTAGAAACATTATATATAATATTTCTGAATTTGCTTTTAATTGCAAATTTCGGCTTTGTTCTTTTCACAGAGATTTATCATTCAATAATTTTTGGGGGGATTTACCAAGCTCATTTAGTTTACTCCCTAATCTTCATACCCTGTAAGCACGTGTCTTTAATTATTTTCACTATGTTTGTTAAATATTTTCTCAATTCTCTTTAACTAATTAATTTCTTTTTGTATTCAGGTACTTGCAACATAATCAGTTTACAGGCTCAGTAAGCTTCTTAGCAAACCTGCCTCTATCTGATCTGTATGTCTCTTTTTACCCTTTCCTTTTCAAAACATCACTATTTATTTCAAAATTCATACCGATTGACTGATCGTCTTATTTTAATTCATTTCTTACAGTAATATTGAAAATAACAACTTTAGCGGTTACGTACCAAAGCAATTCGAACTCATTTCCCAACTCAGGTATATAACACATCCCATTTATAAAAAAAGACTAAATCGGTACTAAAAATAAACTTAGAACTTAATTATAAAAATAAAAACCATATTTCAGGATAGAAGGAAACCAATTCGAACCGTACTATCTAAACCGAAGCAATACTTCATCACTGCCACCTCTGCCGTTGCCAGAAGACCAAAACGATAGCCAGACCCCAAAAATAACCCAAAACGTTGACGTCCTGCCAGATCAGCGGCCCAAAAGTAAGAGGAGCAGGCTGGCCATCGGGCTGATGGGGGCCGCTCTGGGTACGATCGCTGTGAGCCTAGCGATTTCATTGGCTGTTTATTTCCTGATGTGGCGGCCCCACAACAAGAAGAAGGAAGAGTTAGAGCTCGCTGATTCCATCTCCATGCTCTCTCTTCCCATTACCGCTCCCCCTACTGGTAATTTAATCAAAATTTGTGCTTTCATTTTCCATTTTATGCATATATTTTTGTTTAATTTTTGTGTGATTTATGAAGGTTCAGGAGTGTCGTCAATGGCGAGTATACACTCTCCGTTTCTTTGCCAAATAAAGCCGAAACGGAGTCAGAACAGAAGAGGGGGAAGAAAGTCTTTTTCTGGCCGGTTTAGAAAGATGCCCTTTTCCAAGCCTTTTTTGGCTTTCGATCTTTGTGCCGCAACTAATAACTACAGTAGAGATTCTCTTCTCGGCACGGGGCCCACTGGGTCCGTTTTCAAAGCCCTGTTTTCCGACGGCCAGGTCACCTTTTAAATTTGAATTAATATACTATATAAACAATAAATATTAATTTTAAACTTTTTTCTCTAATAATAATGTCTTTTTTATCAGGTAATGGCAGTAAAGAAAATGGAAATGGTGCATTTGGAGTTGTTGGAAGGCGATCAAGAGGAGTTTTTGGATCTGGTCTGTACGGTTTCTCTGTTAAAACACGAGAATATATGCATGCTGCAAGGCTATTGCATGGATCAGGCGCATTACGCGCTGGTATACGACTATGCGCGTAATGGGTCACTTCATGATGCCTTATTCTCCAAAAACCGAGAGCCTCTTTCTTGGAAACTGCGTCTCAGGATTGCACTTGGTGTCGCCTCTGCCTTGGAGTATGTATATCATTCTTACACATGTATTCCATCAAATAATTGGATCATGATTCGAGTATGATTTTGTTGCAGATATATGCATGAGATAAGCTCACCTGCGGTAGCACATGGGAATCTGAAAGCGAGTAATGTTTTGCTGGATGAAGAGTTGATGCCACGTGTCACTGATTGCGGCTTGACTGCACTCTCTCATCTCTTTGATATCACTAACAATGTATGGCCTTTTTCTTCTGATCAAAGTATATACTTGCTATAATTGCAAAGTATATTTTATAATTAATGTGAAATAAATAAAATAATAGGATAAGGAAATAATTGAGGGGTCAAAAGGATACGTAGCTCCAGAGACCAGAAGGGGGCCCAGCAATTCCGACAAGAGAAAATGCGACATTTTTAGCTTCGGTGTTCTCTTGCTCGAACTGTTGACCGGTCTCAAGGCTTTCGACAGGCAAGCAATTTACTTTTCCACATTTAACATGGTTTGTATTATTATGAATAATCTTAAATGACAATTTTGGTTTAATGAATGAATAATACAGTAAGAGGAGGAAGGAGGAGCAGTATCTGGTGCAATACGCATCGACACGGCTGCACGATTTGGACTGTCTGCAATCAATAGCGGACCAGGCAATGGGGCCCACGATCCCGCCTGACTGTCTGTCGCGCTTTGCTGACATCATCCTTCTGTGCATCCAGCCGGTTCCTGAGTTCCGGCTGGCCATGAGCGAGATTGGGGAGAGACTCTTGCGCCTCATTCACAAAATGGGATATCATCACAAGCAGCAGCAACACAACTGCAGCAACAGCCGACCGGGACCCAGCTCTCACTCTGCCAGCGATGCTGAAACGGACAATGCTGTTCCTTCTTTCCGCACCACTCGACCTTACTTTGATCCTCCCTCTTCTCCTTATACTTCTAGCTACAGTTGATATCCCTTTGTTTTTCTTACATTGCCGGTTTATATACAATTCTATCCTTCTATTTGTTTTTGGTTAGTACATTTTATGATTTTGTTTGCTCGATATAGGCCTGGAGAACAAATCTCCAGTTCAGTAAGAGAATTAAAGTGTGTAGAGTAATACAGAATTCATGTCAAAATTTAGTAGCGTAATGTAGTAGGTTATCGCGCTTAGTACTGAGTACTAAATATAAGTCAATTATAGGATATTAAAACTGTTGTTATTTTGTTGTTACTAGAGCTGTTCCTTTTATTTTGTTAAGACTGAAAATATGGTCTATAATTCAAGTGAATGAGAATATAACTTCCTTAATAATACAAGGGAATAAGGATACATGAATCCTTGTGATTTAAAATGTTGAGCCTCAAATGGAGATACTGTTAGGAATGCCCATGCCAGTGACCCCGGGCTCAGAGTAGGGCTTTAGAAGCTCATACGGCACAATACCCGCTCCACATCTGTTCATGAGATTGGGATCGGCATTTCTGGCATCAATGATCCCCTCTATCTCCTTCATCTTTCCGCTAAACCTCTCAAACGCTGCGTTTATTACGGGATCTGTCTGCCATGCAGGCTCCGGTTCCGCCCCAATGTACTCCTCGTCCGGCGAGTGAGATGACAATATATCCAATATGGACATGACAACCGTAGCCTGTATCTGAGACGGGAAGGTCTTCAACAGAGCCCTTTCCGGCTTCTTCCAAAATTTAGCGAAATCCTCCAATGTTTCATCCTCATCCGGCATGTTTTTACGTGCGATGGTCGGCCGGTTGGGGAAATATCCGGCATAGTGATACTGCCCGAAATTGACAGCCGCATGGTGGCCCGAGCTGACCCATATGATGGTCGTCAATATGTGAATCAGGTCGTTTTGCGTCTTCAACTTGGGCCACCACGGTTCGTCCTTCTTGTCTGCGTGGCCCTTTGTTCTGATCTCTAGCCACCATTGTTGGAGCTCCTTGTCTTCCACAACATCGTCTGCCGTAGCGTAGTAGTGATTCACGTAATCGGAGACCCATTGCTTGATCGATGACCAGATTAGTAAGCCATCATTAGCATACGGGTAGTCTTCTATCGTTAATTTTAGCCCGTATTCTTCCCTCACATCCTCCACCGCCATCCCTCTGCAAAACAATTTCGTAAGTTATAGCATTCCATCTTAGATGTACGCATTATTTTTCAAGAATACAGATGTACTCTAACCTTCTGATGAGATCAGCTGGCAAGGCCTCCATGTCGAAGCGCCAGACCTTGTCATAGGCCACAGAAGAGAGCTCTGAGGAGTACATGCCCGGAAAGAAACTCGTCTCAATGATGCCTCCAGCATTTATGAGGTACTCACGTGCTAGCGCGTTGATCTCCATTGTGTACCTAAAATGCGGGTGCAACAACTTGTATATTGGGTGCATTGCGCTCAGCTGCCGGTTTGACGCTATTATGTACGGCTCCGTGCAGCAATGAGTTCTTAGCCTGCCAAACCCAAAATCAACAAACATGTTATTTCAAATTTAATTTTATTGCTGGGTCTTCATATAATAGGTAGAATTAATTTGGGGTATTTAATTTACCAATGGCTGACGAGTTGGTGATATCCAGCGTCGTGTGCACAAACGTGTGCCTTTGCAAGTTTCCAGAGCCAAGCGCCCGTTGCGTTCCAACAATGTGTGTAAACTTTCTTCCATTGTGGTTTTGTCGGTGATTTGGGCCGGGTTAGTTCAATGGCAATTGGCATTAGGGTTCCATCGTCTGTAAGGTAGAATACGGTTCGGGACCCGTATAGAGTCGTATCGCTAAGCTCCCGCACTTTGTGCACGTATGGCAGGAAAATGTCATGGTAGTCCAACATGAACAATCTCTTTTGTTTGACGGCCTGAGAATTATCAGGAAGTAAATATGCAAAAATTAGAACAAACAAGAACCATCTTGTCCAAAAAATATGTTTTGATATGATTTAGTAGATGTTTAATAATTGTCTTGTGAAATACCTCTTGTGCAGTAATGGCTCCCTTTATTTCTCTTTCAATGAGTTCTGGAGTGATCAGAGACTCGGGCGAGCCGTAGACTGACGGATCGAGCTTGCTCACTATTGGCAATTCCTGAATTTAACATATATATATACACCAAACAATAGATTTATTATATACATGCGTATTTTATCATTTTTTCTGAGAGTTTTCAATTATAGTCACGCACAGTTAAGAGTTTTTTTTTACCGTTAGTAATTGAATGCTCAAAGGATTGAGACCAGCTAGGGTTTGACGTGAGAACTCCTCATCTCTGAACCATGAGAATTTATCTCCTGCATATTTTTTTTTGTGTTTATTATGTAACACAGTAGATTGGAAACTAATCACGCTTCAGTATGAAATGGTACCCCATTGTTTGGTTTATATTAGTAATTTTTTTTTTGTCTTTTGTTTGATTTATTCTCGTTTATTTTGTGCTTAACTTTCTTGGTCCACCTCTACAAGTCACACTTTCTTTTCCATTAATTGGGGCCCATAATGGGTCCCAAAGACTTGTGTCTACTGATCAGATATATGAGATTTGTAATTATGTGAACTTTTAGAATAGTAATAAATATAATAATTAGGTCAAATTAACATAAACAGAAAATATATACGTACTTTCTATCATCTCTGGCGTCTCAAATAATAAAACATTATCAGTTGTAGTTGCAAGTGCCTTGACAATTCGAGGCACTAGGGTTTGGAACAAGCTCAGTCCTTCTTGCTCCGGCAACGGAACACCCTCATTGAACAGTGAATCAATTGCGGTGAAATATGGAAACCCTAATTTTGTATCTATGATAGCACTCTCTATCGAAGGCACAATAGCATGAAAAACGGACCGTAGGGTTTTCGCAGAAAAAGTCATGTTCTTCACCTCTGAAAACTGTTCATCTCTTGGGATGTAAACACCACTTGCCCTTTTTTCTGAAAGTGGGTCTGTAATGCAAATTACACAATGATTTTATTATGTATAGTTCCTTACAAAAAACATAGTTATCACAGTTCGTTTCTTTTGTGAGTTCTTTAGTGTTGTAGTTCTTTAGTGTTGTATCGTAATTGGTGATCAATTATGGGTAAGGTAACTTTTGTTACATGTAGTTAGAAAAAGTGAAGCAAATTTAGATTTTGTTGTTTTGTTAGGGGGGCCAGATTGTGAGACATCTTAGTCAGTTAGCCTTTTGATTTGTAGCATTGCATCAATAATGACAATGGATATTGACAACAAGGCATGCATGTTTTGTTTGTGGCTTATATCTAGCTTGTGGTCTCATCCATACAAGTCTTATCCTCCCTGGCTCTCAGATACATTCTGTTGGCACAAAGTAACAAATTTCTAATTGTAAGGTATGTTCTAATTATAACATGTAACATATGTAAATTAGCCATTTTATTCCGAATCATTTTTTTGCTTACTTAAACCATCTCCATGGTAAATTAGAATATGTAGGTTAGAAAGTAAAAATGGAAGTTGTAAATATTATCATGTTTTAAATTTACTTCTCACCTTTTTTGGTTCTGGCACGGCCGGTTCTGCAACGCCTTGGATATGGGTACTTCTTGCTACCACCGAGCACCGGTCTCGCCATGTCATCTTTACTGTCGGGGTTTCCGAGATCATTATAGACGTCATAGTCATATATGCGCTCGAAGCACTTGCGGGTCCCTGATCCGTCTCCCCGCAAGTATTCGAGTTCTTTTTCTCTGAGCTTCAGAAGACCTCCAGGCGTTTGTGACGGTAAATACGACTGATTCAGGAGAGAAGGATAAGAAAAGTTATTATGAACTTGATCACTCATGTAAAAATAAATATATATTTATTTAGGAGCTTATATATGTATAATTTCTATTTTTACTATAGAGGACCTTTCGAGTAAAGAAGATCCTTTTATTTTTATTATCAAACTTGGAGTGAATCCATGATTCACAATCGACATTAATGGTGGAAGCCTCATCATCACCAGTGAAGAGAACAATGTTCTTGACAAACATCTCTTTGTGATGCTCATTCTCGACCAGAACCGCTCCGATCTGTCCGAATTTAGGCGAAATCTTGAATGTACCTTCATACCGAGCTTCATCACCCTCCTGTCCTGCCCTGTGTGCATATTCGCTTATCGTCTCCTTTTCTTTTTTAGTCTCTGGAAAAAAAATATTATGGAATATTAATGAATTGGTTGTTGTAATTGTAATAAAGTCAGTTACTGTTGAGTTCGTCTATAATACTCCACTTTTTTAATTTAATGATTTCAAAACCTAATCGAGACCATTGAACTAACAAGGTTATTTTCGGTATATAAAATAGTAATTAGAAGATTTAGTTTTTAATTTGTTTCCATAATATACACATTTTATTTCCTCTCCATGTGATTATCAATCAGATAAGCAAAAAAAGAAATAAAATTTCAAATAATAAATTCTCATCTTAATATCTCTCTAACCATTTAGCTTATTTTTCATATATGTTTTGTCTCTTTAATCCACTACTTTTAATCGAGTCTTTAAATTTCAAATAGAAAAAAAATATATTTGAACTTATTTGAAAAATTCGTTTGAATTCTTCTTTTGTTGGATATCTTTTTTCTAGTCTTTATATTATTATGTGTTAGAAAATTCTGAATCTTTGTCTGTTTATCACAGATTCATTATTCATAAAATATTATATACTTGCTTATAGATCTAAAAAGTTAGTTTCTTTGTAAAAAAAATCATGAATTCTTTTTTAATTAAATATATGAATTCTTAAAATTCAATTCTTCTATGAATCAACAACCTTTTGTAATTGGACAAGCATATCAATATTAATATTTATGATGATATATGAACAAGAATTTGAGAGAGAGATAATGGATCAAGTTGCGATGGATCGAGCGGAGAGAAAATAACTGTAAGCAAGGAGAGAGAGAAGAAGTACTGAAACTGGAGATGAGATAAAGAATGAAAAATAGAAATAAACAAAAGAAAAAATTTAGAAAGATGAAATTACTTACTTATCTTTTTCATATATTTTAAAGAGAAAAAAATGTCTACTTATATTTACTTATCATCAGACTTAATATGGATCATCCGATCTAAATAAATTTATCGATGTGGAGTACTATAGAATTCCTCGTTACTGTTTAGTTAGTTTAGGTCATGACATGACACTTGTATTTATCAATAAATGAACAGGAGCTTATCGTAATGTATTCTGAACCACTGAAACACAAACGTATCCCTCATTTGGATGGTACTGTGAGTGCAACCTTGAGAAATAATAGAGAGAGATATTTTCTTGTCTAGGATTGAATTGCAAATTGAAGAAGATAAAATCCAAATAATCACATTTTTTCCTTACAAAAGGTGAAATTAATGGATGATTTTTCAGCCTTTCAAACTTCGATCGGTACTGGAGTAGATTTATCTAACTACAACTCAAACCAAACCGGTACCACATGTGGTCCTATTTTTGTATATGTTCTTCTAGCTTCCATTCCATTCTTGGACTATGATATGTTAGCTAATTAATCTCTTACAATTTTTATATGATATTTATGAAGTTCATTAAATTATCCAAATTATTGACAAATATAAAATCTACCTGTGTTGATTTAACTAAATCTCAAATAAACGGTCCCCTCTCAAAAAAGGAACCCACCATATCCAAAAAAGCTCTCCATGAATACATACATGTGGCCCTATTTAATTCATTCTGACATGAAGATATCAAAAATACATTTGCAGCATCATACGTTATGCTGTTGACACATTTTTATCTCCTGATATATTTGTCTCTTTCATACATTAAAGCATCAAATATATAATCTCTTATTTTCATTCAGATATTTCTTGTTCCATATTTCGTGCATGTAAATTCATAATTTGTTTTATATACAGTGCTTAGTAGAGAAAAATGGGTTTCTTTTTTCTGAATATTAGTAAAGAAAAACCATGTTAAGAACAACAAAAGAATGCAGATCCACAGATTAGAGAGTACATGCAGACATGTCTTATACCTGGATCGAGTTCAACGCTAACAAGCTTGAGCAAAAGCGTCTTGCCGAGCAAGTCACCAATGTCATCCAACCCTCGTGTAATCCCCATATGTGCAAACATTCCTCTGATTGTCGATTGAATCGTAACAACTGCTTTTACAGTAATTGGTTCTACCGGCATAGTTGGTATCACCACACCTGGAAGTTCAGACTCACTTTGACATTTTATTTTGTATGTGTACCGAAGTCTTGAAGGCCTCGAATGGCGAGGTGCCAAGTGGCGTCTCGGCAGGCATGGGGGGACCCGCAGAGCAGAGGTGGAAGGGTAATTGGATGGGGATAAGAGGGAGGGGGGTCTGGATTGAGGGAAAGATATTGGAGACTTTAACATATCTTTTTTTATGTTTAGGGTTTCTTTGAAGATGTTATTCTCAAAGGGCCTCTATCATGGTGTTTATATAGAGTGTGTATCTTTGTGTGGAATGGTGAAAATATCAAGAGAGAGAGAGAGTTTCATGATTGCATTCTAATTCACATGTCAACTGTTTGTTTGTTGAGCATTATTGAGGAGCATATCGATCGATCCATCTTTGATCGATACTTTACTGTTGAACTTGTCAAACTAAAGAATCCAACTGTGATCAGTTTAATAAGTAGATTAAGCCCAAAGAAAATTACTTTCAGATGATGTTGGCATTTGGAGAATTGAAGAAAATAGTTACTAGCACTTCGAACAACGTGGTTCGGTTCATTTATTTCAAACATAAATCGAACGAATCATTTAACGAATGAAAAATTTAGCGAATGAACTTCGAACAACACGAACAAAATAACATTTCTAATTTTGTATTCATTATGGGTTTAAATATTCAAATTTTAACTAATTTTTTTGGTCAACTATCATAAAAATATAAGTAAATATCAACCTGATATAATTTAAATTTGTGGGTAGGACCATGAGGGAGAAGAGAATCATGGATGAGAAAGAGGCGATTATGAATAGGAATTAGGGTTAATCGATCAGAGATTCAGAGAGAAAAGAAGAGAGTCGTAAAGGTTGTGTCAGGGGTAATTAAAATTTAGGGGTGAGCAAAATAGAAGTTTTTTTTTTTGCGTTTTGGATTGGAATGGGAAATTTTTTTATTAGATATAAAATTAATATAATTATATATATTTTGGATTAATAAATAGATATATTCGAACATATTAGCGAACAATCGAACAAACATTGGTATGTTCATGTTCAGTTCATTAATTATTCGAATGAACATAGTTCATTCGTTTATTTTGAACGGAAAATCGAACGAACCATTTAGCGAACGAACTCGAACTAAACGCAAACAAACATCAAACGATGAACAAAACAGCCCTAACTAGCACATGTCAGTGAGGGATATCTCAAATGAGAGAATGAGAGGCTCTAAAAAATGCGATATGATTCACATGTTCAATGAATTGACAGTTCAGTGTGTATTATTATATCACTACTCCAAAAAAAAGCCTTTTGCTACTAAAAAATTTGTCGCTATATTCGTCTCTACGGCCCCGTTGCAGATTCTCTTTTGCTACAAAAATTGTGATTTGTCGCCAAAAGATTGCTACGAAAACTTTGTCGTTGAAGGCTAAGGCAGTGGTAGCTATCATCTTGTTATGGCGCTAGGTAGTGTTTTCTTGCAACTATCTAGTGGTCGCAAAATACTTCTTTTTTGTACCGAAATGTATTATTTACTACCAATGGTTTGTCGCCACAAAACCTATAGGGACCAAGATTTGGTTACCAATTCAAATTTAAATATGTTAAGCACTACTACAATACTCACTTAGTCTCCATAAAACAAATATCAAACAAAAATTTCTGAAAATTATAAAATGTAAATTTAAATAAACAATAATCGTACAAAAATATTTATATCCCATAACATGGTAGCGAGTCTATGACTTGATTAACGTGGCCACTCCCTACTCTCAACACACCAAAACATTAATTAGCTTCATACCCTACAATGAAATCAAAACTAGATATCTTCACAAATAGCGTGTTCTTGCGAAATAACACCAGGATATCTTCACAAATGACGTGTTCCTGAAAGCAAAACTACATAGTTTATGTCGCCCCAATTTCTATCATCTTATTCTATAAACAAAATAAAAGTATATAATATATTAGTTACTTAGCACCTAACAGCCAAATTGAAAATATCTTTGTTTTCATATACATCCAAAAATGAAAATATATATTACTCCAATATCTTCTCTCTCAGATTTTTTTTTCTTCAAATTGAACCGCATTTGAATATAGGAAAACCGAAATACTAAAACTTACATATTTCTGCTCAGCCTCCTCATTAGCCCACCATCCCTTTGCCCCATGATAGCAAATTCTGAAAATGTAAATCAAGTCACCTTCCAATGATAAAAGCTAAATATAACAAATTATAAATTGATAAACTTTAAATTTCAAAAAGTTGCAAAATAACATATTATGTACTAAAATAGCTGACCTTGTGACTACTCGAATAAAAAAAGCACAATCACAATCACAGTCATTGCTCCTTATGCTTCATAAGACCTTTTGGAGGGTTTTGTCTTGCATCTTGTCCACCTTCAAGCTTTTTATAATGGTTAACAATGATAGTCCTATCGATGTCAATGACACATTGCTCATGACTCCTATCGATGTCAATTTATCCTTGAAGAAATGAGTAAATTTTTAGTTATATTGCTTTCATCGAATAAACTCAAAATAAGTTGATTTTGGTCAGAGTGGAAATATCAGAGTGAAAAAAAATTAAAACAAATTTGCAAATATAAAAAAGATTTAATACAGATTATTTTTTATAAAGAATGAATAATTATAAATTAACTATGTGATTTCTACAGTTATCACTAAGAATAACCTAAAAGAAGAAATATACATTAGTATATTTCTATTTCAAGAAACATTTGACTATGTTTCTATTTCAAAAAAGTTTTGGACTTCTGGTTTTATTTTTCCAAATTTGTAATTACAAGTAATTTTGTTAAAATAAAATGAAAAAGACATTTTTTTAAATAAGTAACAAGACATCAAAAAATTTCAAGTATGTTCAATTTTTTTTTCCAGTAAATACATTTTGGATCTTTACATTTTGATCAAAAGAAATTACTTTTTCTGTGTTACAAAAATTCATAACAAATAAGGCCTTACTGAACTGAATTGTCTCCAAATATATACTGAAAATCAAATTATCCTAAAAATGCAAGAGACCAATGTTCAGTATATCTGACTAAACTAAAGTAATTTGACTTGTAGCTTCACACTGCACTCAACAATTGAGTAAAACAAATTTTGGAAAAATAAAACCAAAGTCCAAAGCTTTTTTGAAATATAAATATAGTCAAATGGTACATACCTCTATTAATCGTGCTAAACTGAACTCGTACGAAATTGGGCTGAATCAAAATAAAATAAAAAGACGCAAAACTTACCACCGATAAATTTGGAACCATGCTAAACTGTACCTAATGAATTCAGCTAAAAAGTGGCCAAAAAACACACCCAAAACCAAGCAGAACCCAACTAGTATATACATGGTACCCACCTGAGTTGGATAAAACTGAAACAAGTGGGCAAGAAACTGGTCAGGACTGATCAAAATTGCTGGAATTTGGTCTATACTCAAGCTGCTAATATCAAAATTACAACAAAATTGCTATAGAGCTGCACTAATACCAACCCACAACCAAGAAATTAGTCAAAGTTCGGTCAATTTGTGGCTTAATTGAAGCATATTTGCACAATCAGCCTCTTTGATTTCGAATCACTAACAATTTTTGAAACCCTAGAAAATTCAGAAAAAACAAAAAATAAAAAATAAAAAAGAAACTTAGAGAGTGTCTTACAGTAGATTTGAATGGCTGGTACATAAGAACTGAAAGGGTGTTCCAGCTGCGTGGCTATTCCAGATCGAGTCGACAATGACAAAGGCAACAACGCAGGGATAAAGACGCTGAGCTCTCGTTCGATAAGATTCGGTTCTGGCGAATGGGTTACTCCACCGGCAGAGAGAGCGGCGTGATGCTAGAGTGGACAGGGCCGCGCTCGCTCAAAAGGGAGAGGGAGAGACGCGACAAGAGAGGGGTTGTGTTGATTTTAGGTTTTGGAATAGAATCTCAGCCGCTGATCTAAATGAGATCAATGATTGTAATAAGATGAAGACTATTGAACCCCTTCTTGAGACCAGTTTAGCGACCAATAGTTGTGTTTGTCGCCAAAACAATACTTTTGACAACCAACATACTTGTTCGTTGCTAAAAATATTTTTTCCTGCGTCAAAATATATTTTCGCCGCTGAATATAATACCACGACCAAAATTGCCTCGTAGCCAAAAAGTTGGTGGCAAATTCCTGTTTTTGTAGTAGTAATTATTTTTTGAATGCAAGCTTGAGGGTTCAGTGTGTATTATTTGTGTACCGTGTACGTAGGCTTCAGGCCCTATTTTGTTTTCAATATTTAAGGAACTTTTTTAAGTGGTAAATCTGTACTTACCACAAGAAGCTCACTTTTACTATTTTTTTTTTGAGAATCACTTTTACTAATTTGAAAAAGGACTCATGGACTTATTAAAATATCGACACGAAATTACTATAAATACAAAAAAGACTTGTATTTTGTACGTAGTTATGTTCGATGTGAAATATGAAACGTTAATACATTTGATAACTACTACACTATCACAAAAATCTACACGAAGAAAATGGACGGGCCCAATGAGTTCTAGATTTGACATACAAGTCACAATTGACCCTTAGTACTATTTTAATGTTTTGACTGTAACTTTGAACGCTTAAATCTTCGTCATTATTTTTTCAATTGCCCCGATTCTTTTGGCAAAATTTTCTCCTTGATTTCATCTAACTAACCTATGGCATGAATTTAGAATATCAAGGCCTCAAAAAATTCAAAGCCTTAAAAGAAGTTGTTTATCATACTTGTTACAATTGCTTTTGCCCAAAAAATTCAATATTAAGAATTATAAATAATTATTTAGTAACTACCATATCTCAAGATATAAAACTTTAATTGAACAAAGTTTTAATTTTAAACTTTTTTTCTTCAAAAAAATATTTTTGAAGGGAAATTGGTATCCCCTTATTTCCTTAAAAAAAAAAACTATTTTTCTTAAAATATTTATCAACGAAAAATCTCAATTTTTTTTTGTGTGGAGACCCGAGACCCTCTCAAATAGCTGGGCCGCCACTGACCATAAGAAGACTTTTTTTTTTTTAGCACTATTGAGAAAAATAAAGCAACAGTTGCCACTGGTTTGAAAATAATGTGGTAACTACCATTTCTGCCACTAATAGTGGCGGAACAGATAGATTTTCAGTTCTGCCAAAAACGGCCCATTTTACGCACTAAACGTGGTTAATTAGTATTAAAAATCTTGTTCCGCCACTAGTAGTGGCGGAACATGTTAAAATATTTCATTAAAGATTAACATGGCTCATGAATGGGCAATTAGCGTAAAAATTGAAGAATTACTATGTTCCGCCACTATTAGTGGCGGAACAGTGTAATTAGTAACGGTTTTTCTAAAAAAACCGTTACTAAAAGTGTAATAGTAACGGTTTTTATAAAAATCCCGTTACTAATAATTGTATTTAGTAACGGTTTTTATGAAAGAACCGTTACTAATAGTATAATTAGTAACGGTTTTTATGATAAAAACCGTTACTAATAGTGTATTTAGTAACGGTTTTTTTCAAGAACCGTTACTAATAGTGTAATTAAAGCCCAAAATAAATAATGGCCATGGTTCTATAAAGCTTTATTAGTAACGGTTCTTAAAAAAAACCGTTACTAAATACACTCTTAGTAACGGTTCTTTCATAAAAATCGTTACTAACGATACTTTTAGTAACGGTTCTTTCATGAAAACCGTTACTAAATACAAATATTAGTAACGGTTTTTTCATAAAAACCGTTACTAATTACATTTTTAGTAACGGTTCTTTCAGAAAAACCGTTACTAATTACTAATTCTTCAATTTTTACGCTAATTGCCCATTCATGAGCCATGTTAATCTTTAATGAAATATTTTAACATGTTCCGCCACTACTAGTGGCGGAACAAGATTTTTAATACTAATTAACCACGTTTAGTGCGTAAAATGGGCCGTTTTTGGCAGAACTGAAAATCTGTCTGTTCCGCCACTACTAGTGGCGGAACACAAGTTGTTCCGCCACTAATAGTGGCGGAAATGGTAGTTACCACATTATTTTCAAACCAGTGACAACTGTTGCTTTATTTTTCTCAATAGTGCTAAAAAAAAAAAAAGTCCCATAAGAAAAGGAAACTTACTATAGACTTGTTATCAAAACATGTGCAATAATACAGGAAAACAATGACTTGTTATTTTGTACGTACTTGTAATATGTTAGACATGAAATGTGAAAGGTTATTATCACAAAAATCTACACGAAACCAACCGAAGTACGGGTCCATAATTAAGTTTCAGATTATATAGAGGCAAAAAAAAAAAAAGGTTTCTGATTATACGTAGTTTTGAATAGACGATGTACCTAACGTCTCACATTTGATCCTTAATAATTCCAACAAAATCACACAAAAAAAAGAACAAAACCACGCACGTGGTTGGTTCCTTGGTTGTACTGTACATAAATCTATCTTCTTAAATAATTTTGTTTCAAAATCGATCCATATTAGGCCCAACCTCAATAACTAAGCCCAATAACGAATTAAAGCCCAAATAAAGAGTAACTATGCTGCTAACTGACTCCAAACTATTTCGCAAAACAACCTTCCAACCAATGATCTCACTCCACGTGTGAAGTCAACCCGAATTAGACATGTCTTCTTGTTTGGGTTGAATGTATTTTCATTAATTAATTGTCAGATCTCTCTCTCTCTCTCTTTCATTCCTCCTCCTCCTCCTCCTCCGACGAAATGAACCCCGAGTCCGACCCGCCGGAGTCCTCGCCGGAGATTATGGCCGAGATGACGCCGGAGCCCTCCTCTCCGGCTCCCTCCGCCCCCGTCTCCGCCCCTCTACTCCGCCCGCGCCGCGAGCTCTTCGACCACGGCCTCATCCCCATCCCCAAGCTCTCTCTCCCCGATCCTCTCCCCATCCTCTCTCCGATCAAGTCCAAGTTCGCCAATCACCGAATCGACGCCGCCGCGCTGGCGGAATCGCTGCAGATCTCCAACGAGACCGCGTCTCTGATCCTCCAAACCCTAGCGAGCGTGCTGCATTACGAAGACAAGGAATTGGGGATCGAGGGATATGGAACGGCGGATTTGAGAGACGTGCTGTTGTTTCTCTGCGTGCAAGGATACAAGAGATTGGTGCCGCGCGCCAACAAGGATTCCCCTGTCGTCAATGACGTTTGGCCCCACGCGTCAGCCTTTGACGGATATTTATCCGCCCTTTCTCCAATCCAGGTCTGAATTTAACTAATTTCAATTCCCCTCTTTTTGTTTCATCTGAATAAATCCTCCAGAAATGAAGTGATTTGCCTTCAAAGGTTGACACTTTCATGCTTTATTTACCAATTGATAATCATGGAGCTATCCGTTTTGCTCCATTTATCTTCGGGCACGTGTATTTACGAATCAAAACTGAAAATCCTTCCTTTTTTGTCAATAATCACTAATTCCCTTTCTTTTTCCCTTAACCTTCCAAATTCCCCCTTTGTTTATCGTGAATAATCACTAATTAATTTCCTTCAATTTGTCTTGATATTATGCAGTTAGTGAGGAGCAATAGCAGGAGATTCATGCCGTCACAATCCGACGAAGAAACTCACCAACTCTCCTACTTACAAAAACACATCCCCAATATTCTCTCTTTTCTTTCCGATTCCCTCCCCGATATTCAAGGCGACGATTCCTTGGTATATTTCATTAAAACATCATCAACATAATAAAATAACATTTAATAGCACTATTAACTTAATCATAATTTTCTCAATTTGACAGGTGATAAGTCAAGACACATTTGAGCATCTAGGTTTCCTTCTCCAATTCACAGAAGGAACTCCATTATCTCAATTCTCCCCCTTTTTCACAAACTCAGATCCTGAAATGCCGGATTCCGCAATCCCGGCTTCCCAAATCCACGATTGGATTTCCCAACAGATAACCGCCGCTTTGGAATCCGCGTCAGAAAAGGACAACAACAACAACAACAAAGGATCCTCTCCTCTGAAGGAAAGTTCTACTGCGCATGTCAGCGGTACCGATGCTGATGTCACCATGGTCGACGCTGGAGTGAATAGTAGTGGTATTAATAATAGTAGTAATGTGAGTGGGAATAAGAATAGTGGGAATAATCCTGCGTATTTTAGAAACCAGACTTTTGTGGAAGGGTTTTCTAAGGCTTCTGTTGTGAAGCAGGCTGCTGATATTAAGGGCCATTCCGTAAAGGTATTTATTATTTGAATTAAATATCTTTTTTTTAATAATTGTTGGGTTTCATTTTTAATGATAATAATGTTTTTCCAAATTTGGTAGGTTTTGAACTGCCATGATTCAGTTATATACATATTGGCACCAGTGAGTTATGCGACTGTGTATGGATGTTCTGACACAACCATAGTCCTTGGCGCAATTGGCAAAGTATATTTCATTCATTAATAATTTATTAATTAACAAATTGGTATTTTTGCAAATAACCCACCCAAATTAATGTTATTTTAATATTACAGGCTGTAAAGGTGGAGCATTGCGAGAGGGTGCAAATAATAGCGGCCACAAAAAGAATATGCATAGCGAATTGTCGCGAGTGTATTTTTTACTTAGGCGTTAATCATCGCCCTTTAATCGTCGGTGATAATCACAAACTCCAGGTAATTAATTACTAATAATAACATCCAACTTAATTAATTATTTATTTTATTATATTTTTAAATGGACAGGTGGCGCCGTTTAATACGTACTACGGACAATTGAATGAGCATTTGAGCCAATCAGGAGTGGATCCAAATGTGAATAAGTGGGACCAGCCTTTTGTTTTGGGCATGGTGGACCCGCACGACTCTCTCTCTCATCCAGCTGGCGTTTCTGACGCCCAATCGGAGTCCGCCACCTGTCTCGACCCCGATCTCTTCACCAACTTCCTCGTATGTCATGTTTCCTAATATAAATTTGTTTTTTATTTTATTTTATTTGTTTTTATTTTTATCATGTTTTGTTTCTTGCCCTGTTAATTGATTGTAAACTCTTTGTTTTATTTTATTTTATTTTATTTTTGTTTTTATTTTATTTTATTTTATTTTATGTTATGTTATGTTATGTTATTTTATTTTAGTTTATTTTAATTTAATTAATTTTGTTTTGTTTTATAGATTCCTGAGTGGTTTAGTCAGCAAGTGGAGCAGCCTACGATTTATAACCCGTTTGCTTTGCCTGAGAATTATAGGGAATCTCAGAAGAAAAAGGTTTTCTCTCTCTCTCTCTTATCTTTTCTCTCTCGTTAAAATTGCATTTTTTTTATTTAATATTATGTGATGATTGAAAATATATGATTTGTAGGAATCGAATTTGAAGGAAACGGAGCAAGCGATGAGGAATCTGCAAATGGATGAAAATAGGAAAAAGGATTTTGCATGCGCTCTTCACGCCCAATTTAAAGACTGGCTTTATTGTATGTTTTTTATTCACCCGTTTTATTTTATTTCCATTAAATTTGGTACAAAATTATATTGGTTTTAATGATTATTTATGTGTTTGTGTATTTTATTTTTGTTCAGCATCAGGAAATATACGCCAGTTGTATTGCTTGCAGGCTGATTAAGGTCTATTTGTTGATGGGTAGATTTAATCGTTGAATTATATGTGTTGTGTCTCATGTTTTATTGCATGGAACTTCATGTGTGTAACTTGATGTTTTTTTTTTTAATTTTATTTATTTGATGTAATGTTTTGTCATGTATTTGTGTTTCTAAGAGAAGAAACGTAACTTATGCGAGGTTTTTGGGGTGAATATTTGGATAGAGTTGTGTTGTAACATTTAACAATAATTTTCCTGTTTTATCGACCTTTTTCTTGTACCTTCTGTTGATGAAATACTTTCAGTCGAAAGGTTTAGATGTAATTTTCAAAAATAATTCTGTTTGAAATGATATAAAATCTTTGAGATTTTAATTGATAAAATAACCCAAAATTGTGGGCCAATGGTTTGGTGAAATATTTTCTTTTCTGTTATAAAATTGAAAATTTCAAAAGTGAGGAGGTTTTTCATTATTAGATGGAACTATTTGTTTGTAAAAAGCAATGCAAGAAATTTTGAAATGGTTGTAGGAATATATTCCAAGCCAGACATTAGTGGCATCAAGGAATAAAGGCTTGAGAAATCACCTTCTTTTTGCCAAGCTTGTTTAATATGCTAGTGCAATTTACTCAAATATTCCTTGCTTAACAAAGGTATGAAATTCTATAGCACTACTCTTAGAATCAATTCCCCTCCCTCTTTTTGTTTATCTTTTTCTTAATCTTTTGGGCATTAATCACATGCCCTTTATGCACCCATAAGTCATAACTAAACCAATCCATTCGATACATCAGAGCAATCAAAACCCAAGTGTGTTAGATATATGAATCAAAATGATTAATATTGTAACAGGATGGACTCATGTCTGAATCTCGACTGGAACCTGTCAACAAAATTTGACTCGACCCAACCCAATTATGGAACCTCATTAGCCCTGTCCTACATGCATGCTTTAACAGGTGAACAAATGCCTCTCTTGCTCTCTCATCAAGGCAAAGTGCAAATTCAAATCAGAGAGAGAGAGACAGACGCAAAATACCACAATCTTCTATCCTTTGCTTCCCCAAGGGTTCATTTACCATTCTAACTTGTTATTCATCATATGCTTGGCCAAGGAACTACATAGTGAGAGAAAGAATTCTAGTTATTTGTCACCGTCTCCTACGGTAAGGTGATATATATATTCATATATTTATTACTAACATTTTATTTCCTTTTTAAGCATAATATTTTTCAATTTCTATTTGTTTTCTAAGATTGAAAAGTGAAACCAGGGAAACAATAAAAGGAGAAATTAACTAAGTCTTTGAGATGAGCCATATACATCTTGTGAACCAAGGTGCTGATGCACACCATGAAGACTATCAATTGAAGGACACAAACCCTCTTTTGGGGGAAAAATGGCCGGCCATGGGTGGGGCTCGTGCCAACGACAAGCTCAACAGCACTTATGATTTGGTCGAGCAGATGTTCTACCTATATGTTCGTGTCGTAAAGGCCAAGTACGCATATACGCCCTTCAATTGATTCATAATTCCATATTATGATTGTAAACTTTCCTCTTAATAGGTTATAACTTGATAAAAATCATGATTGAATAGGGATCTTCCTCCAAATCCTTTAACCGGAGGATGCGACCCCTATATGGAGGTGAAACTAGGAAACTACAAGGGCACAACGAAACACTACGAAAAACGTCATAACCCCGAATGGAACCAAGTCTTTGCTTTCTCCAAAGATCGGGTCCAATCATGCTCCTTGGAAGTCTATGTGAAAGACAAAGGGATGGTCGGTCGAGACGATTACATGGGCAAAGTTGTGTTTGACCTAAATGAGGTCCCAACTAGGGTTCCTCCTGACAGTCCACTGGCCCCACAATGGTACCGGTTGGAAGATCCAAGGCAAGGGGAAGGGGCAAAGGTACGAGGTGAGATTATGTTGGCAGTATGGATCGGTACGCAAGCTGACGAGGCGTTTCCTGAGGCCTGGCACTCGGATGCTGCATCGGTTCACGGTGAGGGCGTGACAAGTGTACGTTCAAAGGTTTATGTGTCCCCTAAGCTTTGGTATCTTAGAGTGAATGTTATTGAGGCGCAAGATGTGCAGCCTGCCACACGTGGGCGTACTCCAGAAGTCGTTATCAAAGGTCAAGTTGGCAATCAGGTATGCATCAGATGAAATTACAAATGTTGTTATTGCCTGAATGTATATATTGACCTCATATAACTGCCCATGATGAACTAACATCTCAAATATAAGTCAGGTTGTAATATTTATAAATTGGTTCATCTATATTTGTAATTCAAACTATTATATATTTATAGGTGTTGAAAACGCGTCCATCTGCTTCAACGACTCTAAATCCGAAATGGAACGAAGACCTACTCTTTGTAGTAGCCGAACCATTTGAAGAGCAACTCGTACTTCACGTCGAAGATCATGTCAGCCAAGGAAAAGACGACTTGCTAGGCCGTGTCACATTACCCCTAACCCTATTTGAAAAACGGTTCGACCACCGGCCGTTCGTCCAGTCTAGGTGGTTCGACCTAGAGAAATTTGGTATTGGTACTCTAGAAGGCGAGACAAGAAGAGAACTCCGGTTCGCAAGTCGGATCCATTTAAGGGTGTGTTTAGAAGGGGCATATCATGTAATGGACGAGTCGACAATGTATATAAGTGATAATCGTCCGACAGCGAGACAACTATGGAGGCCTCCAGTCGGTATTTTGGAAGTTGGTATTCTGGCGGCCAAGGCATTGCTTCCGATGAAAAATAGAGAAGGAAGAGGAACTACAGATGCGTATTGTGTGGCAAAGTATGGGCAGAAGTGGGTCCGTACAAGGACTCTTGTTGGTACGTTTAGTCCGACTTGGAATGAACAATACACTTGGGAGGTGTTCGATCCTTGCACCGTCATCACAATAGGTATAACAAAATGTACAAATTTGTTAAAAAGTGTACAAATACATAGTTAAGAACTTTTTATATTAGGATATGTTTGAAATGTGTACATGTTAATTATCAGGTGTGTTTGACAATTGCCATCTTGGAGGGGGACCAAGCTCGACTCGGGATTCACGGATCGGGAAGGTGCGGATCCGTTTATCAACCCTTGAAACTGAGCGGGTTTACACACACTCATACCCTCTTATTGTCTTAACTCCATCAGGAGTCAAGAAGATGGGAGAACTCCAGTTAGCATTACGTTTCACGTGTCTTTCTGTTGCTTCAATGATGCATCTCTATAGCCAACCCTTGTTGCCAAAGATGCACTATTTACACCCTTTCACTGTCAGCCAACTCGATAGTCTTCGGTAAAACACGTTAAAATCTATAAACTTTATTCAGTATAATGATAAGGAACTTAAAATTAAATATGTAAATGAATTTCTTAATAATTGGCAGGTATCAAGCAATGGCCATAGTGGCGGCCCGTCTAGGCCGGAGCGAACCGCCTCTGAGAAAGGAAGTGGTTGAATACATGCTCGACGTGGAATCTCACATGTGGAGCATGAGACGAAGCAAGGCCAACTTCTTCCGAGTCATGTCTGTGATGTCCAGTCTAGTCGCCATTTTCTCCTGGCTCGGAGATGTCTGTCGATGGAAAAACCCTGCAACCACTGTGCTGGTCCATATTTTACTTTTGATCCTCGTCTGGTATCCTGAACTCATCCTTCCCACAATCTTCCTCTACATGTTTTTCATCGGTCTATGGAACTATAGATTACGTGAAAGACACCCACCACACATGGATCCGAAGCTCTCGTGGGCTGAGGCTGTCAGTCGTGATGAGCTGGACGAAGAATTTGATACATTTCCTACGTCGAAACAACAAGATTTGGTTTATATGAGGTATGACAGGTTGAGAAGCGTGGCGGGACGGATACAGACGGTTGTTGGTGACATGGCGACTCAAGGAGAGAGGGTCGGATCGTTGCTGAGCTGGCGAGATCCTAGGGCTACTTGCCTTTTTGTTCTTTTTTGTCTGTTAGCTGCTATTACGCTCTATGTGACGCCTTTTAGGGTTGTTGCATTAATTGCAGGGTTATATCTTTTACGGCATCCGAGGTTTAGAAGCAAGTTGCCAGCGGTTCCAGTCAATTTCTTCAGAAGGTTACCCTCCAAGATTGATAGCATGCTTTAATGTCGTGATCGTTTTGTGCTTAATTTGTGTTTTATTTTATTTTCTTTGGATTTATATTTCTATTTTCTTGTATTATATGTTGATGAATTCGCGTTTGATTTCAGAAGGCGGCTTAATTCGTACACCAATAATGTAACCATTTCTCTCATATAATAAAACAGGGTGTTTTGCATAACGACAATGTAACTACTTTCAAAATTGCAAGTGTTGTGCTTTTTTTTTTCCTTCAATGAGATTATGTAGCTTTTTCCTCTGAATTGGTCCGAACAACAATTATTCAAATGTCGCAAACATTCAATCAGACATGAGAATGAGATAAACAATTCCTCAATTAAGAAACATTCGGGTCGAGGCCATAATTCAGCCTTATTCTAACCTCTCTAGCCAACCAACCAACCAAACAACCAATCAAGCATCACTTCTATTTCCAACCAAACAACAGAAAAACAACCAAATTCCTCAATCAAACAAAGAATGGACAAACTTCACATTTCAGATCATCAATAAATAAACAATTAATTACATGGAAACGGAATTTCTCCAAGGCAATCTATCAAGCGCATCAACAATGGCCTTACGAAACGCATCTCCATGCAGAAAAAACGATGAAACATGTCCACCTGTCACCCACCTCACCTCCGACCCCGGCCACGCCTTCTGCAGCTCCATCACCGAATGTTTCGGTATATACGCATCATCCTAATTTTAAAAAAAAATCAAACATTTCATACAATTCCACATAAAAGACTATACAAAGCACTAATTAGAACATAGGGATAAATGCACCGTTAGTCCCTGTACTTTAATTGGTTGCCATGTTTAGTCCTTGTACTTTTGTTTAGACTTTTCGGTCCCCGTACTTTATAAATTGTGCACATTTAGTCCCTCACTTAACGGAAGTAGCTAACACCGTTAATTTTTTTTTAATAAATGACTATTTTGCCATTTTGATCTTATTTATAAATGATTAAAAACGCACTATTCACAAAGTACAGGGACCAAAAAGTTGAAATCAACAGTACATGGACTAAACGTGCACCCAATTAAAGTACAGGGACTAACAGTGCATTTATCCCTAAAACTTACACAGTCCTAATTAAAAAACCAAACATTTCATACAATCCTAATTAAAAACTATACAAAACCCTAATTTTAATTTTGAACTCACAGTGGCAGCAACAAAGATGGCGGATTGAGGGCATTTAGGCACCGGAAACTTAGTCACATCAGTTAAGGAGAGAACGGATCTGAGTTTCTCTCTGACTTGATCGATGGTGACTTCTTGTTGCTGACCCGACGGGTCGAACACGGGATCCGCTGCGTCATTTTTCAGCGCGTCCCACGCTGTGGCGTGTTGGTAGACTCCCTCACAAAATGGAACGACGGCTGAGTGTGGGGCTAAAAACGGTAATGTTGCGATTGGTGTTGGGTGGAGAGCTCCCACCATTGCTGCGTGCACGCCACCTGGAAAAAAGAGAAATAAAAAATAGTTATTATTTAAATTTTATTTTTACAGTTTTTAGATGAGGAAGTGAGAAAAGGGGGTAATTTAAGCATTTTTTGGAAAAGGATAAATGCACTGTTAGTCGACGCACTTTAATTGGGTTGCAATTTAGTCCCTGTACTGTTTAGATTTGATTTTTAGGTTGATTGATGTGTGTTCTGTATTTTTTAGATGGATAAGTGAGAAAAGGGGCAATTTTGGCATTTTTTCAGAAGGGAAAAATGCATCATCAGTCCATGTACTATAAAATTTGACATGTTTAGTCCTTGTACTTTTATGAGAACATGCACAATTCTATAAAGTACAGGGACCAAACATGTCAAATAAATAGGACAGGGACTAAATTGCAATCCAATTCAAGTATAGGGACTAAAGGTGCATTTGTAAATTTTATATGTTTTCGCATTGGTATCCATGATTTTTCACATTTTTAGGGGTACACATGACGTTTTGAGGTTTTGCAGGGGTAAACATGAAAATTACCCACAAAATTATTATATTTATTATTTACATAATTGTTTTTTTTATTTTATTAATTACCCATGCTGAGACCACAAACACCGGTTTTGCCGAAACCGGCTTGAGATTCCAGCCAGTGCAAAAGGCATCTTGATTCATCAATTGTCGCTTTTCCTAAAAGCAACAAGTCGCTCACACATAATAGCCTTGATCCCTTTTGTAATTTCGGCCGTCTGTTTCCGTAAAACGGACTGCATTACAATCGTTCAATATTTTATTATTATTATTGTATATATTTTAACACAAAGTTCATGATAAATAAATAAATACCTTTCAAGCACCATAGTAGCAACATTTTCCTTCAAAAGGGGAGCACCGAGTCTCAGCCTTCTTTCAAATGTATGATCTCCGGTTCCTATAGATCATTATTATTATTTTAGAAATTTGCAAAAAAGCCCCTGCATCATGCCTAAATTGCCAAAAAAACACCTACATTATCAGAAATTGCAAAAAATCCCTCCATTGTTCAAAATTACAAAAAAAAATTCAGACTCTCAAGTTCTCTCTGACGGTACTAAATCATCACAAATTTCAATAATATAAGGGCTTTTTTCTGCAAATTTCCCTCATTATCATCATTATTATTACTATTATTTTTTGACCTGCCAGGTGGACAACACAAGCCATCTTCTGAGGCGGAACATTCTTAGGGCTCAAGAAAGCAATCCTCGCCATCCTACTCTCAATCGGCAACGCATGAACCAACCTCTGATCAAGCGTAGTTCCAAAAACGCCCTCCTTCAATCTCGCGTTGTTCGTCTCCCACACGGTTTTCCAGGCGGGACGGATGACAGCGGGCGGCCACGCCAGGCTGGACGCGTCAGGGAACAGCTGGCGCACCATCTGCTCGAGCAGCTGGAGTTGCGTGCCGCCCCATCCCTTTGAGAAGAACGGCGTGCCGAGCTTCGCGCGGTGCAGAATCGTGCCGTATATGTGATCTAGAACGTAGTGGAGGATTCCGAGGTTTACTGATACCATTGTTTCGGTGACAAGTCTGTGGATTGGTTAAGAGAGAAATGTCTCAATGTTTAGTTTTGATTTGATTTAAGTATAAATTTGGTTGAAAGTAGAGGAAAATCAAGAGATCTGATTGATCTAATTTGTATAGATCAGTACTAATTTGGATGATAAAAGGGGAATAACAGCTCTATGGCGATAAAAGGAGACGAATTGGAGTGAAAACCGAGGCCTTTTTTTTCCTTGGGTGTTGTAAATTTGTAAGTGGATAAGAAATAGAGAGGAAAAACTACCCAGAGTAAAAGTAAAACCGGCACCGCATTTTTTCGATGTGGCCCCTAAACTATTTTAGATTGTCTCTGTTTGACTTTACAAGATATCTTGTTGTTCTATCTGTGTGGTCACATGTGCAGTTATTATTAATTTTTAATCAAATACTAAAGATCTATTGTTGAAGCCTTATTATTTCATTTGGATAGTTATTATTAAATGTTAACTCTTGTTGAATGTTGATATGTTGGATTCGTTGTTAAGATATATATAAATGCAAGAGATTCACATTCATGTATGTTTGTAGTAAAATAGGCTCATTATTTCAGCAAAAAATGCTCAATTTTCATTTCCTTTTGTGAAGCTCGTATACATGCCCCCTGTTAAATACCCCACTTATCCTCTTTCACTGTCAAACGGGTTCATGTGCTGTTAAACAGGTCCGTTTGACATCTTTTTACACGTGGGTTCCGTTTGACAGTGTCAAATTTGTAGGTTAGGTTTGACATCTTTTTACACGTGGGTTCCGTTTGACAGTGTCAAATTTGTAGGTTAGGGGGATTTTAATAGGGGCCCAAATATACTTTTCCAAAAAGGCTGGTGCTTTCTTTAGTCAAACTTCACTGTTCAGTTAATCAATCATCTCCATCTCCATCTACAAGACTGAGACTGAGACTGAGACTGAGAAAGAAAGACGAGTGCAAAGACGCACTCTTCGTTCACCATGGAAGTACCAGCATCAATGGCGGAGCTGTTGAGCTTCTCAACTCTACCCCTCATCCTCATTTCACTCACATCCATCGCCCTCATCCTCCGCTCTCTCCGTTCAACCGTTCCTCCATCCCCTTTCGCTCTACCAATCATCGGCCATCTCCACCTGCTCGGCCCTCTCCCTCACAGATCCCTCCATCGCCTCTCCCTCCGCCTCGGCCCCCTCTTCCGCCTCCGCCTCGGCCAGGTCAACTTCCTCGTCGCCTCCTCCGCCTCCATGGTCAAGCAAATCCTCAAGCCCCATGACTCCTCCTTCTCCGACCGTCCCGTTTCCCCCGCCATTCAGAACCTCTTTTACGGCGGCTCTGATTTCACCTTCAGCACCGGCCCTTACTGGCGTTTCATGAGGAAGCTCTGCATGTCTCAACTCCTCGGAGGGAAAACCATAGATCTCCAATCGCAAATCAGACAGGAGGAGATTCACAAACTTGTTAAAACCTTGTTTGAAGAGTCAAAGAAGGGGAAAGAGGTCGACTTGGACAGCCAGCTCGTCAGACTGGCGAACAATATCGTAACACGCATGTCAATTGGGAGCCAGTGGGCTGAGGCGGAAGAGGAGGCGGCGGAGGTGAAGGCCGTGGTGACTGAGGTGCCGGAGCTGTCAGGCGGATTTGACATGAGAGACTACATATGGATTGTTGGTAAATTAGGGCTTGATTTACAAGGGATAGACAAGAGGGTTAAAACGGTGAGAGAGAGGTTTGATAGAATGATGGAGAGAGTTTTGAGGGAGAAGAAGGCTAAGAGAAAAGAAAGAAGTGAGAAAGAGAATAAGGATATATTGGACATGCTAATGGATATTTATGAGGATGAGGGGGCTGAGATGAAACTCACCATGGAAAATATCAAAGCTTTCATCATGGTAAGTAAACTCTCTACTTTTGTTACAAAAAACAAACCATCATAAATTTCTCTTTTAGTTAATTTAGAATTAATTACGAATTAGGATATGTTCGTTGCGGGAACAGACACGACATCTCTAACAATGGAGTGGACTTTATCTGAACTCATAAACCATCCACACGTTCTACAAAAAGCCGCGCAAGAAATCGACACGATAGTCGGCAAAGAAAGACTAGTCAACGAAACCGACATTTCTCAACTCCCTTATCTTCAAGCCATCATCAAAGAAACCTTAAGACTCCACCCAACCGGACCAATAATCGCTCGTTTATGCACCGAAAACTGCACGGTCAATAACTACACAGTGACAGCTGGCACGACGCTATTCGTTAATGTTTGGGCGCTCGGTAGGGACCCGGAGTGTTGGGAGAACTCGTTAGAGTTCTGCCCTGAGAGATTTATCGGGCAGGAGATGGACGTGAGAGGGCAGCAATATCAGTTCTTGCCATTTGGAACGGGCCGGCGGATCTGCCCGGGAATTACATTGGCTATGTTGGTTGTGCAAACCACAATTGGTGTGATGATACAATGTTTTGATTGGAAGATGAAAGATGGAGGGCTTGCTGACATGGCGGAAGGTGCCGGAATGACGCTGTCTAGGGCTAAACCGCTTTTGTGCGTGCCGGTTCCACGTGTTGACGTTGCCAGTTTTACGTTATGAAATTTAGTGAGAATTAAATAATAAAATATCTGTTATTTATCTTTTATTTGATTAGAGACAGTGTATGAATATGAGAAGATGATAAATCCAATAATTTCAGAAAGATGTTGAATTTAGATCTTGTTTTTGGAAATATAGACTTTTTGTTACAACCACAAAATGATGTATCAGTATCAGCTACATCCTTGATTAGATTAGTTTGACAGGCCAGGGCGTACTAGTCATTAATTATACTGGCTTTGTACTCTTGTTCAAATCTTTTGGTTTTATTTCCTGTTAAATAAAAAAGATACCCAAATCATGTCTAAATAGTGTATATTTAAATTAATATAAAGTACACAATTCATGCTTCATATAATATAGATATTGCAAAACTATTATCCAACAACTTACGTTCATCAAGAAAATCAACTAGTCAAGAAAATTAAAAAGTAATAGAAGATGAAAGGAAAAGTACTTTGAATAACAAGTTCAAACATTTCAATACCAACTTAACAGATGAACATTTAGTTAACAGTCCCACTAACACGACTTAACTCAGAAATAGACTACCAAATAACTTCAATTTGCACTTTCACTAGCTAAACTCTCGAAATTAACCACAAAATAAGACCGAAAACATTTCAAAAATCAACTTTGATTCATCTCATTTTCTATTTTTCCCTTTTTTACGGCTTTCGAGGCGCTGCCTCGCCTTCTCAAACTCTTCTTCAGTCGGTTCGCTCTGAGAACTCGGATCGCATTTTGACATAATTGAAGACAGAATTGAATTAAATTGCTCTTTCCTCTGACTTCTTCTTTCCACTATTGCACTACCCAGATCATCCATCTCTTTCTTCTTTTTCCTTAAATAAAAAATAAAATATAAAGTGTATTTATTAATTCATTATTCAAGGCGGAAAATAAAATAATAAAAAAATGAGTGATTGATAATTGAATAATTACTTGGAGGGCCTTTTTAATGGATTAGTTGGAGGTTTGATTTGAGAAATCTTCTTTGCCCACTTCTCATATTTCTTTGTTGCTTTTAATTCACCTATTTCGAAACATTAATATAGATTAATTAAGTTAAACACAATTAATTAAAATAAATCAAAGTTAAGTAATTATGAAAAAGTACAAACCTTCAGCTATAGCTTCATCAATTATATCTTTAAACCGGTGCGAATCCAGCTTTTCATCAGAACAAATCATTGAACAAAAGAGCCTGAAGAAACAAATAAGTCAATATTTCCATATATTTGTCATGTTACATACAACACCCTGTCTTTTCTAGTAATTAAATTTGACGGCTGCATTATTTATTACAATTTCATGTTGCCTTTGCATTTTGTATAAAGATCCTTAAGATCATTCTTTTCTGTATCAGAGCCTCTGTAGCTCGCCTCAAATTCTTCAATATCCTCTTCCGTAACCTGATATTTCATTGATATAATAAAATATTCCATTTCAGAAACAAAATCAAGAAAAAAAATATAAATCTCACAGTATGATTAAATACTAAGATCAAATGATACCTTTTTGTACATAGTCCTGAAATATTCTTGAAGATCGTTTGCAGCATCTCCACCCAAGGCCTAAAATGAGAAATATGTACAGAAAATATTGTAAAATTACAAACAAGTCCATAATAAAAATTGAAATAATTTTTTTTAAATGTTTACAAGTTAGCCTTGCGTCTTCACCCTGATAAAAACCCTGGCGATGAGGTATTTCACTAAATTTCATTTACATAACATTTTTATCTCATTTAGTTATCATATCATGTGAATTCGTATCAGTAATACATGAATTAAATATTTTTTATTTTTGATAATTGTTTGCAGGAAGCCAAGTCGAAATTTCAGACTTTGCAAAAGGTTATATCAATTCTTGGAGATGAAGAAAAGAGGGCTCTTTATGATCAAACTGGCATTACTGATGATGATGTAAACATTTAAAAAAAATTATTTCAATTTTTATTATGGACTTGTTTGTAATTTTACAATATTTTCTGTACATATTTCTCATTTTAGGCCTTGGGTGGAGATGCTGCAAACGATCTTCAAGAATATTTCAGGACTATGTACAAAAAGGTATCATTTGATCTTAGTATTTAATCATACTGTGAGATTTATATTTTTTTTCTTGATTTTGTTTCTGAAATGGAATATTTTATTATATCAATGAAATATCAGGTTACGGAAGAGGATATTGAAGAATTTGAGGCGAGCTACAGAGGCTCTGATACAGAAAAGAATGATCTTAAGGATCTTTATACAAAATGCAAAGGCAACATGAAATTGTAATAAATAATGCAGCCGTCAAATTTAATTACTAGAAAAGACAGGGTGTTGTATGTAACATGACAAATATATGGAAATATTGACTTATTTGTTTCTTCAGGCTCTTTTGTTCAATGATTTGTTCTGATGAAAAGCTGGATTCGCACCGGTTTAAAGATATAATTGATGAAGCTATAGCTGAAGGTTTGTACTTTTTCATAATTACTTAACTTTGATTTATTTTAATTAATTGTGTTTAACTTAATTAATCTATATTAATGTTTCGAAATAGGTGAATTAAAAGCAACAAAGAAATATGAGAAGTGGGCAAAGAAGATTTCTCAAATCAAACCTCCAACTAATCCATTAAAAAGGCCCTCCAAGTAATTATTCAATTATCAATCACTCATTTTTTTATTATTTTATTTTCCGCCTTGAATAATGAATTAATAACCTATTTTTTTGTGATTTCATCTTGTGAAGATTATTTCTATTTTTTTCTTTGAAAAATATAAAGAAAGAATGTTATTTGAAAATGCTTGTTATTTTTGAGTTTATGTATTCATTCGTTTTCTTTGCTTTTTTTTTTTGTTTCTGTATGATGAGAGTTAAGTGTAATGTAAAAAAATCATCTGAAGAAATGTGTACATTTGTAACTGATGATGATGCTTCCAACTTATAATGTGGATTAATTATTGTGACAGGTTCGCTTCAGTTTTGTTATTGGTTCACACATCTTGTGAAGTTCAATAAGGTTTGACATTTGACTTCTACAAGATAGGTACTTCATGTTCAGGAAATCTTAAATAACTCCTAATTTTTGTGATTTCATAAAAAAAATATTATTTTCTTATTTTGTAAAATATAAAGAAAGATTACTATTTGAAAATCTTTGTTATTCTAGTTTATGCTCTCTGCCGCATTTCCCCACAATACTAACAAGCAACAGAACATAAAATAAAAAAAGATGTATCAAGAAATATAACATTCACATATCAACAAATCAAACAAATATTATTCCAAACAAAATAAATTAAATCCGCATACAAAAATCAATTTCTCAAATCTTGATTACTCAACCAAATTCACATAAAAAATCTCAATTTCTATCTTCTCTCCCCTTCTTTAGTTGAAGTAGTAGGCAAGGACGGAAAGGACAGAGGCGCCAACAATGGTGCCCATTGTCGGACCGGAGACGGCAAAAGCACCATTGGTGTGGCCAGCCGGACCAGGAGCAGGCGCCTCAGCAGCAAGAGCTGACGTGGCAGTTGCAGCGACGAAAAGGAAAGCACAGGCGATCTTCTTCATCTCCATTGTTGATTGAGGGTTATTAAACAGAGCTCGAGTTTTAAAGTTTCCAAGGAGATGTGTGTTTAGTTAATATGTTTCTCTCTTTGTGTGTTGTGTTTGGAGGGGAGAAATGGGGTGCTTTTTATAGGGTGAGATTGGTTGAAGTTGTTTGTGAATTTGTGGTTGAGGCTTGAGACAGATGGTTATTGTTATTGTCAGCCGTCAGGGTTAGTTTTCTATTTTTAAAGAAGGAAGTTATGTTGAAATAATAGACGTTGATTCATTTGGTTTTAACTGTAGCAAATTCAGCATTGAAAAATCCAGGATTTCAGTTCCAGGTATCTGAGAATACGAACTTGAAATACCGAGATTTCAAATTCTGTAATGGGAAGAACCGAGATTTCAAATACTCGCAAATAAATTGATCTTGTAATTGTTCCCCATTTTGATGCATCACTGGTCCACGTCAGTAGAGAAGAGAAGAGAGATCAACTGACTGGAAGTTGAATAAACCTCTTCATCTTCTTCTCAAAATCCTTCCCTCTCTCTCTCTCTGAAGATGGATTCGCAAGTGTTAGTGGCGCTCGCTCTCTCACTAGTGGGCGGATTGAGCACATCACTAGGTATGCAACAATTTGTTTTATGATTTTTCTGCCAGTTCTGAGATGCGAATTTTTGGAATTGCCGTTATGTTCGTTGCTATTTCAATTTTATTTGTTCAATTTTGTTGATTTGGGATGTGGGTTTTGAGTACGAGCGCTTCTAATCATCAATTTGGTTCCAAATTTCAATTCTTTTAGAAATTTTGCGTCTGAAGCATTATTTGGGGGTTTCGTTTCTGTATAGGCTGTGATTTGTGACCCTTAGGCATAATTCATCATATATATAACTTCGATTTTATATAGTTATATGGTTTTACCTTTAATTCGATTAGAAATATTGTAACTTTTCAGCATTTCTATTGTTACTTTAGTTTTGAAAGCACCAGTTTAGATGATTTGCCATTAAGTAACACTTATCATTTTGTTCATAATAATTTGTAAGCCTTGATTCAGTTATTAAATTAATTTTTTATTTCGTGTAGGAGCATTATTTGTTATTATAAATCCAGCACCTAATCTTAAGATGCTCGGCCTTCTTCAGGTCATTCTTTTATTTTCCGTTCTGAATTAATTTGTAATTACCAAATGCCCATTTCTTTAATAAACTAACAGTATTTTTTTTGTAGGGTTTTGCGGCTGGTCTAATGTTGAGTATATCATTCTTAGACTTGGCGCATAATGCGCTTAATTCTATTGGTTTTCTGAAAGGCAATCTTTGGGTAATAATACAATTTTTTATTTCTATATTAAATTAAGTAATATTTGGTTTTTGTAAACATAATAATATTTTCCTATTTATTATTAGTTCTTTGCAGGAGTGTTATTCTTTGGTTTTGTTGTAAACTTTATTCCTGAACCAACTGTTGTACCAGATACAGACAAAAAGGTCTGTATTTCTTATTTTTCTTTTCATAAATATTTACTTTATAAATACATTTATCTATTTCAAGATTTAGTTGTTTCCTCAGTTATTTTTTATTATTTGAATAAAAAGAAGAGTGAGACAGAAGATGAAGGATCAGGAAAAGACATGATGAAGAAACATAAGCGACAAGTTTTCTTTAGCGGAATTATTACTGCTGTTGGTTCGTATTTTTTTATTGCAATATTTTTATTATTTATTATTTTTGTATATTTATTAGATTAGGGTTTTGATTTTATGTTCTAGGCATTAGCTTGCACAATTTTCCTGAAGGAATGGCTGTTTTTCTTGGTTCTATCAAGGTATTTGTTTTTTTTTATTATTATTATTATTATTATTATTATTATTATTATTATTATTATTATTATTATTATTATTATTATTATTATTATTATTATTATTATTATTATTATTATTATTATTATTATTATTATTATTATTATTATTATTATTATTATTATTATTATTATTATTATTATTATTATTATTATTATTATTATTATTATTATTATTATTATTATTATTATTATTATTATTATTATTATTATTATTATTATTATTATTATTATTATTATTATTATTATTATTATTATTATTATTATTATTATTATTATTATTATTATTATTATTATTATTTATTATTTCAACATTTTTTTTTAACTTATAGGGGCTTAGAGTTGGAGTTAATTTAGCCTTTGCAATAGCCTTGCATAATATTCCTGAGGTAAAAAAAAAATCTTAAAAATTTTAATTAAATTTATTAAATCATTTTTGAGTTAATTTAATCTGTTGTTTCATTTAGGGTGTTGCTGTAGCTCTTCCAGTATATTTCGCGACTAACAGGTATTTCTCTTTTCAAATGTATTTCTATGTATTTTTATATTTAATTTATTTCCATTAATTTCTCGACATTTTCATTAATTTAGCTTTAATTAATTTTCTTATCATAATTATGTTTATAATTATATCTATTTTTTGATTGGGCAGTAAATGGCAGGCCTTCAAACTGGCAACTCTTTCAGGTTTTGCTGAACCACTTGGAGTTATTATTGTTGGTAAAAGAATTTTTTTATATATAATATTTCTTGTTTATCAATATTTTTTTGCTTTTTTATTTACATAGACCACATTTGCTTTTATTTGCAGCTTATTTATTTCCAAGCAGTCTAAACCCCGAAATTCTTGATGGATTACTTGGCGCAGGTACTTAACATTTTTTCCCTAAAATTATGTTTATATTTGAATGGAGATATGATAATCTCTTTCTATTTTGCTTGTAATTCCCTAATTAATGAGATAAAAATTAATATATTATTATTATATATTTAGTTGGAGGTGTGATGGCATTTTTAACGTTGCATGAAATGTTACCACTTGCATTTGATTATGCCGGTCAAAAACAAGCTGTTAAAGCCGTCTTTCTTGGAATGGCCTTCATGTCCGCCAGGTAATTAATCAATTTATTTTTTAAATATTTATTTTGTAATTTTATTATTATTTTTTGGTTAGTTAATTTTTGTGTGTTTTGTATTGGGCAGCTTGTATTTCTTAGAAATTAGTCTTCCACAGGATTTGAGCTTGTAAACTTGGATTTTTGTGATTATATCTACACTGACTTCTTTTTTGTAAGTATTGTACGTTTTCTTTATTTTTACTGTACGTTTTCTATATTTTTACTGTACGTTTTCTATATTTTTACTGCATGAACTAAAGTATGAAAAAATGGAACAGAAATGGAAGGTGGTAATACTTTTAAATATATATTTACAATATGATTTTTTTTTCTTATTATCAATGGGAATGCATATTGACGTGTATGTTTGCTTGTTTGATTTTTCAGAATGTAATTCAACAGTTTAAAGGCGATGATCATGTGCATTGTGTTTAAATATTATGTTGGGCCCTTTTTGAAATTGGGCCAACCATCTATTGTATCTTTTATTTTAGAGTTACATTTGCTTAGATCTTGTATAATGTTGTTTCTATGTGGAATAAACATTTTTTTCTTGTAAAATAATGACTTTTAAGTTAAGTGCCTCCATTAGAAATTGAAGAAATTCAAAGTACCATCTCTTTGAATTAGCTAAGCTAGGAAGAAATCAATTATTTTTGGCTAAACCCTAATTTTCATGAGTATCATTCTTTCATAACAAATTTAGCAATCTATATTTATATAGTTATGGGCATTGAGTGGCTTGACTAGGCATGTAATAATCAGATTTAGACTTGCCAACCCAACCCACCATCTAATACTAGTTAAATTGTAGATTTGTTAGTTGTCATATTCCATTAGTACAAATCAGCCAATGAGAGCATGCCATGTCATTAATTTCCAACAAAAAATATATTGTAATAATGTGTTTATAAATAAGGGTCTCTCTCATAAAAATACCTAGTTCTACTTTTCTTGTGATTGGTGGCAACGAGTAGTGGTGATGGAGTTTTGGTGGCCCATCACTCTTACACATGAAAAGCAATATAAATTAATTATACATCACCGCAATTAATTAATATTACAATTATCATTAACCTTTTTGGAACACCTATTATTATTTGTACTTGAAAGAGATCTCCAAAAGAAAATGAAGAAAAGAAAAAATTATTTAGGCTTTTTCTAAGATATATGGATATACTCGACAGTTTTTGCCTTAACTTCGATATGTTGATAGAGAGTAATTAAACAAAAGGACAACCAATGATGAGCGTGATATAATTTTCTCATATATAATTAATAAATGATTAACGTAAATGGTAAATTAGTTTGTGAAATAGTTAATAATTGTTGTTGATTTGTCTATTTTGTAACAATAAAACTATGGTCACTATGAAGTTGTGAGAAGAAAATTTGTCAAACTGAAGTTATTTATTGTCAAATTGAAGTTAATAATTGTTGATTTTCCGTTTCCCTTATTATCATGAGTAGGACCCATACAAAAAACAAGTTCCTCTTTTGGAGAAGGGATCTAAGCAAAGAAGACTCTTCCTCTACATATCATTATCCAAAGATTTGATATGTCTCTGCAGAGTAGGATCATGGACCTAGGTGTCAAATATTGGCTTTTATTCCCTCATTAGTCCTAATCCATAAACAAATATATAAATAAATAAAAAATAAGCTTACAAATGTTGCCTTGTCTGAACCCCTTTACCATTTTCTCCAACTACTCTCCATTCATATAAAAATGGAGACATGATACATCCTCAAATGTCTGATTAAAAATGAAAAAAGGAAACAAATCTCGAAAGATGAAAAACAAAGACAAATTTCGAAAAAATGAAAATAAAAAACAAGCCATTCGTGCGGATAAGTGTCCAGTGCTGCTGCCCTAAACAGTGACAACACCGATCCATGTGCTCTGCTTTTTCATTCTTCTTCAAATCTTCTTCAAATCTTCTTTGTTTTATATTATTATTTTTGTGAAGTGTTCTTATTTTATTTTTTACAGAGACAAAACTTTGTTCGATTATTTTTTCAAAAACGCATGCCCTGATCTTCAGCCCCTCTCTCTCCAGATCCAGTAATTTTAAAGAAGGAAGTTATGTTTTTTTTTTTTTGCGGATTTAACTTGCCCTTGGGCAAGAAGGAAGTTATGTTGAAATAATAGACGTTGATTCATTTGGTTTTAACTACATAATTAGAGTGATATTAAATAGATTTTTATTTATTTTGAAAAGATCATATCTGAATGGATATGAGATGAATAGGAAAAGCATAGGGAGGATCTTCATCTGACTGATTTGACCTGTCAAAAGTCCCTGCTTTCTCTCTCTAGATTCTCTCTCCATTTGGCATGTAAAGAACATCCATTATTTTGATAATCATAAATTACATACAAACTCACCACGAAAACAAGAAATTTTTGTACGTATATTTGCAATACCATTATTGTTTGTAATTCTTAAACATGTCAAAAGCACTGGTATTATTTAGGATATCTATGTAAATAGGACAGTTTTCAGGGGTATATGTGCAAAAACGTCTCGTTCTTTTTCTTTTTGGAACCCTAGCTAGTAGCTAGTCTCTTCTCTCCATCTCTTCTCTCTCCTGGTTTCCTTCTCCGTAAAGAAAGCTAATCATTTGATTTGAATATCTGATGGCACTAGTCCCATCCACGATTCTCTCTCTCTAGTCTCTCTCGCTCTCTAGTACTCTCTCTCTCATGCATAAATAAAATCCACCAACCTAGCACAGCACAACACAATGCTACAGCCAACAGAAGAATCATGTCAAAATAAAACAAATAAAAGGCAATTTTTTTTGAAAAGCTGATCTTTGCATTTTTTTTCTTTTCAAAATATTTTTTTGAAAAGCTCATCCATCTAACCCGCACTTGGTGCAAGTTAGACAATACTTTTGGTCTACCATTTTGTAGCTTTCTCTTTCCTTCTCTCCCTTCTTTTGCCTATTGCAAGGCACTGACATGATACTGTTGTTTTGATTGGATAGTGTCAGCGCATGTATATGACTTGTCATAGAATAATTTATAACTAAAGAAATACAAAGATCACGATCATTTTCTAGAAAAACACTTGAATGGTTCCATATTCTTCTTTTACAAAAAAAGTAATTAACCCGAAAGAGTACAATTATTCCTATACGCAGAAGTCGTATGATATATATTGAACAAATAAATAAAAAGTTTTTAGATAGATATATACATGATCTTGTGTATTCAGAAGATTAATCTTCAAAAAAACAAAAAAACAAATCTTTAAAAGTTGTAGTAATATTTTTTTTTCTTTATTCAATTTCGACAACCTGCAATGTAGAGGATGGTCTCACCCACAAATGTGCTTATTTTGTTAATTTTGTCAAGAAAATATAAACCATCATCTTGTTATTCAAAATTTCTCTCCGATTGTTTGGAAATCATTTCTTTGCTCTAGGACATGCACAATTTTACAAGATTACTCATTATATAACTTATGGTTGCATAACAAATCACACATGAGGGAAAATAGTAAAAACAATTCATTTTGGACATGTGTATACCGGTGTCTATGCAGAGAACGCAAGCAGCAAATTTTCACTAGATCTCAAAAATCAATTTCTGCTATGGTCAACTGAGGGCATTCGAAAATTTCAACTCGGAAAAGATTTTGTTAGTTAGATGTGGTGTGTTTGTCATTTTTTTTTGTTGTATTTTGTAGTTTTTTTTGTTCTATCTGATAAAAGGTCTATGATCTGTATTTATTTTTAACATTTATTATTAATATACAAGCATTGTAGGATTGCCTATAGGCTTCCTTTCAAAAAAGATTATGTATATTTATTTATTTAAGCAACAAATTTCAAAATGTAATTATTTGATATGATAATTAGGTTTCATATTATATTTTTCTTAGTTCAAACAATATAATATATTATATTTTTCTTAGTTCAAACAATATAATATATTATATTTTTCTTAGTTCAAACAATATAATATGAAAAATATAAGTGTTATTTAGTGATAAGTTAGGGGTTCAAGTGTAAAATTCTTCTGACTCTTTAGTCTTTAGTCAAAAACGGAAGAAATGTATCTACTGTAGAATCAAGTATATTTTTAGAGGCAGCAAAAGGGCTTGGTTCTTTTTAATAGGCTTCAGGGTCTTCATTGCAAAAAACTGCAAAATATTGTATCAAAGCCAAAGACTATAAATTTCATACCAGACCAGACAAATTTTTGGCTTGACTTGATAGTAGCCATCACATGATCATGCCACTGTTTAGGATTTTGGTTGAGGGTCTTAACATAGCATTAGAAGTGTTGTCCATTTTTTTATTGAAAATAAGTAATACAGTAATACTTTATGATCCTTCATATGAACAAAATTGTAATAAATGTATTTTGAATATATTTATAAAAAAAGTAAATATATTTTGTGTTTTGATATGGTTTGACGTAATCCTAAGTTTGATTTATATGTAAAAAGGACAAAAAAAAAATTATACTGTTGCAACTTGATTGAATTCAATCCTGCAAAATTGGACTTTTTTTTAAATGGACATAAAAAAAATTAATTCAGAAACTAGTCCAATTTTTATATTATTTGTAAAACTAGTCATTTCACTCGGTAGGTATTTCGCCCAATAAGTGGCCGAAACAATAATTTTTTTTTATTTTTTGCATCCCGTCAACTGTAAGCGCTAAAGAAATTTTTAATTAAGGTTAAAATTGAAAAAAAAACTGTTTCGTCCACTCATTGGGCGAAAGTAGTAAATTTTTTTTCCGTTATAAACTGAAAAAAAAAATAACTGTTTCGCCCAGTAAATGAGCGAGACATCTTTTATTTTTCAATTTTTGTCCTAATTAACAGTTATTTTAGTGCTAATAGCTGAACATATCAAAAAAATAAAAATAAAAATGGCTGTTTCGCCTTGTGGAGAGGCGAAACGGCTAGTTTTATAAATAATCTGAGAACTGGGTTGTTTGTTTAATTATTTTTTTTCTTTGGCCATTTAAAAAAAAAAGTCCCAAAATTGGGTAGGCATTTTTTTACTTTCCTATTCTCAGTTAATCCATCAGGGTAAAAATCAGAGTGTACTAGGAAAGATGCCTGTCAGTCTGTGTGTATTAAATGTTTTGATAACTTAGAAGCTTTTGTATAAGAAAAATAATATTCTTCAAAAAGATCTAAGAAAGATAATATGGAAGGCAAGAAAACTGAAACTACATAAAACACCCTGACTTCACAAAACCATTAATGCAGGTCATTTGAAGGAAAACAATGTGTGTGTGTGTGAAACTAAAAAAGAACAAAACACTTTAGCTGCAAAAACAAACTAATAAAGATCTAAAAGCTCAAGGCTAAAGCGTAAAAAACTAAAGAAATGAACAAAACCTAAAGATCAATACTTTAGTTAAGGAAAATTATATACATATCCCGGTAAACGTCCCTCTCAATCCGCCGTTTATCACTGGTAAACGGGCTCCACATTTAATAAAAAAAAGTGGGTCCTGTTTATCAATGATAAACGGCGGACTAGAGGGGAGGCTGTTGAGGGATGTGTATATAAACCCTTTAGTTAAACTCCTTTTTTGTCTTTCATCATTGCATTTTATATAGGTCTTGTAATTCTCACTATATTATTCATGAAGCGTATTTTCGAAATAACGGATGGATTTGATGCAATTTATCACAAAAAAATTGAATAATAATTTATCCCCAAATTAGAGACTTTAAATTTTCGCACTCCTTTCTTTTTTCATAAAATAAATAGACTACTATTCAATAATCATTTCAGTTTGTACCTCTTCATTATCATTTCTTCAGAAAAAAATGGATTTCTTCCTATCGTTTTCTTTTTTAATTTCTATCAAAATAGGTATGGTGGCTTTTGGACGTGATAAAGGCAAAAGAAAGGGCTGATAGACAGAATACATCTTTTGTCAAAGGAGTGACTGCTTTATTTTAAGATTCATTTAGCTGAATACTTTTTAATTCTGTGGTTAATTATTATATCTAGATTTCTGATTATGCAAATGTGTGCATGATAATATTGTACCTGATCCATAGACATCAAATTCTTATCTGAGTTCTGACTATCAAAATATTCATGTGTTATAGAATAAAATATATGAATATAGAGATATGGAAAAAGTTGCATAAGGAATACAATTAAATCTCTACATTCAAGAGTCAATTACCATACACCAAAATAGTAGCCAAGTTCTTATACAAAACCAACTCATGCATATAGAGATCCATAATCTCCAAACTAAAAAACAATAAACACCCTCTATTATATATTTTTGAAGTAACATAATAAAATAAGATTTGCAAAAAAAACATTCTCATATATTTGAGTTTGTAACAAATAAGGTTTCAAATGCGGGGAGTTTGAAAGCATTTGAAAACTCAATTTGTACAAACTCAAATGCAAGACTGAACGATTTTTGCAAATTTTTCATTAGAACTTCAAAAAATAACTATATTATTATCCCAATGATCTCTTAAATTAACAAATCAACTTACCCTACTATACCCAATGTGTTCCACCTCAGATGAAGGCTCTCTTTCCTCCTCGTCTTCCACATCACCAAAACAATCGATCCCATGCGCCACGTGTCCACTACCAAAAGCCCTAATATGATCTTTCAAAGACCTCTTATGTTTAAAATCCGATCCGCACGAACAGTACCAAAGTTTTCCACAGTTTTTCTCATGAGTTCGCCAATCTCCACGCACCGCAAAAGCTTTTCCACATTTCCGGCATAAAAATGGTTTAATTCCGTGCCGGCGTTTGTAATGAGTTTGAAGGGTTCGAAAGTCTTTGAGAGGCCGGGCTCTCGGATGGTCGATGTGGTTGCGACAGCCTGGCGCGCAGCAATAACACGGAAGACGGAGCATCGCAGTTGGCTGAGTCCCACGTAAGGACTCAGGCCCGCGCCGGTATTGAGAGCCATGCCCCCACATGTGCATCTGTGTAAATGTAGGAGGTTAAGTTCATAAAAGTTTATTTTTGACACAGATGTTTCTCTCACTTCCACGTATATATATGTACTATATTTTTTGGTTTACAATATTTATTTATTTATTTATTTTTTAGATCTTACTCACAATTTATGGATTAATAGAGTTCGCTAAATATGTGCTAAATAAGATTACATTTACCGGACTCAAAATTAGGATATCTTCGAAAGTTCTAATTTGTCTCATTGCTTGGTATATAACATTTTTCATACATATATATTATTTTATTAAAATTATATATTATTTTATAATGCAAAGACATTATAAGTTGAACATGAGGCTATAGCAAACACAGAAGGTTAAAATTGTAAATGGATGTCAATTTTAAAATGATTCAAAATATAATTAGTACCATGTTGAAATAGAGGGAAGCTAACACAAACAGCTAAAGAAAAGACATGGTCACAAAAGGCCTTGGTGGCAGTTTCTACTTTATATACAGAGAGAGGGCATAGAAATTCACGTGCATATCACAATCAAGCTAGAAAAACGGAGTTTATAGTGAGAGAAAGAGAGCTTTAATGGAAACGAGTCTTAGTATTGATTCTATGAATAAGTGCACCTCACATGCAATGCAAAAAATTATGACGGATACGATTTACCGATAGAAGTACTGTACGCTCTCTCTAGAGAGAGAGGAGAGAGAGGAAATGATTGCAATATGTTCTAGATTGACTATAATAGCTATAGCAAACGGTGTAAATATATCATCAATATTATTACTCTTTTTTTTCTGTTTTCTGCACGTAGGTGTAATATTATCCAACTATATATTGATCTCACATGCATGATGCATGCAAAATTGCTAACAAATCTAAAGGAAAAGATGGATTAATATGAAAGTGCATTGACCCATCTGTGACAGTGTGACTACACATTTGTATCAGAGAGATAACAGTTTAGAAGAAAAACCCTTACACTGTTGTCACTTGTCAGTCAGAGACTGTTTTATTTCATTTCAGCACTGTTGCAATATCTAGGGACTCTCTCTCTCTCTCTCTCTCTTAAATGAGGGAAACTTTTCAGCATAAAAACCTCTAAACACCATAAAACACAAACTCCAAAAGGTACAGTGAGATCAGAATTTGGCATAGCAGAAGAGAACTTTGCTGTTTGAACGGCCCCCCTCTCCTCACTCTATTATGCAGGGTTCAATCACATGACATGAACTCCTTCTTGAGAAAATAAATCAGACTAAAAAAACATAAAAATATAATTAGTCCCGGTATGATCGATCAGATTACAAGAACACCTATACAATGAGAGTGGGAAAAAATATTCTTTGCAGATCTTTCTGATTCTTATTTTCTCAAGGAGAAGAATTATAAAAAAATTAGACAGGGTTTTCCTAGAGTATGTAACTATAGGGTAAATTTCACCCCTGCGATGTTGTTCTTCACTGACAATTTGATCTACAAATTAAACAATAAGATTCACAAATATAGGACACAGAAAAATGGATCTCAAATGTTTTCTAATTTTTGGAGTAACATCCTACGATTCAAATCGAGAAAAGAAACATGAGGAAGATTTTTCATATATGTTACGAACGAAAAAATTGAAAAGTATCTTAAAAAAAAAAGAATCGAAGAGATCTAAAGATCATTAACATGCAAAGTAAAAGCTTATCATACTTTTGTGATAAAAATAGAAAGATCTCTCTCAATAAAAAAAAAGAAATGAACTAGGAAGAGGAACTTGTAAAGTAGATTTATAGAAAATTAGCTAGAGCAACTAGCTATAGTTAGAATGAAAAAAAAAAAAAAAAACATGTATTAACTGCAAATCTCATGAATAATAACCATGACCATGGTATCTTATGAAAACTTCTGGTCAGATGAGATTAAAGGTTTAAAAGATAGAGAGAGAGATCAAAATTAGGGCAAATAATTATCTGATTCTAATTTCCTCACCTGCATGTTGTTGTACCGGTTGAAGGTCTTGCAACAAACCGGGCACGCAAATTGTGTGGGCCCGATCAGTATCTGTGCCGGAGTCGGTATCCAGTACTGCCCCTTATTCACCCTCCCAATTCCTATACCCTCGCTATTTTCTTGATTATTGTTGGAATTGGAATTGCTATTCTCCTCTTCTTGATCAGCTTGTTCTTCCTCTATATTCTCTCTTTCCTTATCTTCCACCCTCGACAGAAGATCAATGGTCTTGTTATTATTAGAATCATTGGTTGGTAGACCTATGTTTAGTGCAATCGTCACTGTTTCTTTCTCTTTATCTTGGGCTTCATGTCCATGGTTATTTGAAATATCATCATGGTCATGGTCTCTTGTTGGGAGGAGAGGGAGAGCTTCTCTTAGTGGAGGAGAAGGGGGTGGGTTGTAAATGGAGAGATTGTTGTTGTACAAGTTAAATTGGTGAGAAAGATTGTTGGAGTGTAAGTTGAATTGGTGGGAAGTTGGGGTAGGGTTGTAATTGTTGAAGTAATAGTATGATCCATTGAAGTAGTGGGTATATGGATCTGCCATGGATGGTAAAGATTTCTTTAGATATTGGAGCTTAGAGCTAGAGGCTTTGTTTTATGATGGAGAGAGAGAGATGGGGGAAGAGATGGAGAGAAAGAAAAGGAGAGGTGTAATCTTTGGTACTTGGAAGAATAAAAGCGTTCTTATTCTTCATGGAAGTATGTGGAGATGCATCTAATTTGTGCCCTTGAGGTCTTTTGTGGTCATCTCATATGTGGCATTTCATATAGTAATTAATATTTAAGATGAGATTGGTGACAGAGTTTTATAGAAACTAAGAAATCCTCTCAAGATTTTGACAATGTAGCATATATCAGTAGTATTTTAGTGGACAAATTTAAAATACATATATGTATATGTATTTGATTGCTAAAACTTTTGCACAGTATTAATCAGTGAGAATTTTTTTTGAACTTCCCAATCAATACTGTCAATCTGATTGTCATGTTTGTAATTTTTATTTCTTCTTTTTAGTTTTTTTTTTTTCGAAATGAACTGCTACCTCAAAAACAAACTATCCGGTAATAAAATCTTTTTTTTAATTTTTAATCAAAAGAATCCTCAAGTAGACAATCGCCTACTCGAGCTTCGATAAAAAAAAATACCGTCAAACTCCACCACTGGATGAGATAGAGTGAGTTACTCTAATTTTGTTTCGAATAATACATGTTAAAAACTAGCTCGTTATACATACTTCAAAGTTCATACTGCCACAAAGAATTCAGACTTGTATTTATTGGGTAGAACACGATAATATAAATACATATAAACTCTTTTCCAAGAGAAATAACAACTTTATAATAAAAATGTAGACCATTCATACTACCCATCCTACGAAGAACCCGAACAAAAAGATATGAAGAGAGAGAGAACCCAAAGACAAAGGCGGATACTAGGAAATAGCTCTTGTCTCCCTCAACCTCTATATTTCTCAAAAATGTTATTAATGTGCTTCAAATTCTACCTCCCAATATTTGCATATCTCTTTGAAGTTTGAACTACGTTTAACTTAATTAAGATTAAATAAGAAGCTAATAACTCATAAGTCATATAAGTTTGCCTCAAAAAAAAAACTCATAAGTCATAACCAAGTAGCAAAGTGCAATATATGTGATTCTAGAGATGTGTTCAATTCAAACCTTATTAATATAATATATTTTTTTAAATAAATATGTAATAATTGTTGTTCTATAAAATGAAGCAGCTTGTTATTCAACTCTACCTTTGTATCTGAGTATTTTCGTGATTTTACACAATCTCAAACCAATCGTAAATGAAGGGGTTCAGACAAATCTTTATCATTGATTTTGATATTTGTTTTTTATATGTTTATTATTTATATGTAGAGTTTGTGCTTTTTTTATTTTCGAACAAACTCTTTTTGTATTTTTTTTATATGTTACATCAACAAATTGTCTATACATGTCGAGTTTAAATTGTTTTTTTATGGCAGTCTCATTGCATATTGATAAAATTAAGTTTTGCGTCTACGTGTGATGAGTTTTGATTGGTTTTCGTTTCTGATACAACAAATAGATGAAGCTATATATGGATTGGGGATCTGACTCCCCCAAAATTTTTTACGGACTAAGTATATATTAGTAACATTCTAGTGTATTTTGTTATACACCGGATCGGCTCGAGATGTAACAATTGTATACTCTCAACTTATATTAAGGATATACGACTCTAAAATCGTATTAAAGCAGCGGAAAATAAAAGAATTAAGTATCTATGTATTCTAAAAATCAAGTATCTATAAATATTTATTACATTAAATCTCTCGAAATTATGACGTCGCTCAACCCGATGCCCCGCCTAATAACTGAACCTGAAATCTGAGTAAAGGGAAAGGGGTTGAGTCGAAACTCAGTAAGGGTATGCTTCGCATACGTTAAAATAATATTAATTTTAGTAAATAAATATTTGAATAATCGTAATAAATATAAATATATTTAAAATCCTTTTTTTTATTGGGATATCGATTTCTCATTCCACTTTCACACACACACACATTAGATTATACTCTGTGGCATCAAGTACGCGCACAGATACAAGTCTTTCCGAGCTTGTTATTCGGTGATTCGGCGGCCCTAGCTTCCACCTACTAAGTACGGCCTATCACCTATCACAAATCAGCGGCCTTGGCTTTCACCTACCAAATACGGCTGTAGTGACCTTAACTATATTTCACTTATCTCACAAATCAAATCTTATCCCATAAAATATGTATTTCTCAAAATATTTTATATAATCCATAAAAATGTTTTATATTTTCTCAAAACTATTATATATTATTCTCAAATATTCTATTTTCATAAATAATAAAATATTTATTACGAGCAATATAAGCTCTAAAAAAATATAATTTATATTATTAATATCTATATATATCAAAATAGTTTAAAAACCGTAAACGTATTTGAGAGCATAAATTCTTACCTTGAAAGAAACATGACATGACTAATGACGCTTCGAAACTCCGATCATAACTATCATCTTAAATTAACTCACATCACCGACACTAATATCTCATAATCTTCTTGTTGGAATTTAATCATTTATTTTTTTTAATGGAGAAATTAGAGAGGGAGAAAGTTGGGAGATAGATATCAAAAACCAAAATTTATGTTTTGCTTCAATGAAGACCAAAGAAAATAGAGAGAGAGAGAAAAAAATGAAATGAATGAAGGAATAAGGGAAGAAAGAATAAGGGATAATGGTAGTTATATACATATTCTATTTGCATCCATTCATTTTAGAATCTTATCTTATCTCCTACTTGCACCATTAATTTTATAATCTTTTTATTTTATTTTATTTATTTATTTATTTTATTATACACCCTTTGAAATATAACTACACAACTTTTCACATATAACTACATACAACTTTTCACATATAACTAATTACATACAGCTAATTAATTAAATATTAATTTTATTATTTTAACAAAAACTAATTTTTAGTATTTGCAATTTAGCCCCCAACTTCTAAACTATTACGAAAATACCCTTAATAAAAATTCGGATTATAACATATTTTATTATAAGAAAATTTCAAATGTATACATTTATATGTATTAGGCCAATACTATTGGACCACAACATTTTTAAGAAATAAAGTTTAAGCTTCGGCATTGCACTATATGAACTGCCTTAAGTTAGTTATTTTATATTTTCTCTCTTATTTTTTTATTTTTCCTTCTTCAAATTAGTGTTGATATTTTGTCAAATATTGCGTCTTTTCTGCTAATCTCGATTTATAAATCTATTCGATTTTTCTCCTATTTTTTTAAAATCTATCTACATTAAAGAATGCACTTCTATATAATTGAACATTTATGATATGTTGTAACAAAATGATATTATTCTTTTGTAAACAAAAAATTTCATAAATAATCCTAGTATTAGTAAGAGACTAGAACTCTTTAATTACTATATTTCATAGAGATTGCTAGTATAAGAAATTTATCACAACGCGTCAAATTGTTTATCAACACTAAACAAAAGAAACTTCGTCCTATTGTTATTACAAACCTTAACGGAATTGTAAACTTATTTATTATGTTTATTTTAATCAAATTTAGGAAAAAACGTTGATCTGTTATTTAAATTCTTCAATAAACTTTGGGATGGGGCGCAGTTGCATTAAAACCCAGCAATGGCTTCGGTGGGCGGGTTTTCCTGTCTCCCAACAATCCAATCTTTCTTCAATTAATACAACTATCAAGTCCACATATATATTGGATCGGGTCGATTTCTGAACCCGTTAACTTTCCCATCTAGCAATGGAAGAAAACATGATACATAATATAGTAATTGATATATCACATCCAAGAAATAATATATTGACAAACAAAAAGAAAAACTTTCTTTTTTTTTCAGAAATATAGAAAAAATAGTTGAAAAGATTTACTGTGTTTAGCTCAAGTGATCTTAAGTTAAGATACATGAATGATATTTTCCTAAATAATTTTTATTTCAACTAGTGAAAGATTTTTTATGATGATAAATAGCGGGCTAAAGCCCATGTGGCATATGTGCCCAAATTATTTCCCTTTCCTTGGCCCACTTATTTAATGCAAAACAGTCCTCTCGACGCTCCCTTTCTCTTTCATATCAAACTATAAATACATAAAAATAAAAGACATTTATCAACAAATTATACTATTTAGTTTTTCAAGAAGTAATATTTGTTTCTAGTGTATGAAGGCTAGTGTGTGATAGAAGAGTGAGGGAGAGGTATATTTAAATGCAACTCCAACCGACAAATAAGGTTGAAGGTATAAATTTTAATTACACCATTGCAACAGTGAGTGCATTAAATGTTAGGGTACTAAGTCGGATATATACTTACCGCAGCATACATTTCACAAACTCCTTCGTCATCATTAATACTTGGCACCACAGGTAAGAAATTTATCGAACATTTATATACTTGAAATTTACACAATAGTTATGATTTAAAATACGTGGGGTATAATCTGACCATAGTTGTTCAATTCGCGAATAATTCACGTATTATACACGTATTTTTCGAATTCTTAAAAATTCGCGAAGTTCGCGTCTCCATTTCAATAATTCGCATTCATTCGCGAATTTTTGACATGACAAAAATTCATCCCGTATTTTCCGAATTTTTACCAAATAATAACATTTTCTTAGTTCTTTTAAATAAAAAATATATATTTACATAATTTTATATACCGAATTTTTCCGAACAATGAACCGAATTAACGAATTATTACCGTCTCCACTAGTTGACCGAATATTTGACCGACTTAGAAAACATTTAATACGAATTATACACGAACGTATCGCGAACTATATTATTCGCGTATTACGAATGACTAATTATGAACCTGACACAAGTTATACAAGTTTCCTTTCATATATGTAAATACTTATTTTTGAAAGATTAAATCATATTCATAGAATGGACTCAGTTGCAGTCATATATTAATAACTGATATAGGCCGTGTGCACATAAATTTTGTAAAGAAGGGAAAGCATAAAGCGTACATGCAGTTGGGACATATATGAGGTATATATTAAGTGTTCGAAAAAGACTATTCAATATTCATTCAAGCGGCAAGTGTAATGTTAAACGTGGTCCAGCACTCCATGCATGATGCATCTATACTCTAGGGTTTAACGTTTAACAAGGAGAGAGGAGAGAGTAGTACTGTAGACAAAACGTATTGTTAGCCCAAACCAAAAGGGTTGTATGAGTTGTAAAGGTGGCAGATGGATGTGTAAGTGAATATTATTCCAGCGAAACATACTTTCTTTCTCCAGTCTATTTGTGCCGTAATTTCATTCATCTTTTTTTAATAGACTCGGTCTAAAGCTGTATTTGGTTTTAGCATGTTAATCTAAAAAAAAATCTCCTCAAGCTTGCATTCATAAATATCATCTAAAAAAACATTTTGCAAATTGATCATGTATCTTAATGGCTCTCAAAACTAACCAAATAACATCATACTTGGTTTACAAAGCATTGGGATCTTGACCAAAAAGTTAGGGAGGTAGTAATAAAAAATATACAAAAAATCTAGAGGACGATGCATACATAGCTTCTAATTTTATATAAAATACAATAAGTTGAGATAGACTACTTTAAAAGCACCATAAGGTTTGATATTTTTACTTTTTGGGGGTAATATCAGGTATACCTTCCAAAAACTCAAAATATCAAATTTACCCCTCTAAAGTTCATAATATCAAATTTACCCTTCTAAAGTTTAACTATTATCAAATTTATCCATATCAAACTTCTAAAATATCAAATTTACCCACTTCAAACTTCTAAAATATCAAATTTACCCAAATTACCAAATTAACGATATTTTAATCTTCTAAAACCTAATTACTTTAATAAATAATATATTTAGTTGACTAATATGTCCCTCAATTCTTATTTTAGTTTAAATATATATTAGGGACCTGATAGAGCACGACGTACTATAGCACGACTGTTCACGACGGCTCCAATAACAACATATATAATTTATTTTCTAATAACAATATGTACATAACAGTATATATAATTAATTTTCTAATAACAATATATACATAAAAGTGAAAACTGTATATAAAAATGGGAAAACTGTATATAAAATGGGAAAATAGTATATAAAAGTAAGAAAATATAAAATACACAAAGAAAAACAACAGTATATAAAATGGCAAAACATTATATAAAATGAGAAAACAATATATAAAATGGAAAAAACAGTATATCTACAGTACCGTCGTGCTACAGTCATGCTACATTATTTTTAATTAATTTGGATGTTAAAATAGAATTTTGGGTAAATTTGATATAAAATAAAGTTTCAGAGGATAAATTTGATATTTTCAGTTTTGGAGGGGTAAATTCGATATTTTGGGTTTTTGGAAGGGTATACGTGATATTACCCCTTACTTTTTTAACCATTGGATTGCTACTGTTTACAAGTTTATTATTTTTATAAACACGAATGATGAAGCGTCTGCAGGAATGAAGGCTTGTCAAAACTATATTACATATATTTTCTTTCTTTCTTTGAATTAGTAGAAAAATATTTTTTTTGAAATGAAATGCTTTAGGCTTGAAATCCTACGCGCAAATTGCATTAATTAGTAGAAAAATATTATATCAAGAGATAAAGTTATTACGGCATGGTGTTTTTACTTTGATTTGCAAGATAGAAAGATGCTTTTAGGAAAAGATGATGCATAGCTACTTTATATCTTTTTCCTTTTTTTTTTTTTATCAATTAATCAATATGACTATTTTCCTCTGGAATGAAAGGCCACATTTCTCTCTTCTCTTTTCTGGCGGTGCTCCTTAATCATGACTAACATTTTCATGATAATGAAGTGTTGAAGAATTGATCGACTACAACAAAAATTGGATTCTGGGACCAACAATTTTGGTCCCTAAAACATCAAATTTAGTCGCAGAAGCCAATTAGTCCCGAATGTTTCGACTACAACAAAAATTGGATTCTGGGACCAACAATTTTGGTCCCTAAAACCTCAAATTTAGTCGTAGAAGCCAATTAAGTCCCGAATGTTTCGTCCTAGCTACCCCGTAGCTGAAAGTATTCAGCGACCAAATTTTCGTGGATTAGTCCCTAAATTGAGTTTTATTGCGACTAAATTGTTGGTCCCAATTTATTTATCATCTTCTGTTTTTGGTCCCTCCTAACTTATTTAGTAACAAAGCATTGGTCCCTAAATATCTTATATTGCAACCAACCTTGGTCCCTAAGAGCAGTAAATTTCAGTGAAAATTAGTTCCTATGGAACTCATTTAGCAACTAAATTTGGTCCCTATATTATCCAACTGGGACTAAAATTAATCCCAAATGACCAATATTGGTGTTAAATATAGACCCTACTATTTTGATTATTATATTGGTCCTATATTAACACAACTACAACAAATTAAATATCCAAATTTTTTTTACCTTATATTGTATACTACATCGATTGTAAATATATACACTAGTATCAATCAAATTTTAAAACATTTACAATATCGAAACAAAATGAAAAAAGTTAACTTAGTAATCCGCTTTTTTTTTTTCCTTTCACAAATGTGCCCCCTTCCAATATTCAAGAACCAAAATAAAATCACCTCCAGAGGGCTTAAATCTACACCATGAATGCCCTCAATAGGGAGTGTTGATAGAGAGAGAGTTTGAGAAGAATAGAAGGAAGTAATTATATTTCATTGATTAAGAGATTACACAAGACTCTATTTATAATACAATTGAGTTAATCTAAGCCATTAGCTAACTAGCCGTTAGGTCTATTTTAACCACTCATTTAGTGAACTAATCATAGCCATACATTGAGTGATCACTCTTAATTATCTTGCTAATACTCTATCACCCCCCTCAAGCGAAACGGGTTCTCGAATGGTGAGCGCGTGACGTAGTAGTTGAAAATGTGGAGTAGATAATCTCTTCGTAAGAACATCCGCGATCTGATCCTTGGTGCTGATGAATTGGACAAGTAGCTGTTTTGAAGTTGTGAGCTCGCGAACGAAATGAAAATCGATGCTGATATGTTTAGTGCGGGAATGAAAATACCGGGTTTTGAGCAAGGTAAGTAGCACCAATGTTGTCTCACCATAGAACGAGGAGTCGTGTTTGAGCGATGTGAAGTTCGAAGAGAAGGGATTGGAGCCACATGATTTCTTGAGTAGTCATGGCAAGGCTACGATACTCAGTCTCGGTACTAGAGCGAGAGATGGTTCCTTGTTTCTTGGAACTCCACGAGATTAGATTTGGGCCAAGGAAGACACAGTAGCCTGTGGTGGATCACCGGTCATCGGGTCAACCTGCCCAATCAGCATCAGAGAAGGCCTGAAAAAAGAGAGATGTCGCAGGGCATAGTTGGAGCCCTAGAGTGATCGTTCCTTTGAGATAGCGAAGAATGCATTTAACCGCGGTCCAATGTGTGGTTGTTGGGGAGTACATGAATTGAGAGACCTTGTTGACGGCGAATGACATCTCAGAGCGTGTGATGGTGGCATATTGAAGGGCCGCAACAACACTTCGATAGAGCGTAGGGTTGTCCATGGGTTCACCATCGAATTTAGAGAGTTGTTCTCCTGGTTTTGATTTTGTGAAACGCGCGAGGAGCTTGTTTGAGGCCGTAAAGCGCTTTGTGAAGTTGGCACACATAATGGGGCCAAGTAGGGTCCGAGAAGCCTGGTGGTTGTTTCATAAAAACCGTTTCTTCGAGTTCGCCATTGAGAAATGCATTATTTACGTCGAGTTGCCGAATAGTCCACGAATGAGAGAGAGCAATGGTAAGAAGAACACGAATTGTTTATCCAACTGCCCTTATTCTTTTTGGATTATCATCTCCTAGTTGTCCTCTGAAAGATCTATGTGATGAATATTGAATATCATGCCCGCATTCAGATAGAAAATGACTTCTTTCTGCTTGCCAGATGTAGCCACGTGGAGGGAGAAGATCTTTTATTAACGTTTTCTTTAAATCTAATCAGACAAGAGTGATATGAATCAGTAATTGATTGTTATTTCATTTTTCCAGAGTAGATCGAATGAAAATGGAGGCAAAAAGTATGTCCGTAATGGAAGAACTCCTTAAGTTACAAGCATGTTCTGAAACAGCTTATATTTTGGTGTTGTCACTCCAAATTTAAACGCTTAGATCTCCCTTATTATTTATCCGATTGTCCTGATATTTTGCCAAATAATCTTCTAGTTGTCATCTACTAGATTAATGCAACTAATTTAAAATATTGTGCCCACATTCAGTAGAAAATGACATTTTTCTGCAGTCCGTATTCAGCCAAGGGGAGGGAGATATGAATCGATAGTTCATCCACATTTTCTTCAAATCTAATCACACAAGAGAGATATGAATCAGTAGTTAATTCTTATTTTGTTTGTCTTGAGTAAATCGAAAAAAATGACACGAAAAGGGTCCCCATAATGGAAGAACTCCCTAAATTACAACGGGCATGTTCTGAAACATCTCATATTTTGGTGTTGTGACTTCAACTTTGAATGCTTAGATCTCCCACATTATTTATCCAATTGCCCTGATTCATTTAGCAGATAATCTCCTAGTTGTTATCTACCAAATAAATGCAACTAATGTAATATAATGTGCCCGCATTGAGATAGAAAATAATTTTTTTTGCTGTCCAGATTCAGCGAAGCGGAAAAAGAAGATCTTTTATCGACTTTTCTTGAAATCTAATCGCACAAGAGGGATAAAAATCTGTAGTTGATTATTATATTTTTTTGTCTTGAGTAAATTGAAAGAAAAATGTGCCAAGAACTACGCTAGTAGAAGGAAGAACTCATTTATTCACCACGTGCCGGTTAGTAACAGCTTATGTTTTGGTATTATAACTCCAACCACCGAATCCCCTCTTCTTCCATTTTCTGTGCTTTTCCTCCAAGTTGGATGTCGCTTGGAGTTGGATCTAGCTCCGTGGATGAGTTGGATCTTCTTCTATGTGTCGTGGCCGAGTTGGATCTTGTACGTAGATATATCTTTGAGTCCGAAAGCATCAACTTCCGCCCATGGTGGTCTCTCTCTATGTGGAGCGATGATGTGATACTTTCTTTCATTGCACTTGGTGCTAGTGCCATGTCGGCCGTATCAGTCGTTGCTCTCTGAGTTTTCTTTACCTCAACTGACGTCATCTCCCTCTTAACTAAAACCCTAGCATGTACCTTTATTGGTGCCGTGCCGTTCGAGTTCTAGAGCTGAGATACGTTAATGGCGATCGATCGATTGCGAGCAAGGAGTTGTTCTTGGTTGATCAAGCTACCAGAAAACTCCGGAAAAGAGATGGAGTCTGGCCATTGATTGATCGCCGTGACGAAGCTTTCATAGTCAGGCCCTAATCCGTTTAGGCAAAAATCGACGAGATCTGGTTCATCGATCGGACACCCAATAGTTGCGAGCTGATCCGCCAGATACTTCATTTTACTCAGGAATTCAGAGCATGATAATCCCCCCTGTTTTAGGTTTTGAATTTGATTTTTGAGCTCGTGTCGTCGAGCTTTTGAAGAGGATTGGTATCGTTGAGAAAGAGCTGTCCAGGCTGTAGCAGTTGTCGTGTAACTGATGAGCTGAGCTACGATAGATTCTGTCACCTCCAAGAATCAGTTTGTCTTGGTGATGCCAATCTGAATAGGCTGAATTTGGGACTGTTTATGTCATATTGTTGTTGATTACAGTTAGGGTTTTTGATGGGGGATTAATGGTGGGATCTAAGAAGTCACCTAATCTATGACCGTCTATAATGTTTTGAATCTGGTATTTCCAGACTAAGTACTTTGTATCGGTTAATCTTGTAGTAATTTGATGACTAAAGGATATTGGTTTGGTTGTTGAGTTAAGAGAGGAGGATTGGGTATCATCAGTTGAGTTTGAAGTGGGTGCCATTTTGATTAAAAAGGAAAAGAATCAGTAATTAGAGAGAAAAAGGGAAAAGAACACCTTGATTTGAGTTTGATTTTATCCAATTGAGTCGATGAGGAAAGATGAATTGACTGTAGACACGATGCAAGTTGAGGAAACTCGAAAGAGGGCTCCTTGTTTTGTGTCTCAAGAGTAAATTCTGAGACTCTTTTTTTTTTGAGGTAAAGGTACTGAGTCTTGTTGATTGGGTCGTTGATGAAGAAAGAGACTGAATTTTGATAGTCAGTCAAGAAGGAAGGAATCTTGTTTGGCTCTTGTTGGAGAAAGAAGGAAAAGACAGGGTTTTTTTGATGAAGATGAACTAAATTTGATCAATTCAGTTTGAGAAAGGAGGCAAAGATTGGGGTTTTTTTTTTTTAAGAAAGAAGGCTTCTTGAAAGGAAGGTATGTATGATTCTGTGTGTGTTTTTTTTGATGGATTTTGACAAGAGAAAAGAAGAGAAGGTATCTTGAAGGGAAGATTTATAGACTGAATTTGGATTTTTTGAGAGGTAAAAAAAAAGTTTGAAAAATTTGGAGGAAAAGAGAGCTTCTTGAAATATTATTTTCTTCTTGAATTTTATTTTGAAAAAAATATTGAAGGCTTGATACCATGTTGATAGAGAGAGAGTTTGAGAAGAATAGAAGGAAGAAGAGTAATTATATTTCATTGATTAAGAGATTACAAAAGACTCTATTTATAATACAATTGAGTTAATCCAAGTCACTAGCTAACTAGCCGTTAGGTCTATTCTAACCACTAATTTAGTGAACTAATCGTAACCATACATTAAGTGATCATTCTTAATTATCTTGCTAATACTCTATCAATATACTAATACTTTATCAAGGAGCCTCTGTTCTCTTTTATCGGCACCTGGAATATTAATTTTACTATCTTTAGTAGTGTCACTTCAAATTCCCCCCCCCCCCCCCCCAAATTCTAGCATCCAACGGAGTCCCCAAAAGAGGCCACGTCACCCTCTTTTGGGGACCGTTGGATGGGGTGATGTGGTTCGATATGAACCGTTCGATCGTTTAGAGTTTCTGATATTTTATGGCGGTTTCTGTGTAGTTTCTGTGTAGTTAGATGGTGTCAGAATATGATTGGTCGAAATTCGGTGTTCTGCGTTCTATCCTGATTTAGTGTGAAATGTCAAATCAAATATAATTAATTATTTTGAAAACTAAACTGTGTAACTTACATGTTGTGAGTTATAATATCAATAACTACCGAATACTCGCTACACATAATTTATTCCTAAATAATAATAAAAAAAAAATTTAAAAATAATGATTTATCAAAAAAAAAAATGGGCCCACATGTCACTCTCTTTCTCTCTCTCCCTCAAATAAAAAAAAATAATGATTTCCAAAATTAAAAAAAAGGTGGGGCCCTCTTTCTCTCTCTCTCAAATTATTAAAAAAAATAAATAAATAATTCATTTTCCAAAAAAAAAAATGTGGGTTCCATGTGTCTTTCTCTCTCAGGTAATTTTTTCCCAACGTTTTATTTCAGAATATGATTTTTTTAGTAGCTCATCTTTTTGTGAAAAAATAAAAAATAGAACGAGGATGATGAGATCTTTCATTCAGGATCTCAATTGTTATACTTTCGAACGCACCATTATGTTTTCTTATAATGACTTTCAATATCTCGTGTCTTCAATCGACTGAATTGAATATCACAATGTCAGATGACATTATGACTCATTTCTAAATAAAAATAAAAAAAATAATAATTTATCAAAAAAAAAATACGGGTCTCATGTGTCACTCCTTTTATCTCTCCCTCAAGTAAATAAAAAAAATAGATTAATAATTTTCAAAAAAAAAACGTGGGCCCTCTCTTTCTCTCTCCCTAAATAATTAAAAAAAAGAAAATAAATAAATCATTTTTCAAAAAAAAAGAATGTGGGCTCCATGTGTGTGACACTCTTTAAGGTAATTTTTTCCTAACGTTTTCTTTCAAAATATGATTTTTCAATAGCTCAATTTAAAAAAAAAATGAAAAATATAACAAGGATAATGAAATCTTTCATTCAAGACCCCAATTGTTATAATTTCGAACGCACTATTATGTTTTCTCATAATGATTATTAAAAATAATTTATATAGATTCTTTATAATTATTAATTCATAAGATAAATTTAATGTGTTAATTATTAAACAATAAAAATGATAAAAACCGCAGCGGAGTTTGGAAATTCTCCTAGTAACAAAGAAAAGAAAGAAAAAAAGGTGTGAATACCTAAAGGGTTTCGGGCATCCTTACAACAATGTAACTCACATAGTTCAGTTCTTGAGTTCTAAAAAGCCGGTACGAAACTCTTTGACAATGACGTCAACTGCAAGTGAATAATAACAATAAAATAAAATTATATCAGATATGTTTATTTTACTATTTTAGATGTTACCAATTTATGGTCAAGGACCATGAGCTACTAAAATATTAACTCAAACATATAAAAAAGGTTTTTTTACCTAAGTTTGACGATGCCCTTCAAAATTGAGATACGAGTTGTATAAAAAACAACACCTTTTGAAGTGAATTCAGAAGAATCAAAGGTTTAACACAAGAAAATTTTAGTTTGAATTCTATTTTAGTTTTCTAATAAATAATACATTTTTTTAGAGGGACGAATCCGTATGACAAGAGACTGAATCTCAGTGGATTGTGACAGTAAGGCCACTCTCCTAATAAATAATGCATGATAATACAATATCTAACTTGTTCTTGTTCTTTCATGTGGCTGTTCGAAAACTCCTTCCTTGTTTTTGCAGATTACCTTTTACTTTAGTTCCCTTATTATGAAATTTAACCAAAAAAATAGCCAAGTAAGATCAACAATTGATGTGTAATATAAGATTTAGAGAGAGTGAGAGAGAGAGAGAGAGAGAGAGAGAGAAAGGTGGGTTTACGAAAGGACTAAGGAGGGAAAATAAAATTTGGTCAGGCGCAAGAGTGTGGGCACTGGAGATAAAATATAAATTACTTATTTGGGATGATAGAAGGAAATTATTTTAATTTTTTGTTTGAGTTGCCAATGAAACGAAATTTTATATGTAATACTTTTTGTATATATAAGATTTCATCATCAGTGCATAATTTTTTTAGCCTAAATATATTTTCTCCAATATTCGTATATAAATATTATGTCAATATATACATGTGTGTCTTAATATATATTCTTTTAGTTATAATATCCTATTTCATAGCATCAACATACTGAAAATGAAAATCTTTTATAGAAATTATTTGTACTAGGTTACAAAACTAAAATCCAACTTATACTTATTTTATGCAAATTATGTATTAACATTTTTTTGTCCATTGTATCTGGCCAATATAGCATAACTAAAATGTTACACGCTTTTTACTAGATAAATCATTAATTGGCATGTTGATATCAATTATATAATTTTATCTCTGTGAATTTTTGGTTCTAGAAAATGTAATGCAATCCAAAAAAAAAAAATAAAGTCGGGGAAATCCGAAAGCACGACGGGGTTGAGCACGTCTAAAACACGATCATATAATATTTCTTCCGCTTTTCAATATACTTTTTTTATATATAGTATTTTTAATATTTTACGTATATATTTTTTTGTTATCTCAAAAAATTGAAATTTATATATTGTTGTTTAATTTTATATATTATTTCTTGCAACTATATGCATTCATATTGCACGAATAAAAAGTCTGTCATACAATATCAGATCCCAATAAGTATTAACATGTCATTTTCTAAAATGCCGATACCAAGATTCCCATCTTTATGTTCAATATTTTCATTCTAATATTTTATAAATCTCGATAAATATATAGTCATATTGAATTTGACCAGGGGCGGAACCAGCCCAAAATATTAGGGGGGGCCAAAGATAAAATAAAACAAGTAAATTTTCCTAACAACAAAATATCAAAGAACATTATAACAATAAATTATGACATACAATATAACAAAAAATCATTCACTGACTTAAATCAAAATATATAAAAAATTACATACTAGTTTAAACAGTACTCAATATAATTCTAAAACAAACTAAAGCGCAATGGAACACGTCGTTTTTGCATCTTATCAAAATCTTCTATTATCTTATCTGTCGTAAAAGTTTCTGCAATTTCTTTCTCAATATAAACAATCAAATAGTTAGTCAAGAAATCATCCTCCATTTTGTTACGAAGTCGTGTTTTGACAATCTTCATTGCCGAAAAAGTACGTTCGCTAGTTGCCGTTGAAACCGGAAGAGTTAAAACAAGCCGCACAAGCCTGTCAACTAAAAAATAATCCTTTGATTTTCTAGTTTTAGCTAATGCTTGACATAATTTTGAAATAGTCGATAAATCCTTGAACTCAGAATTATTCTTTACGTTAATCTCATAATGCCGCAATTGGTACCTTAAAAGACTTCTTTCGTGGTCAGAGAAATCCATAGGATAAAATTTCTCCGCTAATTCACATATGCCATCAATGTTAAATGACTTATATGAATCTTTTGGGTCTAACGCATTACTCAAAATAAGGAGTTTTGTTGCTTGCTCACCAAACCTATTATTTAACTCTTGTATTTATTGATCTATTGCACCTACAAATATGTCGACGCGATAGTGATGCTCAACCGTAATTTTATTCTTTGTCTGACGAGAACCAATTACATCCGAGTATAAGGCATTCAAATCTGGAATTTGAATATTTCGACATTGGTAAAATGACTTTACATTTTCTAAAAATTTCCCCATCCATTATTTCTCCATGTTAAAAGCAATGACTTTGTACTTATGACCGAATTCAAAGCATTTAAAATATCTTGAGATTTGTGTTGGAATGCTCTACACATCATCTCGGTGAGACCCATGATTTCTTTTATGACATGAAGAATAAACACAAATTCAAATGATTTTAGTGTTTTAAGAGAAGTTCTAGCATTTGCACGTGTAGAATAAATGCCATCAGCGGCTATATTTTCTAAAACATTGCAAGTTGGGCCAAATAATTTAATTAAACTACAAATAGATTTGAAATGAGTACTTCACCTTGTATCGCCGGCTCGTTGTAAAGTACGGCGTTGATTTAATCCACTTCCTGTTTCTATCTCTTCAATTTCAATTAAATGTGCAATCTCTGAAACTTGTTCTTCTTGTAACTCGTCATTACATTTCGTGGATGAAACAACTATATTTATAATAAATGATAATTGTTGAAAGAATTGATGAACATCGGCCACTTCTCTTGATGAAACAACAAGCGCTAATTGCAATTGGTGAGCTAAGCAATGAACGTAATATGCATAAGGACATTCTTGAAGTATTAAAGCTTGCAAGCCATTCCACTCGCCGCGCATATTGCTCGCACCATCGTACCCTTGCCCTCGAATGTTTCGAGCAAAAAGATTGTGTTGAGCTAGAACATTCAAAATACTTTCTTTAAGAGTTATTGAAGTAGTATTTTTGACATGCACCAAATCTAAAAAACGTTCTCTAATAAACCCGTTTCTATCTATGAATCTTAAAACGATTGCCATTTGCTCTCTTTTAGATTCATCTCTAGACTCATCTACAATCAAGCAAAATTTTGCATCTCCAATCTCCTCACGAATTGTGGATTGGACATTTCTAGCAAAACAATCCAATATTTGTTTTTGAGTTTTTGGTGAAGTATAAGTGGCATGTTTTAGAACAACTTTATTTACCTATTCATTATATGATGCTAAAATTTCCACCATCTCAAGAAAGTTTCCCTTGTTTATAGAATTCGAGCTTTCATCATTCCCTCTAAAAGCACAAGCTTGAAAAGTCAGCCAACGAACAACAAATCTATCGATGTTTTAAGGCGCAACCTACAATCTAAAATTTCTTTGGCAGTTTGATTTTCTGTTACTTGTTGAATATTTCTTGATTGATTTTTCAAACTATCATAACATCCAATAGAATAATTATCGTCCGGTTTAATAGTTTTTCCTATGTGCAACAAAAATGCACACTCCTTTCCATCGACCTTTTTTCATGTTTCAAATAAATTTGTCGTGAATGTATCTGACCCGGCCTTTCCCATCGGCTTCTTTGAAAATAAATAACAAGGAAAACAATATGCTTTATTAGTGTGAGGTGCGTATTCTAACCACAAAAAACTTCTGTACCAATTAGGTTTGAATCGACGCGGATGACTTTCGAGGCTCGAAAATTTAAATTCACAATCGGTAGATTGATATGGACCGAGTATCATATATGCCCGGCGCGCTAAATCTTGTGAATTAGCAGGATATTCCCAAATATGTACTTGTTTATCGGGATCCCGCTCAACGGTGATTACACGATCATCCACATTAACCTCAATTGTAGTATCTTTTGGGACTTGAGATTGTTGATGTTGAGAAGGTAAAGTAGTTTGCGCTTTGGTTGTTTCGTTCTCATTGAGTATTGTTGTTGTTTGAGGTGTACTATTCGAAGTAGAAGCATTTGGTCCATTAGCTTGGATACTAACATTACTTTTTTTATAAAAAGAATCTATTGTCTTTCGTTTAGACATAATTTGATCTAGAAAAAATAGAGCAATATAAGAAAATTTTATACCTAATTAAGGATTAAAAATATAAAATTATTAAAGAAAAAATTAACCTAAATTGAAAAATCGAAATTATTATACCTGAGATTTGTGGTCTCTCCAAACTAAGTGGAAGGCAAGAAGGAGCTCTTTAACAATTCTTATTAAAGAAATAAAGTGAATTGGTGTAGTGGCCGTTGATTTTAGAAAGAAAAAAAAAGAAGAAATAATGGGGACCTAGGGTTGGGAGTTTCATGTGCGGGCCTGCGGCTGAGAGAGAGACAAAGAGTCGGGAAAGTTTTTACAAAATAGAAAGAAAGAAACTTTATAAATGATATGGCCCACATTTGTATGACAATTATTCAGTCCAGCCCTAAAAAAAACATATCTATTTATTGGTTGGGGGGGGGGGGGGGGGGGGGGGGGGGGGGGAGGGCAAACATACTAATTTCTTCAAAACATGTGTTAAAAATATTAAATATAAGAGGAGGTAATAAGTAATTTTGAAATTGGGCCATGGCCCCACTAAACCCCCTCATTCCGCCATTGAATCTTATGTATAATTCTTTGTATTAAATTATTTATAGCAATTGTCATGAAATTCTTTAGAACTCAATCCATTATTTAGTGAAAGACAACATTATACTATACTATATAATTGTATATTATACTATACTATACTATACTATACTATATTATACTAATCTAATACCTCCTTACGCCTCCTTGTACCTCCATTTTGGAATGGTTTTTGGCAAGATGATAGGGACAAAAATTAAGATAGTTTTGAATTTAAAAATATAATAATTTGTATTGACCAAACTACCCTTTGTTGTAATATATGATTAAAATGAGATATGCATAATATTTTTATATTAATAAAATATTAGTAAATATTTAATAAATTATTTCTATATTAATTATTTATTATGTATTTATATATTAATAAATAATTAATAAAAAATATTTACTATTTATATATAAGTATTAAATAAATGTCTTATTAAAATAATTGTCATGATGATATACAAGTCAAATATTAATATATAATTTATTTATATATTAAATTATTAATTAATTTATTCATAAATCCAGTTTTATATAAAGTAATATATTATAAATTTATTTAAATAATATTAGATCTCTTAGAAACTAATATTATTTTAATATTACATTAAATACATAATAAATTATTTTTTATTTCGTTTTGATTTATATTTTATTATTATTAATTATACTATTATATATTTATTATTATTATTATATTATTATTACTTGCATATCAATGCAATTAAAATTAATTATATATTATTAACATAACTATTCATGATTAATTTTTTAATATTTATTATTTATTTAATATATTATTAATAAATTAATTGTTTTATTTAGGTTATATTTAATTATAATAACACTTAATTAATAATTAAAAAATAGTAATTTATTATTTGATATTAATAAATAATAAAAAAAATATATAAAAAAGATAGGGCATTATTATAAAAATATCGAGGAGAAGAAGAGGGATAATCTTATAACTACAAAAAGGTGGTATAATCTTATACCCACTTTTTACTCTTACACCTTCTTATTCCTTAAATTTTATTTGGTGTTTGGCAAGGAATAGAGGAATAAGAAGCTTATTCCTTGTCTTATCCTCCATCCAAACGGGCCCTAAGTATAAAAGTTATTCCCTTGTTCCTTGAATGACACGTGGCCCATGGGAGACAAACTTCGCCTCCTATCCATAGGTCTAAAGTCCCGTAGAAAAATATAGATAAAAGAATAAATAAGAATAGATTTCACTAATAAATGTCTTATTACAACTCTCTGATTGAGAAAGATAAATATACAAGAAGAAGACTTACAATAGGAAGCATAATTAAAAGAGGAATGAAAAGATCATGATAATGAATAAAAGGAAATACAAATATATTTGATATTGTTGCCTAATAATTTTATCTCTCCCCCTCAAGCTGACGTGTGTAGGGATGTAACACCCAGCTTGCCGCAAATAAACTGAAATCTGTCTCTTCGAAGTGCCTTTGTAAATATGTCAGCCAACTGATATTTAGTTGAGACATGTGTAGTTGCAATAAGGCCAGCTTTTATCTTTTCTCGAATGAGATGACAATCGATTTCGATATGCTTTGAACGTTCGTGAAAAACTGGATTTGAGGCAATATGAAGAGCTGCTTGGTTGTCACAATAAAGGAGCATCACATCAAGATCAGCAAGGAGATATTTTAGCCAAGTAAGTTCACAAGATGTAGTGGCCATGGCACGGTACTCCGCCTCAGCTGAAGAGCGCGATACAATACTTTGTTTCTTCGATCGCCATGGAATAGGATTGGACCCAAGAAAAGTTATATAACCGGTGGTGTAACGCCTCGTCATGAGACAACTTGCCCAATCTGAGTCGCAATATGCGCGTAACGATAATGGAGAAGAAAAGTAGAATTCCGCTCCGAGGAGAGCTCTTTCAATAACGAAGCACATGATAAGCTGATGCCAAATGTGTATTAGTCGGTTTATCCATGAACTTTTTGGAGCATTTTTATCTTTGGAGGTCAACTACTTTTTGTTTTGTGGAGTTTAGTAACAATGTCAATATTAAGATCTTTTCTAAATGTCAAGCATACTATTTCTAGAGAAGATTTTTGTCCAATAATAAAAAGGCAAAGTAAGATTCAAGAATGTCAAAATTAAATGTTGAAGATCTTGTCTTCAATTTTGTAAAAACGTTGAAGTCTCTTTTTTAAGTTAAAATGGAAGAATTGTTTATTTTAAGGGTCTTTCTACTAAATAGTTGTGAATGAACATCTTAAAATTGATTTTTATAGAAGGAGAGAGAGAATGTAAGTATGTATATGGTCCATAAATATTCAGTTTACACCAAACATTTAGAGTCAGTTATGATTTATATAGAATAGTTCTTATGGGCATGATAGTCTTGGTTTACTCTTGATAAACCGCTTAATATTGAACATATGATCATCATCAAAAGGTCTAGAAAAAAATGGATGATGTGACTCATTTTAGTGAAAGTAATGTAGATAAGTGGGTTTAGGACTATATATATTAGGATAATTATGTCATGCCCCATATTTGCCCTCATCATGGCCCCGTGACGTCAGCTGATGTCACGGCTGATAATTGACACTGCCACGTGGGATAAAATGACTGCAAACTGGTGGTAATCAGAGGATAAGTTGTTTTTGCTTATTTCTAGGTGATTTTCGAGTTTTTTTAATATTAATTTTTTATTTTTATCGTAAAGTACCATTATATTTGCCACATGTTCCTTCAAACATCAAATTTTCATTTAATGCAAATTAATAATTATTTCTAGATCCATTTTTCACATTAATTTTGTTTTTCGATAATAATCAGGCTTTGGTGGTAATCTAAATTTGTTTAGAACTAAATTTTATTTTTTCTAATCACATGCTATAAATTTATAAGATATTTATTCACTTAATTTGTTTAGCCAAAATATAATATTTCAAACAAATATAACCAATAATCAATGCACATCATACAAAATATGTAAAATAATAAAAATAAATTGATGATTATCATACTAAATTTTACATCAAATTCACCATATAAAATATCCACAAAATATATTACATCAATTTAAACAATTAAAATTACGCACTTATATCCTTTAAAATTACATTAAACTACACTTTTAGTCACCATTAAAATCACCATGTCTTCACCTAAAAATACCACCTGCAATGAAAATAATTTGTCAAAGATCATGATTTAAAATAACAATAAAATACATTAAATTAATTTTTTTTTTAGAAAAATGGTCAGAATTAGTTCAATTACTGCTGGTAACGGAGACTGCTTCGATTACCATTTAAAGTATATATGAAATTCTAATTGTAGCACTTACCAGCAGCAGCCACCAAAAATAAATCTCAAATTAAAGATAAAAAAATTTCCGAAGGAAGAAAAGAAAATAAATTTAACAAAAATCTCAACTCAAAATAAAAATAAAATACAAAAATAATATCAACTAGAATATAGGAAAACAAAAAATAAATGAAAAAATAGGAAAAAAAAATATAAGATATGAGATATTTACCAGGCGCCGCCTAATTACCAGCACCAAGGAGTCATCATCATCGGAGAGATTGCCGGAGATTCATCAATCCGCCACTCTCTCCATGGATTTTTCCTCATGAAATGATTTTTAGACAAGAAAGAGAAAGAGAGAAGAATATTTGTTTATTTGAGTTTTTTTGAAAAAGAATAGGTGGGTATTGGACTGCTTACCGCCGGCAGTGGTATCACCGGAGAGCTTGTCGGAGAGTCGTCAAGCTACCTTTCTCTCTCCCTTTCTCTCTATTCAGGAATTTTTTTTTCCAGAAAATGGCTTTTAGAAGAGAGAGAAAGAGAGAGGAAAACTATATATATGATTGTTCAATTTGAAAATTTTTGAAAAAAATGGCCGGGATTTCGATTGCTTACTGGCATTCATTGAGTTCCGACTGCTTACTGGCATTAATCGGCTATTACATGACAGTAATCGATCTTGAAAATTTTCGGAAAAATAACGGGATTTTCAACTTTTAAAAAAAAATGGGCGGGATTTCGACTGCTTATCAGTTTTCATTAAGATTTCGATTGCTTACCGGCAGTAATCAACTATTATATGGTGATAATCGACTTTGAAATTTTTTGAAAAAATTAAGCGGGATTTATTTGCAGGAAATTATACTGATCTCAAAAAAAAAAAATCACCAAAACCGGTCTCCGGTTTTGGGCTGCTTACCGGTGATATTGACGTCAGGTGATGTCACCGGGGGGGTGGGGGGGGGGGGGGAATATAGGGACTTAGTATATATACTCTATATATTAATAGATTTGAGACTAAAAAATTGGTGGATACAATATTCCTTGGCCTCTATATACCAATATTGATATATGTGATATGAACCGAATGTTGGAAATTGTTAGTGGGGTAGTTGGCTTAGTCACATCAAATTAATTTTATTCCTACCAATAAATTTTGTGATCTAGGATTTGCTCACATAAACAATACCCTACCAAGCTTTTGTAACATATTCTTAAAAGGGATAATATCACGTGTACCTTTCCAAAAATCCAAAATATCAAATTTACTCCTCTAAAACTGAAAATATCAAATTTACCCTCTTAAACTTTATTTTATATCAAATTTATCCAAAATTCTATTTTACCATCCAAATTAATAAAAAATACAGTAGCACGACGGCACTGTAAATATACTATTTTTTCCATTTTATATATTGTTTTCTCATTTTATATACTGTTTTACCATTTTATATACTATTGTTTATTATTTGTGTATTTGTGTATTTTTTTACTTTTATATACTATTTCCCCATTTTATATATAATTTTCCCATTTTTATATATTGTTTACACTTTTATGTATATACTGTTATTAGAAAATTAATTATATATATTGTTATGTACATATTGTTATTAGAAAATAAATTATATATGCTGTTATTGGATCCGTCGTGAACAGTCGTGCTCTATCAGGTCCCTAATGTATATTTAAACTAAAATAAGAGTTGAGGGACATATTAGTCAACTAAATATATTATTTATTAAAGTAATTAGGTTTTAGAAGATTAAAATATAGTTAATTTGGTAATTTGTGTAAATTTGATATTTTAGAAGTTTGAAGTGGGTAAATTTGATATTTTAGAAATTTAATATGGATAAATTTGATAATAGTTAAACTTTAGAAATGCAAATTTGATATTATGAACTTTAGAGGGATAAATTTGATATTTTGAGTTTTTGGAAGGGTATACCTGATATTACCTCTTCTTAAAAAGGAAGAAAGAAGTCGAAGGTATATATATAGTAACAGTTAACACTAATATTTTTTTAAGAATGTTTCTTTTTAGAAAAAAAGGATATGAAAAATTCATGTAATTAATTACGGATGTGTTAAGTCCAAATAACGTAGCACATCTCAAATAGATCTAACACATTGACTTGAAATTGTTTAAGCTGACTTGTGCTAGTAGTAAACCTGTTGACAATTTAAGTAATTCATTTTTTCTTTTAATAACTCAAGATGAAACTAACAATTTCCTCTTAATTTCGTCCTAGGTTGTAGCAATTTTTTTTCTAGTTTTATAGATCGAACCTTAAATTATTGTTTAAATATATCAAAATAACATCTGTAGTAGTATTGAAACTTCATCCCTCAGGAATATGTATATGGAGAATCTAAATCAAGTTTGCCCCTCTGTTTTATTTTGGCAATATGTCATATTTTAGATATATACATTGAACTGTTTCATTTCAAACAGGCTCTCATTCTCATTTGTTCTATCTTCATCTCTCAGGATTAAAACATGCATGGTTTATGCTTTTCAACATAATATATTTATGTATATTCAAAAGCTATATATCTTTTCAAAACTAAAACATTTGGTTTAGTACGAAATATGAATATATCATTTTCGTATATATTCGGAATTAATTTTTTAGTGTTAATTTGTTGTCTTCATAGTTTGAATTTTCTTTCTAAATATGATAATAACCTAATTAATTGGAATGATTGTTGCTCGCTACCTAATTTGGACCGAACACGCAATACACTATTTGAGTCTCGATCCGTTCGTACTCAAATAATTGTAAATAGTTTCTTCATGAAAAAATGTAGCAGTACTACACTATTTTATTTATTTTTGAGAAAAAGTACTACACTATTTTATCATGGCAGTATACTATGCTTATCATGCCAGTGCTCTGTCTCTTACCATCGCTTATTGACATGCTAAGCAGTAAAAAATAATGGCATATATTCCAATATACTGTTTTTATTTTCTTTTTCAAGAGATCATGACAATTTAGTGTACATATACAAATATATGACAATATATGATTAATGTAGTTATATACTGTGCAGAGTTCTTTCATTAATCACATGAAATTGGTATATTTCAAACTCATCTTACGTACATTTGCTCAGATAAACGCACAATTATAAACAATGTTTCGAAAAAAACAGAAAATATAGGGTTTTGATTGATAGAAACAAAAGTTACAGACCAAAATTTAACTTTTCTCTGAAGAAAACAAAGCGAACTCACAGACGTGAGACTCTCTCTCTCTCTCTCTCTCTCTCTCTTCTGAGTGAATGATTCTTCTCTCTCTCTCTCTCTCTCTCTCTCTCTCTTTAAACAGAGCATGACGAATGGTACAGAAAACAAGAGAGGCCTCGATGGTATCATCACTTTCATTTAACAGTAAATCTCACCAAAAAATCATGTATTTTCATTTCATATACATATTTATAAGTCCCACTTATACGATATGAACAATTGTTCTTTGATGACTAATTGTTTATTAGTTATATACCTGAACATATTTCAGCTCATGGAATAAAATGTGAATCAATGGAGAGTAATTAAAACAGACCATATCCAAAGCTAATTCTGCTCTGTCGTAATCGTTACATTGGTTTTGATGTCTCCACCAATGGAGTTGTGAGAACTGACTGTGTCACTGGAACAAAAATGTACCTCAAAATACCAGTGGGGGAACCCGTCCTTACTAAAGGAATAGGAACAGTCACATCTTGACACCAAGATTGTCCTTTGAAAAATCAAACGAATCATGAGTAAATTAAAATATTACTAATCTACCATGAAAACTTAGTTTCGACTTTTTATAGTAAAAAATATTTACAAAATACATTTGAATATCTGAGCCTGTTAAACCTCATTATCATCATCTGATGATCCTTTATTGGATTATATATAAGTTTGCAGTGCTGAAAATTCATCAGAAACTTGACCTGATAAATTACTAGGCTTGAATTTTACATTCTCCTGATGGACGGCCAGCATTTAATTAATCCAGGCCTGATAGAACAGGCCCTCTTTAGAAAAAATATTTCGAATCACAGGCTTTAATTTAGGCTGTTAGACCATATATACAGTAATAGCGAGTAATTATAAAGAAATATTTTGAAGCACAGGCTTTAATTTGGTCTTTTGGCCCATATAGTCATAAACAGTAATGGACACCTCCATTGTAATATAAATCGAGAGTCCAGTATTTAGAGGGCGCGAAAAATGAAAATTATTTATCAGAGGGAAATTGTAACCTTTCAAAAGAGAAAATATTGAGGCGATTTTTTCTTCAATTTTGAGCATCGATTCATCCAGGTAATTTATTCAAATCGGATTTTGTTTTTTTAAATTAGAGTTGGAACTGATATTTGTTTGCGTAAATTTTCTCTGTTGAAGTTTCTCCAAAATCTTGCGAGAACCAGTGAAAATGGAAGAGATGCAGATTGAATCCCCGAAGATTGAAATTTTCACGCCCAAATCGGATGATTTGAAGTACATTTGCAGTCTCAGCACGATTTTGGTCGCGACGATTCAAGAAGTGAAAGACAGGGTTTCTCAAATCGAGCTCATCTTTTGCAGCCAATTGTTCCCCAAATTCCAATCCAATTCAAAATCCTTTCTGAAAAAGCAAGATGAATGGAAGGAGCGCGAGGGGATTCTTCTCGGCCAAATTGAAGAACTGAAGTGCGATTTGGGGAAGGAGAGAGAGAAATTGGTGAGAGAGATTGAGAGTAAAGATCAGATCTTGGCGGCTGAACAAAGAAAGAGGAAGGATGCGGTACAGGAATTCGGTACGCTGAAAGAGCGGTACAAGAGCTTGAAATCTCAGTATACTTTCCTAATTGGGAAATTGGAAAATAATTCAGGAAATTTTAAATTACCATCACAATCAATTGAGGAGAAAAATTCACTGAAATCCCATTCTGCTAAGAAAAGTCTTCAAACTGAAGGTAAAAAAATAAAAATAAATTGGGACTTCTTTGCACATATATTTTCCAATATTATATTCAAATTTATGTATAAGCTAGAATAATTTGTAATTGCATAAACTTAACATTTTTTATTATGTAGATTTTGATGAAATGGAAACAAAGGAAACAAAATTTCATATTAATCCAGAGTCTACTTCAACTCCAATTCTGCCAAACCCTAATTCCGGTATAAAAAAAAAATCTAAATTTGTTTAAAAGCATTTATTTCTGATTTTTTTTCAATACTTTTTGATAATATGTATTATGTTTATATGTAATATTTAGATAGGGAAGAAAAAATGCAATCGGCTCGTACAAAACCACCCTCTTCAAGTAAAACAAAACCCGACTCCATAACGGGTCAGAAGCGACTCGCTACGTGGAGGGACACACGAGCACATCAAAAACCGTGCGGAGCCGATCCGGATCCGCACGACGATTTTCTCGATACGCCAATCGAGTCAGCGCGTAAATCCAGATCCAATAATAAATCCGAAACAAGAACTCCACTCGCCCAATTGCATCAAGATCCGTGCAAAAAGGATGGAATCTCTCTTCAAGATATGAATTTCGACGGCTCAGATGAAGAGACTCAAGATTTGAATAATTTAAATAATTTAAATAATAAAATTACAATTCAGAAGAAAGAAGAAAAAGGATTTAAGTTTGTGGAGCCGGTGAGAAAGAAAGGGGAGAGGGAGAATCTGAAAGGGGTGGAGTGCAAACAGTGCAAGAAATTTTACGATGCGGTTTTGCCTGATGGAAAAGAAAATAATAATAATGTTAATAATAATAATTATGTGAATACTGAGGGAATGAGATGTGAGCATCATGAAGGAGTATCGAGGCATCGGTATAAATACGCGCCTCCTTTGACTCCTGAAGGGTTTTGGAATATTGGATTTGAATCTGAAATGTGATTTGTTTTGTGTAATTGGAATTATGTTTGGATTTTTTCGTTAGAATTAAATTTTTGATTTTTTGATTTTTTTTTATTTGGGGTTGTCGGTTATGTAGAAATGGTTGTGTAATTCATAAAAATTTGATGTCATTTTCAAATAATCAGGTATCATGTATGTTTATGCTTTACACAAAAACTGTGTTTGGTAGTATAATCAAAGATTAGAAAGCATAACCTGTAAATGAAATAATATAACAATGCGGCTTTGCAATAATAAATGGGCCGGGCTTCTTGTTATAATGGTCGGTCCAATTGCTTTTCTTTTCATATATATATATATATATATATATATATATTGCTGAATTTTGGAGAGGGCTTCTAATATCATATCCCCCATCCAAAGTATGATACAAATTTACTACAAAAGATTTCATATATGTTTTACAAATGAAACTCTTATGATTTTTTAAGTGAAGAGAATACTGACAAGTTTGTTTCTTGAATGGGTAAGAATATATATTGGATCTACATCACCAAAAAATAATAATAATATATATTGGATGAATTATACAAGCCTCGTACAGTGTCACGGGCCTTCCATTATCATACAAAACCCACAAAAATGAAGGCCCAGTACGGCCTTCTTTTTTCTCGGCAATCGTGCTTTATTGTTGACGTACAAATCCGAGATATGTTATTGACTTTTTCTCACTGTTCGGTAAAATTGGCTTCTTTCTTTTACTGCACGGGCAAGGCCAATTATTCTCTCCTCTTCTCCTTTCTTCACTTCAGCATCAGCTTCAGCCCGTGAATGGCCGCCTCTCTCATGAGAAGAGAAGTCCGACAGTTCCATTTTCCATTCGCACTTTTTGCATCACGGGATCTCGTCTCTTACTGGCGCCATTCTCAGTTTTGTTCTCTTTTGGCGGAGGATTAAATGTGAAGAAAACAAAGGGGGCCCGGCTCCCAATCAGTTTGGAGCTGAAGTGAACAGAGTCACAGAATCACACAACAAGACCGACACAGTCACGAACTTTTGCGGCGATTAAATCTCGATTCAATTTCCTTTGGATTTTTCTGTGATTGATGCGTCACTTTCTTAGATGAGGTTCAGTTCATTGGAGGAGACAGTGCATTGTTTGTTTAGTGCTATAAACTCTATATAAATTTCGAATGGAATCTTTGCATCAATTTTTGGGTTAAGACTATGTTTTAGTGAGCAAAGACAAAGAGGATCGACCCACTTCACATTCCATTTGCCCATACATGTTCTCTCTGTCTTCTCATCTAGAGCCTAAACCCTTTTCTAGAGATGTAAATTCGAGATATTTTCATAATTACTGAGCTATTAAAATAAATCTCTCTAGTGTGGTGCTGTGTCAGCATTCCGTTTAGATCAAGTGTATGTGTATGTGTATAGTCTATAGTGTGGTCTTATAAAACAAAAAGGGCCCATTTTTCCTTATCCCGTCCAATTTCTTCCGTTGGATTTCTTTGGGTAATTATACTATTTTGTCTCTAAGCAAGATCTATAAACAAAAAGGATAAAGGTCTCTATCTACGTGGTATCCGCTAAAAAGCTTGGTTCTTTCTTTCTCTATTCCATTTTATGGATCTCTGTTTGAAATATTAGTATATCAATCACTTATCACTTGTACGATGTTCTTTCTTTGGTGACTCTTGCTTTGAAGAAACCTCTTCTTCTACAAAGAGAAGGAATCAGAACAGAATTCATTGTATCCTGCTCTGCATCTATGGTATGATTTCTCTTTATATCCTTCTTTTTGTTCATTTGTTTCATTTTGGAAATGCATTTTTTAAGCTTTTCTTTCTTATTCTGAATCAATTATTGAAAACTGGTACTTATTTTGGCTTTTCTAGTCAGTTACATTCTTCCTCTTTCAAGTTTTCTGCCATTATTTATACTCTCAGTTGAGAAAATTTGCATATCAATTCCACCATTGTTGAGTATCGAGTCTCTCTAGAAACAAACAAAAGCTTTGAAAAAAGGTATTTTTTTTCCTTCAGAAAAATGAAGAAGCAATGAAAGAAAGAAACTTTTCGTGATAATAATGCTTGAGTGTCCCTCTTCCCTTTTAGTCATTTTTCTTTTTGGTTGTTCGTCCAAATTATTTGGATTAGATAATCATATATTACTTCTCTCTCTCTGTGTGTGAGAGAGATAGAGAGAGATAGATTAGTTGTTGAGAGAAGGTTTTGCTTGTAAGAATAGTCTTGGATGGGTCAATGAAATCCAATGAAAAAGATGTCTTGTTTCTTTGATAGTTAAGTTTGGACGGTGATGTTACAAAATAAAAGGTTTTGTTTGTTGGATATATTTTCATATCATATCTTACTCTTTTACAAAATAACAACACATGAGAAGAGTCCTCATTTAATCTTCATCAGAAATTAAGCTCCTAAAATCCTATTGTGTAAGTATAATTGTAAAAATTAGAATATCTATCTCTTTCTTTTATTATTTTTTTGCTTCATGTATACATATATTTTTCTTTATTTAAATGCATTGACCCTTCTAGGCTGTAGTGTTTAAAATTTCATTTTCGTGTTATAGTGTAGAATAAAAGGTCTTCAATAAGTTCTTAGTGTCAGTTGCATATTAATGGAAAATTGAGGGTCTATAATGAATAAATTGCTTAGCTGTACTTTGTCTTTTTCTTCCTTGAATTTTTCTTTGCTGGTTAATTTTAATTAAATCCATCACTAAATTTTTTTATATATGAATTCTCCAAATATTTTCTTTTAATTATTCATTTCAGATATATTTTATATATGAAATCTCCAAATATTTTCATTTCCAATATAAAATTAGACCATACAGTTTACATAAATTGGTTTCATTTCCGAAACTTTTTTTTTTCTCTTTAGATGTATCATTTCTGAAATCTAATTGGTTAATTATATCTTTAACCCTTAATTTAGCAAATTATCTTACAACTTGTTCTTCAAATTTACCTTTTATCATCTTATCAACTTATCCAGATCAACTAAATCCTCTTATCTCATCATTTACAGCAATCAAATATTTTTCTTTAATTAGTCCAAAAATACCTGAATTTCATGCACTAGTTCTCCTTTTAGTTCCACACCAATTCTATAAAAACACTTTCTCTCACTCATCATTAATTAATTTATCTATTTTTCCAGACACCAACAAGATCTCTAGGACCAAAAATGCGAATAATCCACAGCAAACTACTCATCATCACAATTCTAAACAGTATATTAATCCAATGTACATTCTCACTAAAAGAATGCACAAACTCGCCAACTCAGCTCTCCTCTCACACGAAGCGGGCCCAGCTGTCAGAGTCTCAAATAAAAGAATTAATAAAAAATGATTATCACTCTCACATGCATCTGACGCCGTCTGACGAGTCGGCCTGGATGGATTTACACCCCAGAAAGCTACTCAACAGAGACAGTAAAATCCTCCAGGTGGCAGATTTCGATTGGCTCATGCTCTACAGGTATGAATTAACTCATCTCTCTGTTTCTTTAATTCTGGTTTCATTAGGGAAATTTTCTAAAAGACCCCTAACTTATCTGGATATTTTAAAAGCCCTCACTTTTTAGGTTTCTCAAAAAAAAAAACCCATGATTGTTAATTTTAACACCGTAGGACGGTAGGAGTGTAAAAAAATTCAATTCACTTAATTTTTTTTTTTTTGAGGAATCTAAAAAATGATTTTTTTTTTAAAGAGGCTTTCTACTATGCCATAAATTTAGTTGACAACATAGATGGGAAGTGGGGGCAAATTTATGGCATGATAGAGTTTTTCTTGTTTAAAATATCATCATCATCATCATCATCATCTAATTTAATATTTCTTACATTTATATTTTCTCCCCTTCTGAAAACAAAACAGAAGCATAAAGGGATCATCACACAGCATGGGCCCCACTCTCTCCCCCCAACAAGGCTCACAGTTCCTCTCAGAAGTATCTCTCCACGACGTGCGGCTCACGGCGGACTCGGTCTATGCAAAAGCCCAACAAACCAATTTAGAATACCTCTTATTATTGGATGTGGACAGTTTGGTGTGGAGCTTCCGGAAGCAGGCGGGCCTGTCCACGCCCGGGGAGCCGTATGGGGGGTGGGAGAGGCCTGATGTTGAACTCAGAGGCCATTTTGTTGGTACTGTAAATTATTTAATTTTCAATTTTTAAATATTTTTAACTTAGTAATTATTATTTTAGTATTTTTTTATTTTTAATATAAATTTAACCTAGAATTATTTTTTTAGCCTAATAATAGTTTATTTGTTATTAGTTTTATTTATAACAGCATATTTTTTAACCTAACAATAATTTATTTTTAATACTTTAGATATTTTTAAGGGCATTATTTTTTAACCTAATAATAATTTTTTTATTATTTTTTAATCTAATAATTAATTCATTTATTTTTTCTATTTTAAAATATTTTTTTAAACTTAGTAATAATTCTTTTCATATTTTTTTATGTTTTTATTTTATCTGATAATTAATTAATTTATTTTTCAAACTTATAATTACTTTACTTTATTTATTTATTTATTGTTAAGGGCATTATCTGAGTGCGACGGCACACGCATGGGCAAGCACGCACAACGAAACTCTATTCACAAAAATGAGCGCGGTTCTCAGTGCACTCGACAAGTGTCAGAAGGCCATTGGCTCCGGCTATCTATCCGCATTTCCTGAAGAGCTTTTCGACCGTTTCGAGGCCATCCAACCCGTTTGGGCCCCATATTACACAATCCACAAGGTAAAATAAAAATAAAATTCAGAAGGGCAAAAATGTAATTTTACAAATTGGTTTTTAATTAATTCTTTGTTTATTTTTTGGGCAGATAATGGCGGGGTTGTTAGATCAGTATTTATATGGAAATAGTGAGACCGCGTTGGAAATGGTGAAATGGATGGCTGAGTATTTTGGGAACAGAGTGAAAAATGTGATTCAAAAGTATAGTATTGAGCGGCATTATACGTCTCTCAATGAAGAAGTTGGAGGCATGAATGATGTGCTTTATAAGCTCTACACCATCACCGTAATTACTTATTTCCTCTCTCTTGTTATTTTATTATTATGTATTGCATGTATATAATAAAGTATATTATTATACATTGCAGAAAGATGAGAAGCATTTAGTACTGGCTCATCTGTTTGATAAGCCGTGCTTTTTAGGGTTGCTCGCTGTACAGGTTAGATTTCTCTCTTTCTTTCTTTGTTTTTTATTATTAAATTGGATTTTTTTATAGAAGCCCCTAAAAGGTTTTGATTTATGATTATGGACTTTCTTTTAGGCTGATAGTCTGTCGGGTTTTCATGCGAATACTCACATACCGTTAGTCATTGGAGCACAGATGAGATATGAAGTAACTGGAGACTCTCTTTATAAGGTAATCAAAAAGTTTATTTGTTTAATAATCTCATTAAGCTTTAATTTTATGTATTTTAGTAATATAGTAATAATATTAACGTAATATATAAATAAAATGGGCAGGAAATTGGGACGTTTTTTATGGACATAGTGAACTCGTCTCACGCCTACGCGACAGGTGGCACCTCCGTCAGTGAATTCTGGTAATAAATCATTTGTTATAATTTTATTTATATTTTTTATTTTCATTTTGCTATTTAATTTATTAATGAATTAATTTTGAATTTTTATTTAATACAGGGCTGATCCAAAGCGTTTGGCCGACAGACTCACCACCGAAACCGAAGAATCTTGCACCACCTACAACATGCTCAAAGTAACCCAAACATTCACAAATCAATCCCTACATTTTTAAAAAATTACAAACCAGCCCCTAAATTGTTAAAAAAATTACAAATCAGTCAATAAATTTTTAAAAACAATTACAACACAGTCCCTCAATTGCTAAAAAAAATTCTCAAATCAGTCCCTAAATTGTTAAAAATTCACAACCCAGTCCCTAAATTGTTAAAAAAAAATTACAAACCGTCCCTAAAATTTTGTAACTTTTTCAGATATCGCGGAATTTGTTGAGATGGACAAAGGAGGTTACTTACGCGGATTATTACGAAAGAGCCCTCATAAACGGGGTTTTGAGCATCCAAAGAGGGACCGAGCCAGGTGTCATGATCTACATGCTGCCACAAGGCCCCGGCTCCTCGAAAGCCGTGTCGTATCACGGCTGGGGAAATAAATTCAACTCCTTTTGGTGCTGTTACGGTACCGGTACGTCCTTTTTTGTTTTGGAGGAAATTCGCAAAAAAACCCCTGCGTTATTGGAAATTGTGAAAAAGTTGGTCCATGCCATTACTTTCTCTGCGATGGGAGAACAGAAGGGTTTTTTTACAACTTTAAATAATGGGGGCTTTTTTGTGAATTTCTCTTCTTTTATAAAAAAAAAAAATCCCTCTCAAATTTCGTAATTACATTCCTTTTCGGGAAGTTCGCAAAAATCCCCTGCATTATGCCTAAATTGCAAAAAAACCGCTATATTATTGGAAAAATAAAGAAATGGTCTCTGCTTTTAGTTGAACTATGATGGAAGAGTAGAGGGTTTTTTTTCTAATTTTTTTATAATGAAGGGGCTTTTTGCAATTTAGGCATAATGTAGGGCTTTTTGAGTTATCCCTCATTTCTATTGTGAAAAATGTTATATATTCGTTAATTTTTACAGGTATTGAGTCATTTTCTAAATTGGGGGATTCGATTTACTTCGAGCAAAAAGGGGGGAGCGTAAATTCGCTTTATATCGCGCAATTTATACCGAGTAGTTTCAACTGGAGATCTGCTGGACTTTCTCTCACTCTAGATGTGAAGCCTCTCTCCTCGTCCGATTCGACTCTTCGTGTTTCTCTCACCGTTTCTCCTAACGAGGTAACCAACAAATTGATAATTTTATGACAAAATTGAATATTTTTTGCATTTGAAACCTTATTTATTATGATATTTATTTACATAGTCAAGCAATGAAGAATCTACTATATTTATACGCGTACCGTCATGGACCTCTTTAGATTCATTTAAAGCATCTTTAAATTCTCAAGATTTCAAACCAACATTACAAGGTATGTTTATAGTTTTGTCATTTATCATTCTTTCTTCCATTTCTTTTTTGTAGTATTCAAGTTTCCGTTATCTAATAACTAACTTCTCTTTGTTAATTTACAGGAAATTTCATCTCAATCACAAAAACATGGGCTTCAAACGACAACATAGCCCTCGAATTCCCAATTAGCTTACGAACCGAGCAAATCAAAGGTTCCAATTTCAAACCTTCATTAATTCCCCCAATTTCTCTTAATTCCCTACTTATTCATTTCATTTATTTTTATTTCAAACAGATGACAGATCAGAATACAGTTCTCTCCAAGGAATCCTATTCGGCCCGCATTTACTCGCCGGTTTAACAACTCGCGATTGGGATGCAAAATCTGAAAACTCCAGTTCGGTTTCTGATTGGATATCTCCAGTTCCAGATTCCTACAAATCCCAATTAGTTTCTCTCACTCAACAAATCTCTGACAAAATGTTTTATCTCTCAAATTCCAACAACTCTCTCAAAATGCAACCGACCCCAAAGCCCGGTAATTATTCCGCCGTTCAAGCCACTTTTCGGATTTACCCTCAAGATTTTAAAAGTAGCGAAATGAAGGTTAGGACGAATAGTTATGTTTTGATAGAGCCGTTTGATTTGCCTGGTTCTGTAATAACAAACACATTGAGTATTTCTGGTACAAAAGGATCTGATTCTACGTTTAAGATCGTACCGGGTTTGGACGGTACGAACGGTAGTGTTTCTCTTGAGGTCGGTACGAAAGTAGGTTGTTATTTGTCGACTGGTTCGATTAATTATGAAAACGGCCAAAAATTGAGGATTTTATGTAAAGGGAGTAAAGTTTTAGGAGATGATGATTTTTTTAATAAGGCAGCGAGTTTTATAATGGTTGATGGAGTGAGAAGGTATGATCCGATTAGTTTTATCGCCAAGGGGCAAAAGAGGAATTTCGTGTTGGAGCCTTTGGCGGGTTTGAGGGATGAGTTTTATACGTTGTATTTCAATGTAGGAGCTTGAGAAAGAGGAATGAATATGTTTGGGGGAGTTATTCAATAAACTTGTAAATAGTATTGCGATCAGACTTTGTGTTTGATCAAGTAGTTCTTTGAATGATGCAATAATATAGTTATGTTTGTTTCATGTTCATTGAATCATGCAGTTATATAGTCATGTTTGTTTCATATTCACTGAATCATGCAACAGCAATGATGTTTGTTTTGTGTTATTTCTCGCATGGTCATGTAAGGGGTAGTTTCATCATGTGTTGCAATATGCCAATTAGTTGAGAGCATTGCATAATGATTCGTTGATATCAATAAAACCAATGCATAGAATCTTCTCAATCCAACAACTAGAAATCATTGCAATATTTTAGGAAAGTAACTGAAATAACACAATTATATTTTTTTTTAACCTCTCTTTTTTTTTTTTTTTTTTAATTTTGATACATGATTGCTTTGAAAAAAGAAAGAAAGGATAATGACATTAAAACTGACATTCGTTGAAATAGCCTTCTTAATTTTCTAATTCAAAACTTGGCATTTTTCCTTACTAAAATTGTGGGGGCATTAGCGAAATATGATTTTTTTTTTTGGAGGTACAAGTTCGCGAAGGATGCTGAACACAGAATAAAGAACAAGAATACTGTTCCTGAAAAGACCATAGCATTTGTGCATGAGTACCATTTTTTAAGCCAATTCAAACAAAACAATTTAGAAATAAAATGAAAAGGTTGAAGCAACCGAGATTGGGTAAAAAGAAAGCATGAAATAAAGAGAGTGCATTACAACACAAGCACACTTACTAGCTTAATACCCTAGTACAACATGTAATAACATAACACACCATCTAAAAACTCACATCATAATCATCATCATTACCCACACAAATTAAGAGAGAGAAACACAAACCCACATCCAAACCACATATTCTAGAAAGAGAGTGACAAAGGCATCCAGAGAGAGCTCGATCCATCATCTCATATCATTTATAGTTTTCTACCTCTCTCTAAATCCCTAAAAACCAAACATAAATCCCATAACAAAACAAGATCCACATAATTATAACGCCCATTTTCTCTCACTTAAATCTTGTCGAGCTTCTCAGCTTTCACAACAGGGTTCGCTTTCGCAATAGCAGCCTGACCAGCGCTCCGATAGTCAAACGGACATTCGTGCTTGTCAGAGTATCGGTGCGCAGAACAAAACAGGTTATTGCACTTGCAATTGAAACCCGTTAACCCGACCCGTTTCCTGCACGTGAAGCATCTTTTCGGCCCCTCCTTTACCGGCCCCGCGCCAGCTGTCGCCGCCACGTCAGCACTTGATCCTGTCGGCCCCACTACTTCAGCCGCCACCTGTCATAAATAAACAATTCAGTTTGATTTGGATAGAAAATAAAGGGGAAATTTCATATTTAACCTTGAAATATTTTATCAACTTTAACCTTCTAAAGATTAAAACCGATTAAATTTGCCCTTCTAGAAACTATAAAGTTACTATAAAGTCATGACTGGATATTCCAAGGGAAAATAAGCAAATTTTGGTTTTAGACGTCGGATAAATTAGATATATTTGCATTTTTAGAGGGGCTAAAACAAATAAAAAAAACAAAAATAAAAGAATAAAACAACAGACCTGAGTAGTGACAACAGTTTTTTCAGGTTCAGGTTGAGCTGGAGGCGAAACAATGCTTATCGGATTCTTTTCCAGGCTTAACGGGCTGGAGGGCGCATGAGAAGAGGATCCGTTAATGAGGGAATCAATGGAGGACGAAGCGTGCTGTTTGAGGATCATTTCCTTGTGACATTTTGAGCACATGTACATCGTCGCGGCGCTTCCGAAGAATCCGCAGTTGTTTACGCAGAGAATCGGGCCTTCTCTCGTCTCGCATCCTGTTTCCTCTTTCCTCTCCATTTCGAACTTTTACTGGAGATAACCAGTTGATTAGAGATGTTAGAAGATAAGAAAGAGTTTTAAAAGGTGAAGAAAAGAAGAGTTGAGTGTGAGGTTGAATTGTTCTGATTTGGATCGAATGAAATGTCACTTTGTGGGTGTCATGTTTGGATTTTGCTTGCGGGAAAGGCAACAGGAAGGCACAAAGATGGAAACTTGATTGTAAAATTGGAGTTTGAGAAGCCATGTAATAGACTTGTTTAACAAGAAAGGTCGGTTTATGTACGATTTTTCTGGTTTTGATTTGCAGAAAGGTTGCGCGAAGGGTTTCCATGAGCTTTGGGTGCAAGAAAGTAATAATCGAGCTTCGCAAATGAAAACCCTAACAAAAACAAGAATATATTTACGAAAATCAATAAAGAAAAGTACCTGATTAGGAACAAAGATGAAGTCTGTAGAGCTGGCGATTCCCTGTCGAGAAGATTTTCAATTCCTCAACGATCCCTAAACCAAAACAAAAACCAACAACAAATTAAAAAAATTAAAAAATAAAAACCAATCAATCCATCAAATAGATCGGACGCAAATCAACAGAAACCCCAACACCGGGGGTAAATAAATCGAAGGGAAAATTGATTTACTTCTGTACCTAAAAGGAAATCGCCTCTTTTGAAACCGTTCAAAATTGGTGGGTTTTGTTTTTCTCTCTCTCTCTCTCTCTCTCGATAATGGAGTCGACAGACAAAAAAGAGAAAGAGAGAGAGAGAAAGCTCCTTCGAAATTACTATTTTAACCCTTTCAAAGGACATATCCTCAGTTGCGCGAGGCCCATTCTTTAGGCGGTTCACAATAAATGGGACCCACATTCAGTTACTATTATTTGTTTGCACCGGGTGCAGTCAAATAATCTATTCGGCGGTCGATTCTAACAACTCATCCCAATACATGTCTGCACCGAGATCATCATGGACCGCATGTGGTTACAACTTATCTGGAACTTTCAAGGCAGGATTTAAACATTAATTCATCCACCAGGTGTTAGTATAATAAATTTGCCGTCTTATTAAAAAAAGGGATTTCAGATCCTGGTTTTATCAAAAACCGGGAACGGAATTCTCTCAGGTCCGGCGGGCGGGAGGCGAAATTATGTAGCGGGAAGTTTCGGCGCTCTTTTATTCCAGAACTTCATCTCCTCCTACAGATTTTTCAACATATTTTGAAATGGAGATGAGATAATCTCACCATTAGTTCTTTCTTACAAATCAGTCCTTCCTTCGATTTAGAGACCAAAGAGAGAAGCTTCGATCGGACGAAAAATGGGGAGGAAGAGAAAGAGTAAGGATTCCGATGAAGCCGAAACCAGTACGGACGTCGGCGCCGGCGGATCTGCTGCGGGAAATAGCTTGTATGAGGTAACACTCAAGCCCTAATTTTTCTCAGTACGTTAATGATAGTTTCTTGTTCGTTTATACAGAAGTTGCTTTTGCGACTGAATCCCTATTACTGCGAATGTGAATACTGGAAATTGTAATTGAAAAATCGGTCAAACATTACCTTATTAAGTGGTAATTTATACTGAGTTATAAAATTACTTTATCTACCAGTTTGTAATGGTACCACTAATTGACCTGATTATTACGTACCAGTAAAATTTATGTATTGCTGGCTTCAAAGAAAGCTTTTTTTTCTGTCTTTCTTTGCTTATCTAATGTTTTATGCATGTATGAAGGCTCAATCAAAGTTTAAAACCACATGATTCTATACTTTGTGCAGATTTTAGGTGTAGAAAAGACAGCTTCACAACAAGAGATTAAAAAGGCGTATTACAAGTTAGCCTTGCGTCTTCACCCTGATAAAAACCCTGGCGATGAGGTATTTCACTGAATTTCATTTACATAACATTTTTATCTCATTTAGTTATCATATCATGTGAATTCGTATCAGTAATACATGAATTAAATATTTTTTATTTTTGATAATTGTTTGCAGGAAGCCAAGTCGAAATTTCAGACTTTGCAAAAGGTTATATCAATTCTTGGAGATGAAGAAAAGAGGGCTCTTTATGATCAAACTGGCATTACTGATGATGATGTAAACATTTAAAAAAAATTATTTCAATTTTTATTATGGACTTGTTTGTAATTTTACAATATTTTCTGTACATATTTCTCATTTTAGGCCTTGGGTGGAGATGCTGCAAACGATCTTCAAGAATATTTCAGGACTATGTACAAAAAGGTATCATTTGATCTTAGTATTTAATCATACTGTGAGATTTATATTTTTTTTCTTGATTTTGTTTCTGAAATGGAATATTTTATTATATCAATGAAATATCAGGTTACGGAAGAGGATATTGAAGAATTTGAGGCGAGCTACAGAGGCTCTGATACAGAAAAGAATGATCTTAAGGATCTTTATACAAAATGCAAAGGCAACATGAAATTGTAATAAATAATGCAGCCGTCAAATTTAATTACTAGAAAAGACAGGGTGTTGTATGTAACATGACAAATATATGGAAATATTGACTTATTTGTTTCTTCAGGCTCTTTTGTTCAATGATTTGTTCTGATGAAAAGCTGGATTCGCACCGGTTTAAAGATATAATTGATGAAGCTATAGCTGAAGGTTTGTACTTTTTCATAATTACTTAACTTTGATTTATTTTAATTAATTGTGTTTAACTTAATTAATCTATATTAATGTTTCGAAATAGGTGAATTAAAAGCAACAAAGAAATATGAGAAGTGGGCAAAGAAGATTTCTCAAATCAAACCTCCAACTAATCCATTAAAAAGGCCCTCCAAGTAATTATTCAATTATCAATCACTCATTTTTTTATTATTTTATTTTCCGCCTTGAATAATGAATTAATAAATACACTTTATATTTTATTTTTTATTTAAGGAAAAAGAAGAAAGAGATGGATGATCTGGGTAGTGCAATAGTGGAAAGAAGAAGTCAGAGGAAAGAGCAATTTAATTCAATTCTGTCTTCAATTATGTCAAAATGCGATCCGAGTTCTCAGAGCGAACCGACTGAAGAAGAGTTTGAGAAGGCGAGGCAGCGCCTCGAAAGCCGTAAAAAAGGGAAAAATAGAAAATGAGATGAATCAAAGTTGATTTTTGAAATGTTTTCGGTCTTATTTTGTGGTTAATTTCGAGAGTTTAGCTAGTGAAAGTGCAAATTGAAGTTATTTGGTAGTCTATTTCTGAGTTAAGTCGTGTTAGTGGGACTGTTAACTAAATGTTCATCTGTTAAGTTGGTATTGAAATGTTTGAACTTGTTATTCAAAGTACTTTTCCTTTCATCTTCTATTACTTTTTAATTTTCTTGACTAGTTGATTTTCTTGATGAACGTAAGTTGTTGGATAATAGTTTTGCAATATCTATATTATATGAAGCATGAATTGTGTACTTTATATTAATTTAAATATACACTATTTAGACATGATTTGGGTATCTTTTTTATTTAACAGGAAATAAAACCAAAAGATTTGAACAAGAGTACAAAGCCAGTATAATTAATGACTAGTACGCCCTGGCCTGTCAAACTAATCTAATCAAGGATGTAGCTGATACTGATACATCATTTTGTGGTTGTAACAAAAAGTCTATATTTCCAAAAACAAGATCTAAATTCAACATCTTTCTGAAATTATTGGATTTATCATCTTCTCATATTCATACACTGTCTCTAATCAAATAAAAGATAAATAACAGATATTTTATTATTTAATTCTCACTAAATTTCGTAACGTAAAACTGGCAACGTCAACACGTGGAACCGGCACGCACAAAAGCGGTTTAGCCCTAGACAGCGTCATTCCGGCACCTTCCGCCATGTCAGCAAGCCCTCCATCTTTCATCTTCCAATCAAAACATTGTATCATCACACCAATTGTCGTTTACACAACCAACATAGCCAATGTAATTCCTGGGCAGATCTGCCGCCCGGTCCCGAACGGCAAGAACTGATACTGCTGCGCTGAGTCACTTTTTTCCTGTAATTAAAGACAAAGTATCAACAATAATTGAATTCTAACGAAACAAATTTGAAATAATATAAAAAATACTAAAAATAAGATACAAAGAAATAAAATGTGATTATAAAATATAGATATGATTTTGGCTAATCAATCGCCTATTGTGTATTTCTCAAAACAAAGAGAAAACAAGAAATAGATAACGTCAATATAAGTTTTTTTTTATAAATATGCATGAAGTAAGAAGATTCTTTTCAATGAAAGAAAATTAAATATTTACAAAATCTCTCACTTTAAATTCTAAAAGAAATATTTACAAAATCGGTGGATCCATCAAACTTGGTTGTTATACATTCAAATTTCTCCTACTCGCGAAGTACATAAGATTAGCAACCGCATCATCAATTTCCCTATGAAAAGAAAATGTACATGAGATGACACATATCAAATTTCATGATTCCCAAAATTGGTTCGGCAAGGTCAAGTCTGATTAATAATACTAATTAATTCTCATGATAATGTTTTATAAATATTATTTGACTTTTCATCTGATTCGGGCCAATTCCAATTTGATTCAGTTGATTCTGAATTGAAATTATGCGGCACCGACTATGCTTCCGATTTTCGAATCATGCTAAATTTTCACGGAAACAAATAACAGTCAAATCTATACCTTGAGTTATCTGAGACACACTTTTTCTTGAAATAGGAAAAGTTGACCGGCTCCTGCATAAAAATGTTGAATCTCTATCACATTTTTTTTGAAAACTTAAAATACAAATTTTAATATAAAATCTACTTATGATACTCACAAGAAAATAATTATTTATCTACCTTGTCAAAAATTAAATAATTATTTATCTACCTTGTCAAAAATATCCACACGTATCAAATTAAGGGCAAGTAATGCGAAAAACATGACAAAAGTCCCGCCCATGATAGTTGTTAGGATATTGTAGAGCTTGATGTGTATCAATATAAGTATAACGAGTGAAACATTCATAGAAGAATAAATTTGGCTCGTTGAGGATAATATGGTAGAAATGCGGTTGGATCCATAAAAAAATTTAGAAAACTCATGGAATTCAAATAATGCAGAGCTTAGACACAAAAAAATGCCCGATGCACGGAAATTTGATTCTTCTGCGTCCATGAGGTCAAAAAGCAGATAAACATGTGCTATGTTTCGTAGTAAAAAACCACCAAAAGTAGGGTTTATAGTAACATCTTCTTGATCAACCAGATGAATAGTTCTGTGTAACAAGACAATTAACAATAGTTTTTTCAAGCCTCAAATGAGAAATATTTTGTAACAGATTAAGAGAAAATATTTTAATTTCGAATTTAATCATTTAATTAATGTATTTGGGCTGTGAACCTCCAATTTTCAGTATCTCAATTAACATAATCAGTGTACTATAGAGATTATTTAAAGATGATCAATAAATATAGTTGAGATAAAGTTCTTTTTAATTTTTTTATCCAAATGTTACAAACAGTCCAAAAATGTGTACCTTCTGTTTGAGTTGCTTGTCTCTCCCCCCGAATAATCATGAAAAAAGCTGTGCTCCTACATGAATAGTTGAAATGTTTGTTATCGTGTTTTTTTCTTAAATAATGAAAATCTGATGGTAAACCTATTTATGCATATATTTAATTACCTTTTTAAAAATATGTGCACATGTTAAGTAGATAGCTGATAATATGAAACAAGTGCCGAAAATCACGCTCAAAATACTAGTGCATAAATCATAAAATTTCATGTGCATCAATATAACTATAAGAAGCCACATATTCAAAAAAGATAGCATCTGGAAAGCAAGAAATTCACGAGAAGGAGGAGTCATGAAAAAAAATGCCAATCCATGAAAATCCATTGCATAAGAGCTAGCGCCTAGAACGATTCCTATATATTGAAGCGCTGATTCTTTTCCATTCATAATCAGATATACGAGATAAAGATGTGCTAAGCCTCGTGCGATGTTGAGACTAAAACCTTCCAAAATGTTCTTTGAAACGAGCAACAAAAATGTCAGAAAAAGTCACATATATATAAAATCTTGAATCCAATTACCTATCTCCCTTTACCATCCCCCACTTGTCCCCCCTTAACACTTGAGTATATAAAAAAAATTCTCGTTTAATACTAGTCAATTTTTTTTTCTCGTTCCCTACTTATTATAGACATATGATTAACGTAGACTATTTGACTTGATAAATCCCATTTTATTTAATATGGGATCTCATATGTCATAGACAGGAACGGATCTAGGGAGTGCCCGACACCCCCATGAAATCGAAAAACTAAGGTATATTATGATTTCGGCCCCGCTCAAACAATAAAAATATTTCGAGTATAATTGAAATACAAGCCTTCAGCAGCGCCACAGGTAATTTGTTTCGCTTATAATCCTGAGATTGTGGGTTCGATATCTGATTGCCTTTTTCTGAGAAATAAGCCAAAAATTTCTCGACTAAAAAGCCCCATCCATGTTTTGAACTCATTGTCAATGGATCTAACGTACACTCACGTGACCATCTCAACTTCTTCTTTGTTGAGATTTGTTTGGCTCCCCCTGTAATATTAATCCCAGCTCTGTCTCTTGTCAGTTGTCATAGACATGGGAATGGTAAACGGTGTACCCAGCTAACGTTGGGAGAGACTCAAGTTCGAGTCACGCCGAATGCATTTAGTATAATATTTAGAAAAAATCTAACAACCAATTGGGTTGTCTCAACAAAAAAACATGGTACAACCAACTTTTTCCTATAATCTTTCTTTATATAATTTTTCTACAATATATATATATATATATATATATATATATATAGAGAGAGAGAGAGAGAGAGAGAGAGAGAGAGCGAGCGAGCGGGGGGGGGGGGGGGGGGGGGGGGAGGGGAGGTTCTTTTGACAACGAGCTTATTTGGGATTTTGATAACATATATTAGTTATAAAAAATAATAATTAAAATTTCAACATAAGGATAAAATATATATATTTTGAATATGTTGTGGATCAATTTAAAAAAAATAGTATAATTATATCATTACCATTATATATCATCAATATATATATATATATATATATATATATTGATGATATATGATGATAATGATATAATTTTACGATCTCTTTTATTTATCCCACCATGACTTATAACTAACAAGAAAACAAAAAATGCAAAGAAAACCACACTGACGTTCCACAAACTTGATGAAGCTTAGCCACATCTGTCCAACAAACACTCTGTACTATGAAAACTCAGAGAGAGAGAGAGAGAGAGAGAGAGAGAGAGAGAGAACTTGACATCAAGGTCGGGGATGGAGATGAAATCAACAAAATTAAGAGAGATTTTCAATTGAAGATTGGCTGGGGCAGCTCATTTCATCTAATTTGCACTTTGCCGTACTACCAATTTCCAATTATTTGTCAAAATATGGTTGCTTAAGGAAAGTTTTTCCTGTTCACTATACAGCTTGTTCAATTTTTTAAAAACATTTTTGAATAAAAAATTGATAGAAATGTTTTGCTAGAATTTTTTAAAAAAGAAAATATTTTTTCTAAATATTTTTTCAAATATGTTTTCTTAGAATTTTTTTCAGAAAATATTTTTAGAAAATTATTTTGTCATAGGGGTAAAATGGGAATTTCAAAAAATTTAACTGGATGGAAAAATGGATGGAGGGGATATTTTGTAAATGAAAAGTTTATCATAGAGGATTTTTTTGTAAATTCTGAAAATATAGAAAGTTTTTTGTAATATTGATAAAAAGTAAGGTGTTATTTGTAAATTTCTCAATTTTTTTATGGGACTTTGTTCTTGCTTTTATTTAAGAACAAACGAAGAATGATCAAGTATAGATGAGTTCATGAGACTCAGACTCCAATATAAATAAGAAGGGCAAAACATTAATGAAATGGAAAAAGAGTTAAGAGCAATCCTTTGAGAAGAGCAGTCGAAACAATTTTCCGTCAAGATAATCATGTATTGAAACTAATTGTGACCGGCAAGAGGTGGAGGTTCTCAAGAAAAGGGGGGTGCTGACGTGGAGTCTGAATCTCCTGCTGCCACTTTCATCTGCCATCGATACTGCTGCAGGAGATCTGGGCCATTTATTTTGTGAATTCCACTGAGTGGGGTTCACAAAATGACCAAAATAAACGGTCCAGATCTTCTGCTGCATCGATGGAAGATGAAAATAGCAGTCCGACGTGAGGCAGTTTTGGTGGGAGAAGAAAAGATAATGTTTTTTGGTAACAGAGTAATAATAGAAAGCACTTATTAGGGGCAAAATGGAAAGAGAGTGGAATTTTTTTTCTCTCAAGCGCTCAATTTCTAAAATGGTGCGCTCAACTTATCAGTTCCCCAAAAAGATATTGAAAGATGTTTTTCTATTTTTGAAGATTAGGAAAGTAATAAATAGTAACAGACATGAGTAAAATAAATAAATTTGAACAAACCTACTCATTGCATGATCAAACAGTATGTTACCTTATAAGCGAATGATGATGGAAATAGCGGATTCTCGTACCCACTTGCAACGTTACTTATGGCCATTATAATAATTAATCAAATAGAAGTGATAAATGGAATTGACCTACAATAAATGTCTATTTATTTCAACTTGTTTTTGAAACAATTCAACAATACAAATCACTAAATTTAGAAAATTCCTCTCAAGAGATCCAGAGACAGATAATCTAAAGAAAACGAAATTACATCTGATCAGTTATATATGTTTATCTTACAGTTGTCAACTCTGTTTTGTAAAGCTGACTCAAACCATTGCAGCCTAAAAATAGAAAATATAATATCTCTGCTTAGAGTTGATAATATGTAACGCCTCAAAATTTATAATTTTAGGGTAAAGAGTAATTTGGTCATTTCACATAAAATTAAATCTCCTAAAATATTTTCAAATTTACTTTAGTTAATTAATATATCTAAAATTCTTCATTGAGAAATTTATTTTGAAATAAAATTTTCGTCAGTAAAACTTTTCGCGCACTACTCCGCTTTCAGTAAAACTTTTCTTCATGTTTTTTTGTTGAGACAACCCAATTGGTTGTTAGATTTTTTCTAAATATTATACTAAATGCATTCGGCCTGACTCGAACTTGAGTCTCTCCCAACGTTAGCTGGGTACACTGTTTACCATTCTCATGTCTATGACAACTGACAAGAGACAGAGCTGGGATTAATATTACAGGGGGAGCCAAACAAATCTCAACAAAGAAGAAGTTGAGATGGTCACGTGAGTGTACGTTAGATCCATTGACAATGAGTTCAAAACATGGATGAGGCTTTTTAGTCGAGAAATTTTTGGCTTATTTCTCAGAAAAAGGCAATCAGATATCGAACCCACAATCTCAGGATTATAAGCGAAACAAATTACCTGTGGCGCTGCTGAAGGCTTGTATTTCAATTATACTCGAAATATTTTTATTGTTTGAGCGGGGCCGAAATCATAATATACCTTAGTTTTTCGATTTCATGAGGGTGTCGGGCACTCCCTAGATCCGTTCCTGTCTATGACATATGAGATCCCATATTAAATAAAATGGGATTTATCAAGTCAAATAGTCTACGTTAATCATATGTCTATAATAAGTAGGGAACGAGAAAAAAAAATTGACTAGTATTAAACGAGAATTTTTTTTATATACTCAAGTGTTAAGGGGGGACAAGTGGGGGATGGTAAAGGGAGATAGGTAATTGGATTCAAGATTTTATATATATGTGACTTTTTCTGACATTTTTGTTGCTCGTTTCAAAGAACATTTTGGAAGGTTTTAGTCTCAACATCGCACGAGGCTTAGCACATCTTTATCTCGTATATCTGATTATGAATGGAAAAGAATCAGCGCTTCAATATATAGGAATCGTTCTAGGCGCTAGCTCTTATGCAATGGATTTTCATGGATTGGCATTTTTTTTCATGACTCCTCCTTCTCGTGAATTTCTTGCTTTCCAGATGCTATCTTTTTTGAATATGTGGCTTCTTATAGTTATATTGATGCACATGAAATTTTATGATTTATGCACTAGTATTTTGAGCGTGATTTTCGGCACTTGTTTCATATTATCAGCTATCTACTTAACATGTGCACATATTTTTAAAAAGGTAATTAAATATATGCATAAATAGGTTTACCATCAGATTTTCATTATTTAAGAAAAAAACACGATAACAAACATTTCAACTATTCATGTAGGAGCACAACTTTTTTCATGATTATTCGGGGGGAGAGACAAGCAACTCAAACAGAAGGTACACATTTTTGGACTGTTTGTAACATTTGGATAAAAAAATTAAAAAGAACTTTATCTCAACTATATTTATTGATCATCTTTAAATAATCTCTATAGTACACTGATTATGTTAATTGAGATACTGAAAATTGGAGGTTCACAGCCCAAATACATTAATTAAATGATTAAATTCGAAATTAAAATATTTTCTCTTAATCTGTTACAAAATATTTCTCATTTGAGGCTTGAAAAAACTATTGTTAATTGTCTTGTTACACAGAACTATTCATCTGGTTGATCAAGAAGATGTTACTATAAACCCTACTTTTGGTGGTTTTTTACTACGAAACATAGCACATGTTTATCTGCTTTTTGACCTCATGGACGCAGAAGAATCAAATTTCCGTGCATCGGGCATTTTTTTGTGTCTAAGCTCTGCATTATCCACGCCATCTTTGCCGATGAGGTGTGGGATCTTCCTTGGAATCGCCATCTTGTGCATTTGTTCTTTTTAACAACTAGTTTTTGGCACATGCTTTGCACGTGACAATCCTTTCAGCGAAATTTTAATACTTAAACTTTTAATTCGACTTTCTTTTATATTCCGCTAGATTTCAATACTGAAGCTGACTTATTGGCGAAAATGGTGAGGGTCTTTCAATTCGACTATGAGGACTCGATCATGCCAAGGATGAGGTGATGATTGAAAAACTCCTTTGGTTAATTTGAGTATTTCTGTTTTTGAGAGGGTTTTTAGATTTTAATTAGCATTTTCTGTTTATACTTTCGTTATAATTTAGATTTTAAGTGATGATCATTAAAATTTAGTGTGGTTATGTTTTTTTTATATAGTAAAAATAAAATTATGAAATTTGTTTCAATTTCAGATTTCTTCCTTGGTTTATGTGCCGCCATTTATTTTTCTTTATGTAAATGTAACAAAAAATGACATCTTGCAAATATTCGTGTTCTGCAGGAACACATAATTAACAAAATAAAGAATATAATAGCTCACATTGTTATACATAAATCCCATACACTACCAAAACAATTTCTTCAAACCTCCTCTACACATGGTGTTGATGGATTGCGGAACAATACATTGAATGCCAGAAAATGCCAAATGCCCATTGAAATTGTCTGGACCCGAGTGTGCGTGACAATCTTGTAAAGAACGAAGCATCCCGCCAGAGATATGACAACATATCCAACCATTTTAACAATGTCGACGATGTGTTGGTGTTTGTAGCAAGACGTTTCTTGTATGGTTTTGCTAGCAGTATTTTCGGCGAATGGTGGATTTGGAACATGCACTGGACGAGTCGTAACTTCTCTCTTGATTTAATCTATTGTAATGTAATATAAATATTTAAATATTTCGCTCTGTCCAGACTGGATTCTATGCTGTGCTTAAGACTTTTTAACTTGTAATAAATGGTGGGTTTCCACTTTATTTCTACTAGCATTTAGTTAGGAGATCAATAATTTAGATAATCTATATACTTGGTCTAAAATACAGATAAAAATACACATTCAACAAAATCTAGCCGAGTTTTTTCGCATGAAACAAATGAAGATGTTTTTCACTACATATTCTGCATATTCAACATATTCAACTTATTCTACATATTCCGCATATTCAACATATTATACATATTTTGCATATTCAACATTATGTGGATTTCATGGTTTTCTTAATTAATCATTTTGTCATTTCTTTTACCATTTTTTACAAGCAAATATTATGTGGTTTTTGTGCACTTCATGTAGTTAAAGGACATCATGGTAATTTTGTACTGAGACCATCTTATGTTTTGTTTGACGCACATCGTAAGGGCAACGTAAGTGAAAATTAATCATTTCAAGTGCCATGAAGATCCTTAATGATATAATTTTAGATCTTTAACAATGTATTTTATCTATTTTGTTTATATTTCTTTGTGATGCTATCGGACTAAAGTTCTCAGACACATAATGATAAGTGTCCAATATTTTTTTTACTAGAACATAGTTCATATATGCAGAACCAACGACTAGAAAACAATTCATAATGTTATGTGCTAGCTTGTTCATTAATGTAATAATTTTTAAAGATATGCCATCGATATAAAATTTTGGAAGAACATATGTCAAAACATGTAAAACTATTTTTGAACAGTATTTTGGCTAAATATTTTTATGAATTAGATTTAAAATTATTTTCCTAAATAATATATTTCAAAGATAATTTTCTATAACATAATTTATTTATTTTCCTGAATAATAGATTAAAAAAAAATCCAATTCTTCTGAAATATAAATTTTCTATTTCTTTTATAAAACTATTAAAATTTTGGCCGAAACGGGCCTGTATTAAACTAAAACGAAAACCCATTGTCCTCCTTTCCCTTCTCCTTCTCCTTCTCTCGAACAAAATGTCTTAAAACCCTGCAAAAACAATGGCTCGCAACAAAGACGTGAAATTCATCTCTTCCTCCATCCAAATCCCCTCTTCACCAGCTCATCCTCTCCTCTCCGCCCTGCCTTTCGCCCGCCTCCGCCTCGACCGCTTCGTCCACTCCGTCCAGTCCGCCGTCTCATCCTCCGTCGAGGCCCTCGACCTCAAGCTCCGCCCGAGAAACGCGGCAGCCGCATCGTCGGATCCTAACTCTGATCCGAAGAGCAGCGGTTTAGATCAAGAGCGGGTGCTCATCAGTGAAGTCTTGATCCGCAGCAAGGTATTGAATAATTAATTACCTCTTTCTCTCTTATTCTTCAATCATGTTACGTGAATTTCAGCAATTGATTTTGATTAGGATGGGGAGCTGTTGGAGAGGAGCGATCTGGAAGAGGTGGCGAGAGGAGCTCTGAGAGCGTGCAAGGCCAATGCGGCTCTGACGCATCGCGAGGTTCAGGAAGATGTGGGCCGTGTCGTTCAGAGCGGTCTCTTTCGCTCCTGCGTGCCTGTTGCTGTCGATACTAGAGACGGAATCCGCCTCATTTTCCAGGTTTGTTTTATGTTTGAATTATCGTGAGTTATGATTGAGTGTTTGGGTTTTGAATTTTGAATTGGGGGATTTGTAGGTGGAACCGAATCAGGATTTTCAAGGATTGATTTGTGAGGGTGCGAATCTTCTTCCAACTAAGTTCTTACAGGATTCTTTCCGTGATGGATATGGTAGTTCTCTTTCGTACTCTCTAATTAATTAATTATTTAAATTAGAAAATAGAGGGGTTTATACTAAAGTAATATGGTTCTTTCAAGCTATGCAGGGAAAATAGTGAACATAAGGCATCTGGATAAAGTAATAAAATCAATCAATAATTGGTACCAGGACCGTGGTCTCACTGGCGTGGTATATATATTTTTTTCCACTTTTTTCTTTATTTATTTTTCCAATTTAAAATTCACAAAATACATAAATTATTGTATTTTTTTCCCTTCAGGTTTCAGGTGCTGAAATACTATCAGGCGGTATTCTTAAATTGCAAGTAGCAGAAGCTGAGGTTAATAATATAATAATCCGATTTCTTGATAGAAGAACGTAAGAAAACACTCTTATTTACCTAATATTAATAAAAAAAATTGTTTTTTAACTATTTGATTATTTTTTATTTTTTATCAGGGGAGAGCCAACTGTTGGAAAGACAAAACCAGAGACGATACTCCAACAGTTAACTACCAAGAAAGGCCAAGTTAGTTAACAAATATATATATGATATGAACCCCTTAATTAAAAAGTAATTTATGGTAATTTAATATCTGATTATTTTTTTATAAAAAAATATAGCCGTACAGTAGGCAGCAAGTTAAGATTGACGTGGAGAAAGTTCTCACAATGGGAATTATGGAAGATGTGACCATTATTCCCCAACCTGTTGGAGGTAAATATTTTATTCATATAATTTCTATTTTTTATTTATTTATTTACTGGTCATTTTGAATTTATTATTTTTTTATTTTATTTTGAAGATTCGAGCAAAGTAGATCTGGTGATGAATCTTGTAGAACGGCCTTCAGGCGGTTTCTCTGCTGGTGGCGGTCTCTCTAGCGGGTAATTTTACATTTTTACCCTTGTATAATATTCCTACGTTTTATGTTCATTACTTAATAATCATTAATACTTGAACTATTTTGTTGCATAGGATTACGAACGGACCGCTTTCAGGTCTCATTGGAAGGTATTTCATTTTTTTTCTAACATTTTTTTATCTGGCGGAATATTAAATGCAAAACTTTAACCAACCCTAAATGCAGCTTTGCATATTCACACCGAAATGTATTTGGAAGAAATAAAAAGCTGAATGTATCTTTAGAGAGGGGCCAAATCGACTCTATTTTTCGCCTAAATTATACCGACCCTTGGATTGATGGAGATAACAAAAGAACTTCCCGCAATATCATGATTCAGGTCATCATTATTATTATTATTTTAGTGGGGTGACATAATAATTAATTTTATTTATTTGTTTATTTAGAATTCAAGAACGCCAGGTCAGCTGGTGCATGGGATTGACCAGAGTGGTCAAGGAGCGTTGACCATTGCTAGAGTGACAGCTGGCATTGAGTACAGCCGCCCTTTGAGACCCAAATGGAGCGGTACTCTCGGCTTAATTTTCCAAGTAATTTATTTACAAAGAAAAATATATTTACTATTGTATAATAAAATAATATAATTAATTTAATTTTGGGAAAAAAAAATGAATAGCATGCGGGTGCGAGAGATGATAAAGGCGATCCGATCATCAGAGATTTCTACAACAGCCAACTCACTGCCAGGTGGCGCCCCTCTCTCTTTCTCTCTCCTTCCATTTTAAAATTAATTAAAAAATTACTTAATTTTTGGATCATATAATGCAGTGGAAATGCATATGATGACACGCTACTTGCAAAGTTGGAGAGCATATACTCCGATTCCGGCGACCATAGCTCCACTATGGTAATTACCATTTATTCTTCTTTCATATTATCCCAATATAAATACATATTATATAATTATTTTTATATTATTTGTGCAGTTAGTATTAAATGTGGAGCAAGGTCTACCAGTATTACCAGAATGGCTGTGCTTCAACCGAGTCACCGCTCGCCTCAGACAAAACTACGAACTCGGCCCCGCCCGTTTCCTCCTCACGTATTCAAAAAACAAAAAAATTATTTCTTTAATAAAAATTACACTAAACTCTTATGAAAAATTCGCAAAAAATGCCCTACATTACGCCTAAATTGCAAAAAATCCCCTGCATTATTAGAAATTGTAATAAGGAAAAATAAATACCTACCATTCGTTACAAATTTCAGGTGTTTTTTTTCTGTGCAATTTAGGCATAATGGAGGGCCTATTTTGTAAATTTGCCAACTCATAATTTATTTTGAATTTTGAATTTGTAGTGGATCAGGGGGACATGTGGAGGGGAACTTCTCGCCGCACGAGGCGTTCGCGATAGGGGGCACCAACAGCGTACGCGGATACGAGGAGGGCGCTGTTGGAAGCGGAAGGAGTTATGCTGTTGGCAGCGGCGAAGTCTCTTTTCGAATGGTATGGTTGATTTAACTGACTAAGTAAATTTGGAGTTTTGCGTTCAAGTCCTTGGTTAATTTGATTTCGCGTTTTGGGGTTGTTTTGGTTTGTTTAGTTTGGGCCGCTGGAAGGGGTGGTGTTTGGAGACTACGGAAGCGATCTTGGTTCTGGACATAACGTGCCTGGTACGCTCTAAAAAGAAAATAATAAAGTAATTAATAAAGTAATAATAATAAGTGAAGAGTCTGAATTTGGCCCCTCAACTATTGATATAGCTCAATTTTAGCCCCTAGACTTTTTACCCTCAACTATTCTATTCAATTAGCTCATCTTTAACCCTTCCAATCCTTAACTAATTGAATAGTTAAGGGGTAAAAAAAATGAACCACGATATAGTTCACGGGCCAAAATTTAGCTGTATCAATAGTTGAGGGGCCAAATTTGACTTTTCTCTAAAATTATTTTATGGAAATTTTTATTTAACATTTTTTTTGTTTGAATAGGTGATCCGGCTGGAGCAAGGGGAAAGTCGGGAAGCGGGTACGGGTATGGAGTTGGGATCCGTGTAGATTCGCCACTTGGCCCGTTAAGGCTGGAGTATGCGTTTAATGATAGGCAAGCTAGAAGGTTTCACTTTGGTGTTGGTTATCGGAATTAAATTGATCGTTCTGTTTAAATCCGTCTTGTGTTTTCTTTTGTTTTATTTATTCATTCGTTTTGTAAGTTTTTTTTATGATTTGATATAAAGTGATACTGTAAGCTAGAACCAATGTTTTCTGATTATTGTGGTTGTGGTGATTTGATATGTCGATTTTGATTCGAGAGTTCCACTAAACAAAGGGGAAAGCAAAATAAGAATCTCTAATTATTTTGGGCACAAAGTTCCCCATCACTTTATTTTAGTTTTGTTTTTCTTTCGATTTTGAAGTTTTTGACGGCATCTCTACATTAATTTTTCAAACTTGTGATCAGTAATATATCAAGCCAATGCTAGAAATGAATGAAACTCGGATAATTTTTTGATTCAAATGTATATATTACAAAAAATCAAGTTCATATATTATGCCATTGGCATAATTGGTTTCCTAAGAAATACAAAACAACATGGAAATTCAGACAGTGAGTAGTGAATATGTACACTGAGCTAGCTTTTTCCCATGATCTCAATAAAGAAAAAGTTGGAAGTACTTTCTTTTAATTTCAATTGAGCTAAGGTTGGGAAGTAAAAGAGTGAAATTATTATATTCTCTTTTATCTTAAAACTGAGCTAAGGTTAGAAGTAAGAGATTGAAACATGGGAGCCATCTAGGAGTTACTTGACCTATCCTAAAGTATAGATAAATTTCTCACGTATCAGGTGATCTAGTAGAATGACTTTATTATTCATGGAAAATCTTTATACATTAATTAATGAATAAAACAATCAATTTAATTATTTCTTGTAAAAGTATTCAAAGAAAAAGGGGCTTTTTAGGTTTTGTCAACATTATGGCACTTTCCAATTTATTCATAAGATACAAAAATATAACAAAAAGAAGAAAAGAAATCCCCCCCCATAAGACAAACATGACACTCTTTCCCTTCTCCACCATGAATGGGTGCAGAATTGTCATCTCATTAAACTCATACACCAATCAAAGACTTTCACTTCATCATATGTTGATATCAGAGACGGAGCTTGACGGTATTATTTGAGTGGGGGGGGGGGCAAAAAGAATTTTTCCTATTGATTAACACTTAGCAAAAAATTTGGACGGCCAAATACATAGAAATACATATATTTCAAAAAAAAATTCAGTAAAACACTACTAATATATACTACACTTTCAAAATTTTGGGGGGGTCATGGCCTGTCCCAGTCTCTATTAAGCTCCGTCCCTGGTTGATATCGTGATTTTAGATTCATCAAAGCACTATCATAGGTAATAATTATTTATTTTATTTAATATTTTTTTCAAATGTAAAATCCTACAAGAATAGATATTGTACTAATTTACAAGAGTTTAAAAAATCATAAACACACAAAAGATTTTAGCTTTAACAAATATGTTTGCTTTTGACCTTCGTGATAGTAGATCATAAATACCAGTATCATCTATGCAATCATATTGTTTATAAGCAAATATTATAATTTAGTTGTTTATCTTAGTAGCGTCTAAAAATGAAAATGATAATATTTTTTATTAAAAGAAAAGTTTATATATTTTCATCTTAGCAAATTCAAACTATATCCATTCTTCATGTATAAAATCTTCCAAGCATGGTGTAGAATAACAGTTCTGATCCTAGTTTACCAACAAAATTGCGTCTTTGGGCACAGTCCTCCACATTATCCTTAGGTGCGATTCCACGTACAAACCTTGCTCCTTTTCAAAAAATATATTTTGCCTAGACTTGTTCTAGAGTGAACCTATCAAACAACTGACATTTTTTTTCATTTTCTACTGACTAGTTTTGCATCACATTAATTTATCATGCATATAAAGCTAAAACACATCAAAACTATATCTAAGTAATGTCGTTTCCTTGGGAATGTTACTTCAAAAATTCGAGGTTTTAAGTTTAAAGTTCTAGATCGGGCCCGTTGCAAAAGAAAGTAGGGCAGGCCGTAGTTGGCCTGTCACAATGCCACGTGGCACTAGAGAGGGCATGAATCGAGACGTTCCAGTTTAAAATGGATTTTGACATATTCACCCTTCCACAATCGCACGTAATATATAAAATCGAGGTGTTAGAAGGGATTATGCGGAAAAGGGGAGAAAGAAAAGATGAGAGGGAACGAGTCAGAGTGCAGTGCAACTATATAAAAAGAGACGCCATTTCATTTCTCTTCCTTCATCTTTCGATCACAAGTAAAGAAGAAAAGAATTAAGTCAAACGGAATTGTCCAATTAGAGGTATGCACTCAATTTATTGATTCTTTCTTTCTTTCGATTGTATTTGTCTCGTGCTGATTATTGACTTATTTATGCCCCTGGAAATTACAGTTTCACGTAGAACTAACTCATCTGTTCTTGCATTAGTGTTAATTTCGGTTTGCAAGTCAAATGTTTGCATAATTGACTGCAAAGAGTTTTCCTTTTTGCAGTCATATATTTGAAATTTTTATATTTGGCCAAGTACATTCTAGTTATATTTTATTTTGCTTGTATTAGTTCTATTCCTTGCACTTATAAGCTACGATTTGCTACTGAATTATCATTTAATTTTAATTAGGAAATTAAATATGAACTTCATATTTTGAATTTTAGTATACAGTTTTGGCCTAAAATAAAGATAAGAACCTCCATATACCAGCCCATTATTATCACAATCCAGTAATCTTTGCTAATTATTTTGCTTATCATTCAACCCCAATTTAACTTAACAAAGCATTTTTTAAATATTCTTTTACAGAATAAATGGAAGCAGATGCTACAAATCAGAGCAGCCTTAAAGCACCCTTACTAAACAAAGCGAATCAAATAATTTTGAGGGTCAAAGGCATAAAATGCGCCTCTTGTGCAGTCTCAATTGAATCCGTAGTTTCAAAACTAAAAGGCGTTGAGAGTATTTCAGTCTCAGTTCTTCAAGGCCAGGCTGCCATTCAATACCAACCTGAAATAATCAATGTACTAAAAAACAAAAACAAAAATAAGAATCCAACATCTATTTTCAAAATTTCATATATTTTACAAAATTTTACTCTACAAAATCCGTTTTTTTCATCAGGTAGAGAAAATTAAAAAGGCAATTGAGGACCTAAATTACGAAATCGCCACCGAAACTCCGTACCAGCAAATCTCAACATGCCGGCTCAGGATAAAAGGCATGGCCTGTACCAGTTGCTCTGAATCAGTAGAAAATGCTCTCAAATTAGTACCAGGCGTAAAAAAGGCTTCAGTTGGACTTTCTTTAGAAGAGGCCAAGATCCATTTCGACCCGCTTATAACAAACCCGACCCGTTTAGTCGAATCCATAGAGGATGCGGGTTTCGGTGCGGATTTAATTTCATCCGGATCCGATATGAATAAAATCCATTTAAAGATCGAAGGAATCGACAAAAAAGAAGATTATGATTTTATTGAGTCGGTTTTGGAAGGATTAGAAGGTGTAAATGGAGTGCAAGTGGACCCCACTTGTCAGAGAGTAATAATTTCTTATGATTCTGACTTAACGGGTCCAAGATCCGTTATGGAATTTCTTACAGAGGCTTCTAAACGGGGCCCGGTTTCATTTAATGTGAAATTAGATGTGAATTTTAATAAAAGAGGGGATGAAGAGAGAAATTGTGAGGCGAATCGGTACAGGCGTCAGTTTTTGCTGAGCTGTTTGTTTTCTGTACCAGTTTTCGTCTTTTCTATGGTCGTACCGATGATCGGTACAGCTGGCGATTGGTTGGATTATAAATTAAAAAATAATTTCACGGTCGGTATTTTGTTAAGATGGGTGCTTTGCACTCCTGTTCAGTTCATTATTGGCTGGAGGTAAACAAAAACAAACAAACAAAATTATAAATAAAATCATATATTTAACATTTTTTTACTAATAATATATATTTTTTTAATAATTTAGGTTTTATGTTGGATCGTACCACGCATTAAAAAGACTCTCATCAAACATGGACGTGTTAGTTTCTCTCGGTACAAATGCAGCGTATTTCTACTCGGTTTACATAGCTTTCAAAACCCTAATTTCACCGACTTTCAACGGCCAGGATTTCTTCGAAACGAGCGCAATGTTAATTTCATTTATTTTACTCGGAAAATATTTAGAATCTGTGGCCAAAGGTAAAACCTCTGACGCGTTATCCAAACTCACCGAGCTGGCGCCTGACACCGCTTTTCTCCTTACTCTCGACCCGTAATACAACATAACATAATATAATATTAATAAGAACATTCATTTTATAATTTTGATTTAAATTTTTTTTTCAGGGATGGGAATGTGATTATGGAGAGGGAAATAAGCACGCAAATGTTGCAAAGAAACGACGTGATAAAAATCGTACCGGGTTCAAAAGTACCGATAGATGGAACCGTTATAAAAGGAACGAGTCATGTGAATGAAAGCATGATCACTGGCGAGTCCAGACCCATTTCCAAAAAACCTGGCGACAAGGTTCAAATAAATAATTTATGACAAAATTGCAAAAAAGGCCCTACATTATGCCGAAATTGCAAAAAAGCCCCTGCGTTAATGGAAATTGCATTTTGTAAATAATTCAGGGACTTGTTTGCAATTTGGCATAATGTAGGTTCTTTTTTTTTTTTTGCAAATTTGGCAATAATGCAGTGGCGTTTTTCATATTTCCCATAATTTATAATATATTTTATTATAAAAAGTAATATATTAATTATTTATTGTTAATGATTTAATAATTATATTTTGTTAAATAGGTGATTGGAGGAACGGTGAATGAGAACGGGTGTATACTAGTAAAAGCGACACATGTTGGATCTGAAACGGCTTTATCTCAAATTGTTCAGTTAGTTGAATCTGCACAACTCGCCAGAGCTCCAGTTCAGAAACTCGCCGACCGTATCTCTCGATTCTTCGTCCCCACTGTAAACTAAAATTCCTCATCTCTCCTCTTTTCTTGAAGAAAAATTCGCAATAAAGCCCCTGAATCATCCTTAAATTACAAAAAAGAGCGTCTATTTTTTTGCAAATAGCAAAAAAAAGTAGAAACCCTCAATTCATTTCAATAAAAAAACCTCAATTCATAAGAAATGGAATACAAAAATGCCCCTGCTTAGTACCTAAATTACAAAAAAGCCCCTACACTGTTCCAAATTGCCAAAAAATAATCCCGTCAATTCATAAGAACGTGAAATACAAAAAATAGCCTTCGTTCTTTAGGCATAATGCTTGTTTTTTAATCGCAAATTTCCTTTTTATTTTTTATTTTAACAATTCCTTCATAAAAAGTCAACGTAAATTAACTAACACGGTTCTAATGTATCCTTTTCGAACCAGATTGTGGTGGGGGCGGTGCTGACGTGGCTGGTCTGGTTCCTCGCGGGCGTCTGCCAGGTGTACCCTCCGGATTGGCTTCCTAAAGGAACGGACTCGTTTGAGCTGGCGCTCCAGTTCGGAATTTCTGTTTTGGTGGTGGCGTGTCCGTGCGCGCTGGGTCTCGCCACGCCGACAGCTGTCATGGTCGCCACTGGAAAAGGCGCCTCGCAAGGCGTGCTTATTAAGGGTGGTGACGCTTTAGAGAAAGCCCACAAGGTTGTTGGGAAATAATATGAACTATTTGTTTATTATTTGTTATTGATTTATTTATTGTTTATTGTTTATTGTTTATTTATTTATTGTTTTATTATTTAATATTTATTGATTATTTATTGATTTGTTTATTATTTATTGTTTATTGTTTATATTCTGATTAGTTAAATTGTGATATTTTACCTTGTGCCAGGTGAAAGCAGTAGTTTTTGATAAGACGGGTACTCTTACGGTTGGAAAACCTTCGGTTGTTCAAACTAGAGTTTTTTCTAAGATGTCTTTACAAGAGATGTGTGATTTGGCTGCATCTGCTGAGGTGGCACCTCTTAGTTATCTTATTTTTTTTTTCAATTTAATCATAATTTTTCTATTTTTGAAAAAAAAAAGGTTTTTATTATTTGATCAGGTGAATAGCGAGCATCCACTAGCAAAGGCGATAGTAAACCACTCGAAAAAACTCAACCAACAATACGGAACTATTTCAACCGACCAATCAAATTCAAACCTCTCAACCAAAGACTTCATATCCCACACGGGCTGCGGAGTCAGCATCCTTATCGGGTCCCGATCCGTTTTGGTCGGCAACAAGAAACTCATGCATACTTTCCAAATCCCTCTAAAACCCGAAACCGAACAGTTCATATCCGAATCCGAAAATCTATCGAGGACTTGTGTTTTGGTCGCTGTGGATGGAGAGATTTGCGGAGCATTAGCGGTTTCTGACCCGTTAAAGCCCGAAGCGGGTCGGGTCGTGAGGGTTTTGGACCAAATGGGTATTTTGAGTATAATGGTTACCGGCGATAATTGGGCTACTGCGCGTGCGATTGCGAGTCAAGTTGGGATTCAGACCGTTTTTGCCGAAATTGATCCAGCTGGCAAGGCCGACAAAATCAAAGAATTACAGGTAATAATTAGTCTCACTTTTTTTTGATGAAATTTTTTATATACCCCTAAAAAAAAAATATCAAAATATCACACATACCCTCCAAAACCAAAAGCGTGAAATATTGACTATCATACAAAACATGATAAATATCATTAATACATACCTCTTGGCTCTTACTTTTAAAAAAAAAAGTACCTAAACTAGTATCCATGCTCATCTACCCATGTATAAAAAATAATTAACGAATAATTAACAATTATTTTTTCATTCAACACGTGCAGAAGAAAGGCTTAACAGTAGCGATGGTAGGAGACGGAATAAACGACTCCCCCGCGCTGGCCGCCTCCGACGTCGGCCTGGCCATCGGAGCCGGAACCAACATCGCGATCGAGGCCGCTGACATCGTGCTGATGCGCAGCAGCCTCGGCGACGTCATCACGGCCATCGACCTCTCTCGCAAAACCCTAGAAAGGATCAAGTTGAATTACGTGTGGGCGTTGGGGTATAATTTGCTTGGAGTGCCGGTGGCGGCGGGAGTGATGTATCCGGGGTGGGGAGTGAGGCTGCCGCCGTGGGTGGCGGGCGCGTGCATGGCCGCGAGCTCGGTGAGTGTCGTTTGTTCGTCGCTCTTGCTTCAGTTGTATAGGAAACCGAAAGGTTTGGAGGAGGAGGGTGATGATGGTGTGATGTCGTGCTGATGTCATGATGAGGTAGTGTTGGTGGTGTGATCATGTGGTGTGGAGGAGTAGTTTAGTGTTTTTTTTTTTGGTTATTTTTTGTGGTGATTGTTTTGTTTGGGTAGTTGTTTTTGTGGTTATAGATTGGATTGGATGATTCTATTGTTTAAGAAATTGTGTTATGTATGTTTGTGTGGGTGTATGGTATGCTTAGATGGAAAAAATGGAAGCAAATTCTATCTAAGAAATTGAGGTTCTAGTTCAACTACTACTAAATAAAATTGATCAAAATCGTTTTTTGTGAGTTCAGTATGTTATTTTTTTTTTGAATAAATTGAGAGTTCAGTATGTTATTGTTTATTGGAACTATATATTTATGTATATTTTTTTCTATTTACACCTGATTAATATTGATAAGAAGCTAGCATATATCTTAACATAAAAAATGTTAAGAAATTACAGTTACTTTTTTTTTTAAGAAGGAAACCGGCTTCACCAAGTTTCGAACCCACAATCTTTGGATTGGCGGGATGATGCCCTTTAACACTCTACTGGAGATGGGTTTGCTCATTTCTTTTCTCTTTTTGGAGTATTTTTGCTCATTTTAGTTGATCATTATACTCATTTCAGTTAAATTGTATGAGAATATAATTTATTTTGCAAGCACCACAAGTAACTCAACAAATTATCTGTTTTGTTTTTGAGTTTTTGCTTAGTGGCTGTAACAGTAACTTTTTAAACCATTAGCTAGGCACTTCATTTAGGTAGCAAGAGATGGCTGCTAAATGGCGCAAAAAATTGCGAAAAAATTGGAAACAATTTTTTTTCTCACAAATACCTAAAAATAGAAATTGTCATGAGTAAAATCATACTAGTGTCCTATTCGGTTCGGATCTTCTGCATTCCTTGCTACCTATAAGAATTACTTCTTCGCGACTACCAAATGGACCATACTCTTAATGTAGAATTAGTATTTATCTGATTACTATGATATGAAGCAAAATTGTTCAGAAGCAAAATTAGGATTAAAATAATATAATTTACCAAAAAGGGGCTTAAAGGAGCTACACAGTATGTTAGTTTTTCTATGAAGCCACACAATCGGTTAATGAAAATTCCAAATGTTTGCGCCGTAAAAGATCTTTTCGATCTAAATGCTCACTAACAAATGTCAGGAAAAATAACAACAGGAAGTTGAAAGTTACGCGCGGGAAAAGAAAGCGTTTGGCCTTTATATATACATATCTCAAACAAAAAAGCAGAAATAAACAATTTCTTAAAGTAACTACTAAAAATAAAAATAAAATAAAAAATGGGGCTCAAGAAGAATTTGATCAATGCAATTGCGTTCCTTCTTCTTGCATGCGCCGTCAGTGCACAAAATTTGATATCATCTGTCTACAATGTAATGGATTACGGCGCGACTGCTGATGGACAGACGGATAACACACTAGTAAGACGTTATAGTATATACAATATAAAATTATTACTATCATTAAGCATATATTATTGTGAATTTTATTATTATACTTGCGTATTAATATGTAAAAAATATATAGGTGTTTCAACAAACATGGGAGAAAGTTTGCATGACAGAAGGAAACCCTAGATTCTTGATTCCAGAAGGATCATATCTACTGGGTCCATTGATATTCAAAGGACCATGCAAAGGCCACATCTCAATACAACTCAAAGGCAAGTTATTAGCTCCCACTGATGTTACTAAATACACGGCAAATTGGATCGAGTTTCAGTACATAAAAGGCCTGACGATCAGTGGTGGTGGAACTTTTGACGGACAAGGCGCATCGGCTTGGTCTCAAGACATGTGCCCTAAGAACTCCCAATGCAGAAACTTGCCTATGGTAATTCAAATAATACATAGTATATACCTTAAATTATTTTTTTTTGAATTAACCTCAAATTTTGTTCAAAGGCTTATATTTGTCTATCTTCTGACAATTATTAAAGATGAAATATTTGTTATCTTTTTTAGTCGGTGGTTTTTGCGTTTATTGAAAACTTGAGGATGAGTGGAGTTCATGTGAAGAACAGTAAGTCATTCCACGTGAATGTTTTCAATTCGGATAATGTTCATTTTCATGCGCTCAAGATTAGCGCTCCAGCTGACAGCCCAAACACAGACGGAATCCACATGGGAGATATTAGCAACGTAAACATAACCGATACCACTATCGGTACTGGCGATGATTGTATCTCCATCGGCCCTGGTAGCATCAATGTTACGGTATGAATTCTATATGTTTATAATAAATTTTTTGATTATTTGGCTTTTTTCTATGTTTGATTATTGAGGGTAATTAATATATAGGTGACAAATGTGAAATGTGGACCTGGACATGGAATCAGCATAGGGAGTTTGGGGAGGTATGTGAATGAGAGGGATGTGAAGAACCTGAAGATTCAAAATTGTACCTTGACTAATACGCAAAATGGAGTTAGGGTTAAGACTTGGCAAGATAACCCCTCTCCATTGGCGGCAGCTTATATTGTTTTCGAAGATATTACCATGAATAATGTGCTTAATCCTATCATCATTGATCAGAAATACTGCCCCCATTATATGTGCACCAAAAATGTAAGTATAAATATAAATATTACTAATCAAGATCAACGAGGCTTAATACATTTTAATTACATTTTGTACTTAATTGTGATCAATTTATTACTTTTTCAGTCTCCTTCAAAGGTGAAGATAGAGCATGTAACATTCAAGAACATTAAGGGTACCTCGGCTTCTCCAGAAGGGATACAACTAGTTTGTAGTGATGCAGTGCCATGTGAAGGAATTGAGCTAAGTAATATCAATTTGGAGTCCAACAATGGTGCTGCCATGAGTGCGACTTGTGTCAATGTGCAAGGGACTTCGGACGGAAGTGTGAGCTCTAGCGCGTGTACTATGATCAATTCTCTGTGATTTGATTGATTGATAGATTAATTCGGGGTTGTTATAAAATTTAGATATTCTTTTGCTCCATGTATCATATGTAAATGTGAATTTGTAGTGATATTAATGGATTCAATCAAACTCATTTTTCCTATTTTTAAATTGTATTTGTAAATTCAATTTTTAATTAGTGTCAAATCATATTTTACTTTCTTCGGTCCATTGTTTAAGTTTTCAGATTCTTATTAGCTTTTAAAAATAAAAAATAAATACTCTAATTTTGTCCCAAAAATCCCAAAATATTAGCTTATTACATGTGTCATGATTGATTTTGCAAAAAATGGTCAAAATCAAACTTGATCATGATGGGTTAAAACTCAAAACCCCTACACACCATACTTGTATCAGGGTGCTGTCTTAGTAGAGTGAGCTAGGGTCTGATTGCCTCTTATAGAAATACTCAGCATTAAATTCTTATTAGCCGAGAATTTCGAGCATTTATAGGTTTATAGCTTAAACTAGACTCATTGACTGTTAATTTCATTGATTGTTAGTTGCAAATGTTTATGGAATTTCCAAGTAATTATTTGAATGCCTTTTAAATTTATTCAATTGGTGGTCTCAAACTGCTAATTAATGTTTAATTCCTGTTCTTCAACTTGTAAGAATTATATATTTCTCGTGATCTAGAACTCAATTTGACTTTATTCTGATTTTGTTGGATTCATATTAAAGTATAATTATCTGTAATTTTTCATTTTAGAGATCCGGTCAATTCATCTCGCTCGTGGTAATAATTTCTTTTCTTTTCAGTGGAAGCGATTTTTTTTCGAAAGTTTGGAAGGGCAAATGAGGATTAATTGTAAAAATGGGTAATTTGCATCTTGAGGCATTTCTGTGATGCTACTACCTTTACATCACCTTTTTTTGAAAGGTTACCTTTACATCACCTTGGAGATCTGATGCTCTTTTCTTTCATAAATCATTTTAGAGATCCAAAATGCTAGGATTTCACAATTTATAAGCCAGTGATGTAATTCAGATGAGTAACAGTTTACCAAAACCCTGTCATGATTTGTCTTTTGTGTTGTGCTCAATCTAAAATCTCTTTTAATAGTATTTAAATTGTGAAACCTTCATACTGATGTCTAGTTTATTGTGATTTATTTGAGATTTTGTTTTACCATTTATTTTTAAGTGAATTTTAAGTGAGAACTGCTCATGCTGGAATTTTCTGTAAAGCTTGATTTAAATTGAATAAAACCTATAATATTTCTCTTATTTTCCTTGGGATCGATCCGACTTGTCCGCTATGCAAGTTGATATTGTAAATGTGTTTTGTTCTCCTAATATTTCAGTTTGTGTGAAAAATTAACGCTTAATTTTGCAAGTGCAACAAGTATATACCTCAAAAACTTAAAATGTTTTGTTTTTTTAGTTTTATTGAATAGTTGCTCAAACAGTAATTTTTTAAACCATTAGCTAGGCACTTCATTTAGGTAGCAAACAAAGAGATGGTTGCTAAAACTCGCAAAAAATGCGAAAAAATGGGAGCATTTTTCATAAATACCTATAAATAGAAATTACCATGTGTAAAATCCTAAGTAGTGTCCTACTTGAATCGGATCTTCTGCATTCATCGCTATATGCAAGAACTTATTTATCACTTAATTAAATGTCATATTATCTCTTGTTTATTGTGTGGAATGAAAAAAAAATTAAGTAAAATTAAGATTTGAAAGATTATATAATTTGCCAAAAGGTTTAAAGGAGGTGCACGTCTATTATTTATATTTATAGTGAAGCCATAGAGTAGGTTACTGAAAACTCCAAATGTTCCGGTCGTAAAAAATCTTTTTGAGCTAAAAGCTCGACAACAAATATCCCGAAAAATAACAATAGGAAGTTGAACAGGCGGGAAAGAAAACATCATGCCTCTATATATGCATGTCTCAAGCTCAAACCAAAAGCAGAAAAAGAATAAATTCTTCAATAAAAGAAAATACTAGAGAAAACATAAAAATAAACATAAAAATAAAATAAAATGGGGCTCAAAAAGAATCTGATAAATCCAATATTGTTCCTTCTTCTTGCATGCGCTGCAGGTGCGCAGAATTTCAGCTCATCTCTCTACAATGTAATGGATTACGGCGCGGCTGCTGATGGACATACTGATAGCACACAAGTTAGTTTTAGTATATACACTTAAATACTATTATTATGCATATGTATTTACGATCTATTTCATTATGATATATTATATATAGGAGTTTCAACAAACATGGGAGAAAGCATGCGTGACAGATGGAAACCCTATATTCTCGGTTCCAGAAGGATCATATCTAGTGGGTCCATTGATATTCAAAGGACCATGCAAGAGCTACATCACAATACAACTCAAAGGCAAGTTATTAGCTTCCACTGATCTCAGTAAATACACGGCAAATTGGATCGAGTTTCAGTACCTCACTGGCCTGACGATCAATGGTGGCGGAGTATTCGACGGACAAGGTGCATCAGCCTGGCCTCAAGATATGTGCCCTAAGAGCTCCAAATGCAAAAACTTACCTATGGTAATTCAAATAGTGCAATAAATATCTCCAAAAAATGAAAAAGCTTTTTATATATTTTTGATAATTATTTCTTGTTTTTGTTTAGTCATTGGTGTTTTCATTCGTGGAAAATGCATGGATAAGTGACATACATATGTTGAATAGTAAGTCGTTCCACCTGAACTTTTTCGCATCCAATAACATTCATCTCCACGCTCTTAATATTAGCGCTCCATCTGATAGCCCTAACACAGATGGAATCCACATGGGAGATTGTAGCAACATAAATATCACTGATACCACAATCGGTACTGGCGATGACTGTATTTCCATCGGCTCTGGTAGCATGAATGTTACGGTATATATTAGTAATATAAATTTTATACATTCAAAATTTGATTATGTTTTCCTAAAAAAACTGATTATTGAGTGTAACTAATATTTATAGGTGAGAAATGTGAATTGTGGGCCTGGACATGGAATCAGCATAGGGAGTTTGGGGAAGTCTACAAATGAGAAGGACGTCAGGAACCTGACGATTAAAAATTGTACCTTGACCGATACGCAAAATGGAGTTAGGGTTAAGACTTGGCAGGATAACCCCTCTCCATTGGAGGCAGCTTATATTGTTTTCGAAGATATTATCATGAATAATGTGTCTAACCCTATCATTATTGATCAGAAATACTGCCCTCATAATATGGATTTATTTTTCAAAATGGCACTGTTTACGGAAATAATTAAACAGTTAGCACTCGTTTGAAAAAAATTTGGAAACTAGCACTTCCGCCATCACTGTTGGCGGAACCAAAGTTGGTTCCGCCATCAGTGATGGCGGAACCCATTATACCCCTGTTTGGCGCCCTAAAACCCCATTAATTAGCTAATTAACTGGTTCCGCCATCACCGATGGCGGAACCAGTGCCAGAGATTTTTCGAACAATTTTCCAGCGCGAGAAGTTACTAACATTGGTTCCGCCATCACCGATGGCAGAACCAGCGTGGCAATTTCGCAAAAATTTCTAGGGTTCGGCAGTTTTGCGTATAAAAAAATTTTAAAAAAAAAGAAAAACACTGGTTCCGCCATCACTGATGGCGAAACCAGTGTTTTTCTTCTTTTTTTTTTTTTTTTGCTAAAAAACTGCTGAACCCTAGCGTTAATTGCGAAAATGCCACATTGGTTCCGCCATCGGTGATGGCGGAACCCGTTAATTAGCTATTGGGCGCCAAACAGGGATATAATGGGTTCCGCCATCGCTGATGGCGGAACCAACTTTGGTTCCGCCAACAGTGATGGCGGAAGTGCTAGTTTCCAAAATTTTTCCAAACGAGTGCTATCTGTTTAATTATTTCCGTGAACAGTGCCATTTTGAAAAATAAATCCATAATATGTGCACCTCAATTGTAAGTAAATAGTAATAATTAAAGTCAACTAGCATGAATTTGTTACATTTTTCAACCTAATTGTGATCAATTTATTAATTTTTCAGGCTCCTTCAAAGGTGAAGGTAGAGCACGTAACATTCAAGAACATAAACGGTACATTGGCTTCTCCTGAGGCGATAAAACTAGTTTGTAGTGATGCAGTGCCATGTGAAGGAATTGAGCTTAGTAATATCAATTTGGAGTGCAACAATGGTGGTGCCATGAACGCTACTTGTGTCAATGTGCAAGGGACTTTGGATGGAAGCATAAACCCTAGCTCGTGTACAATGATGAATTCTCAGTAGTTTGATTGATTGATTAATTTGGTTTGGTTGATCAAATTTGGATATTCTTTTGCTTCATGTATTATATGTAAGTGTGCATTGATGAGGGTGTGTTTTTAATTAGAATCATTAATTGGAACTGATTTGATTAATTATATGTTCTGTGTATATTTTTTTGTCAATTATTTTTATCATTTTGTCACGCGGAGAAGTTTCTTATGGTCTACAAAACATAATAATCTAGTCAATATATAAATTCAACTTATTTCTTAGTTCAACTGATATAAGATCATAATACATTCAAAAACTAACAATATTAGTAGTCATACAACTACCTGGCTTTATTGCTACATCAGATTAGACAAAGGACAGACACATAACTTAGAACACTAATACATAGATACTAAACACAACTAGTTATGCTTAAAACATGAAATATAAGATTAAAATTTTCTACTCAATCTTCTCATTCTTAGCTTCTTCTTTCTCCGCCCCATTCTCCACGATTACCTCGATCATCTCATTGGAGTCTTCAATCGGTACGACTTGAGCTTCTTTCTTTGTTTTGTTATCATTTTCCTCTTTACCTTCTTTTTCTTCTTCTTGTACTTCTGCCTCTTTCTCTTGTTTCTTTTCGATTATGCCTAGCTTACGTTCTACCTCAAGAGCAACTACTTCTTCATCATCATTAATGGTTTCATCTTTCTCCTTAGACTCTTGGTCCACCTCCTCTTCATGATCCTTAATTTCAAGAACTTCAGGTGCCTCTGTAGGGATATTTTTAGACGGAATGTTTGTTTCTGATTGAACCTGCATTAACCGGATGTAATATAAAAAATAATAATAATAACTAAAAATTAATTGTTCAAAAAAAAAATTATGTTCGGCAATTTTGAATTGACATGAGTTGGGAATATCAAATGTCGGTCTAAACCTCCAGAGATATCATTTCTTCATGATCCTCGTGAGCTTCATCATCCTTCTCCTCTTGTTGGAACACCTCATCATCAGCATTTTCATCTTTGGGCACCTCTTGAACTTTGTTTAGATCCTCCTTCAGACAATTTTCCAGCAGCACGTTTGTTGGTGATTGGACCTGTATGCAATGGTCCGTTAATTTATATTTGTCAAAAAAGGAAGCCTATAGAGGTTGGTTAATTAATGCTGAAGAATAAAACAAGTGAACTATAGATAATTAGAAGGTGAAGTTACCTCCACAGTAGCCATTATGAGGGGATTGTCTTGATGGAAATAGAACTAGATTTGATATACCATGATTGAATTGTATGTGTGTATATATAGGGATAAAGAAGGGGACCATATCACTGAAATCATGGTTTTATTTGAAGGATACCAAGATGAAGATTTGATTCTTTATATTTTCATAAACCTAAATGGGCGTGTGGATTATTTTGTGCTATGTGTTGCATGGTTTGTAGGTGACATTCTCATGCTTTCTCCAATCATGTAGTATGTTCTATCCAATTTTTCCCTTCGATTTGAAGCTGAAGATCATGAGAGCTCCACGTCTCCCCAATTGCGCAAGATCCAATTCATTCTCTAGTTTTCATTTTCACACACATAGAAAAATAAATGCATGATGAGCTCCACACCATAAGAATATGCACTTCTTTTGATACATCAACGTGATCCAAACGGAGCTTCAAGCTTTATTATATTGATGACTCGATGAGTCTTCACCTGTTCCATCTCCAAAATGAACATGCAAAAAAATTAACCAAAAATATCAAATCAAAAGCACCATTTTAACCAAGACAGCTTCAATTCAGTCTACATAACACAAACACACACATTAAAAGTCTTCAGACTCCAAACTGGAAATAAAACAAACCGACAAACCCAAACCAAGTTCCAAACCCTCTGACCTCACAACACAACATAATACACCATATAACAGTCTTTCACAACATAATTACTGAACTTAAAACACAAACATAATAAAACCAAGTCCATAAATAGATAGATAATAGTACTAGCCACAAACCACAGGTCTCCACTCCTCAGCCACCTCGGACCCTCGGCCTCTTCCCCGGCGTTGCACTCCCTCCTCCTCTGCCTCCACCGCCGCCGCCGCCATGGCCACCTCCACCACCTCCTCCTTGTCCGGCTTGTGGTTCTTGATTTTGAGCCTCATAAAGTGGACGGAATATTGGATCCCCGGGAACAAACTCGTTTATAGTGGTGAGCACATCCCTGAGTCCGCGCAACATCTTCAGCGCGAATTCCTTCAATTCTCCCTCCGCTCCTTCATCTATTTTCTTCTTGCATTCTTCCCCAAGTTCCTTAACTTTTCCCGCCTTCAAGACAACAAAACTAGTTAAATTAAATATCATTTAAAATTAAGTAAATCTAATTAAGTAAAAGAATGTATTGTTGAGTATACCGTTTCGTGGGTGATGGACGCCCTAACTTGATACAAGAGATCGCGAAGCGGACCCGGCTGATGCCGAATATCGGATCTGGAAGGTTGGAGATATAATCTAGAATTATTAGCGAACCATTCAAAATATTCACGATAAATGGTTATATCATAAGGTCTCTCTTCCTCAAAGACCGAGTTTGCACGGTCGGCCCACTGCCCCAAATACATCTCATGCATATTCGCCCAACCACGAGATCCACCCGGATTCTTATTCTTACAATAAAATTCATCCAAATCACAATGGGTGGGTGGGAAATTCTGATATCTTCCAAACTGTCTCTGAACCCTACGTGTATTATGAGGCTCCACCATCCAAAAATGGATTAACGGGCCGGAATAATTCCATAAATACTCGGAAGCGGTACAAATGGGGGGAAGCAGAGCAAGGTCTTCTTCCGAATATGGTTCCCAATTAACTTGATATTCGCGTAAATAATCAAGTTCGTCTCGATAATATTGCAGAACCCTAGCAGGGTTTTTGGTCCAGTCATGATAGCCGGACCATTTATGCCCATAGGGGCGACGGAGCTCTGGTCTATAATTATAACTGCCTAATCTAGGTTTCGGTATGCCACGCCGCATTTCGGGCCTGCCAAAGAGGAATCTCTCCCAAGCCCAGAGTTGAAGTAATAAAATCGGGCCACCCATTTGTCTTGTGCCAACTTTACAAGCTCTGCAAAGTTCGCGATTCAGATACGCTAAAGTCGCACTCCCCCAACTAAAACGTCCCACTCTACTCAAATCCTTTATTAGTGGGAGGTAATGAATCGAAACGGCATCACCTGATAAGTCCGTGAAGAGTATGGAACCCAACGTCATTAATATTACAGCACGGACATGACATTGGGTCTTATACTCATATTCTTCATCCGTCTCACCATTCCGAAGTAATTCTCCGAACTTTTCCTTTAACCATGGGATACTAATAGCCGTTGTACTCCCGGATCGGAATGTTTTTTCATCGACCTCACAACCGAGATATTTGCGGATCATATTATGCCATTTCTCAATAGTTCTCTTCTTCTTCTTAGGAATAACGGGCTCGCCATCAATGCGTAACCCTAAGAGAACCGCCACATCCTGAAGAGTGACCATCATTTCCCCAACCGGGAAATGGAATGTATGAGTTTCAGGACGCCATCTCTCAACTAAGGCAGTGATTAGATACCTATCAGCACAGATGTATCCCATTCTGCAGAGGCTGTAAAAACCAGCATCGACAAGATAATCTGTGTATTTCTCATGTATTATGAATTTTTTTAGACAGTGTTTACGGACATTCAAAGAGCCGGGCTTTTTGCCCGTTATGACATAATTAGATCTATGATCTATTTGTTTGTTAAAGAGAGGTGGAAGTGGGATATTTTGGTTTGGTGGTGGGCTCATTTGATTTGGTGGTGGGTTCACCCTCTCAGGCAAGTTAGGGTGGTCTGGACTTTCAAGAGGGTCGTTAAGCTCGTCCTCTAGATCTTCAGGAGGTACGTAATCCTCATCGTCTAAATCACCAGGAGGTTCGTAGTCCCTGTCATCATTATCTGAATGTACATGGGAGTCATAATCATCTGGAGGGCCGCCGATATGCTCACCCTCTTCTGCATCTACAGGGGGCTCATAGTCCTCATCATTACCCTCCAAGCCAGGACTCGAAGGTGAAGATGGAACTCTTCTGCGCCTGCCTCGACAGCGGCCTCGACCAACTCCAGATATAGCTCGGTCTGTGGCATGCAGCCTATGTCCATGACCGCGCCCTCTTCCTCGTCCTCGACCCCTCTCCGTTGTTCTACAAAGAATATAAAATATGAGAAGTAATGGTAATAAAGTTGTCTTAATTGCCACCTCTAGTAATGACATTATACTTTTCAATCCTTCTTTGCGACTTCTAGAAAAAGATATGTCTTATACAATTATCTATTTATGGAGAATGTAAATGCATAAAAGGATGGATGAGAAAATGTACCTTGCTTCACGAGGCGGCTTTGCCTCAAGATGATTTTGCATTTCACCCTCTTGACGATTTAAAGGTGGAGGTGTAACCCTAGGCGGATTAGATGATCCGACTTGTTGGCCTAGTTGAGAATTTGGTCTGCCTCGCCCACGAGTTGAACCACGACCACGGCGAAGCCTGACTTCAGTTCTATTTTGGACACGAGCTCTACCTCGGCCCCTGCCTTGGCCTTGGGCTCTCTCCATTGTTCTTGAAAAGAAAAAGAGAGAATTTAATGTCAGTGACTTAAGCTTGTAGATGAGAAAAATGCAAAATTCATCGGCGACAAAGTATATATCAAGTCGGGGTTAACATAACATTGAGCAATACCATTACTGTACCACTTCGTGAGTGGCAATGGTACTGTGCAAGTTTGTTTGGTACCAATTTTAACATGCTCTTTTTATTCCTTTCAATATAAGCCTTTATTAAATTTAAGACTCAACAAATCTGAAGCAATCTTTTTTCTTTTTTCTTTTTTTACAATACTGACTAGTTTCAACTAAGAAGGGCAATAAAAGTAAGTTTGAGAGTATGCCGTATGAGCTCTAGAAGATGGACTTCATACAAAATGGTATATGTCCATGACAAATACAATTCCTATATATGGCCTATAAAATATATTAGTAAAAGTGCTTCCAATTATGATAGAAAAATAATACAATATATTGGTAAAGAAAACTTCCAAGTATGCAAATTAAAAATAATATAATATAATATATTAATATACCTAAATTCGAAGGATTGCTCCGCCTCTTGAGTTGGAGCTTCAAACAGAGGGTCCGGGTGATACATGTCATTCATTAGGGCTTGGAGATCCGCTTCCGACACAGGAGGGTTTCCGATCGGATCGGGCGCCATGGTAATTCCAAGTGACGGCGAAAACATGGATTGATTGATCTCCTCCTCCCCATATTGTTGGCCTAGAAGGGAGAGAGCATTTGGTGATTGTTGGCCTAAAAGGGAATGACCAATTGGTGATTGTTGGACTAATGGGGAGTGAGCATTTGGTAAAAGACTTCCGCGTCCACGACCGCGACCCATGCCAAATGCGGGTGCTTCTGGTGTTGCATGATGATGGCCACGACCACGACCTCGGCCATGGCCTCCTACTCCCTCCATTATTTTTCTGGAAAAAATTAAAAAGAATGTAAGTAGAAAGCTCAATAATGTATATGTTTTTTTTTAATGCAAGCTTGTGATCAATGTATATGTTAACATAATAAATATGTTAAGTTATGTTTATGATTAGTTTGTCCGAATTATCATATTGATTGGTATGTAGTGCATAAAATGATTAATGTAATAAAAATGTGGTTGATATGTTATGCATGTATGACTTTTTTATTAGTAAGAGATTTTCCTATTTTGCCGACCGTTTCGTAATCGAAACTTTCCTAAATAGACCGGTCAACGAAAAATGTTGAACCGAAATATATGATCACGATATCGAGTGCTATGTGACTTTGACACTGAGTAATATTTGACCAAATAGATCAATTTAAAAAAAGTAATCCATGAGGCCTAGCTGAACCAGTATCTCATAATTGCAAAATAAAATAATAAAATAAAATAAAACAAAATAAATAATAATAAAATAATAATAATAATAATAATAATAATAATAATAATAATAATAATAATAATAATAATAATAATAATAAGAATAATAATAATAATAATGATGATGATGATGATGATAATGATAATAATAATGATAATGATAATGATAATGATAATGATAATGATAATGATAATAATAATAATAATAATAATAATAATTATTATTATTATTATTATTATTATTATTATTATTATTATTATTATTATTATTATTATTATTATTATTATTATTATTATTTAGACAAATATGCTTAGCTGGTCAAACTTGACGGTTCAAACGATAAACCCAAATATCCAAACTTGAATTATCTAAAACTCGACTAACCCAAAATCATGTTGTTTGGACCAATTGACATGAAAAACTAACCCGATTGACCCAAAATCTGGACATGCAAGCCTAAAATGATCCAACACGAAAATAACTCAATCAGAACCTAATAAACACAACTCGACTAGATCAAAACAAGTGCCAAACCAAAACCTAAGAAGACGCAACTTAAAACAACTAGAACAACACATGATCCAAACTCGACCTGACCTGGTCAGACTCAATCTGACCCGACCTAATCAAATCTGACTTGATCGGACCGGATTTGATCATATCTGACTCGATATAACCTTATAGGACACACATCAAGAGGTAAGTCTTGTAAAACAAATTACTTGTTAAGAAAACACTTAAAACATGAAAACTAACCAAGTTAGTGAACATCATAGATGGTAACAAAACTATAAGTCTAAATTCTTTTTAAAATGACTATAGTTAATATTTAGCAGTAATAAAATCAGATCTATAAAATTTCCAAAAAGAATTAAGATTTAGCCCTAAAAACACGTAGATCTATGGCTACACAAAAGGAATCTAACATATTGAAAGTGAAAACAGGCAATAAGCTCTATATATTCCATAATTGCATAAAAAAAACAAGTTAAAAAAGTATACCTTAGATCTAATGCAGGTTTTGCAGAGGAGAGAAAAAACTCTTCAAAATAGAAAGGATTTATGATTTGATTTGAGTTTTGAGATTGCGGCGATTTGAGAAAAATATAGGAGACTTGAAAGAGAAATTAGGGTTTGTTTATCTTAATCAGTGGGGGATCGGGTTTTATTAACATTCTGAGACAATGTGGACCGTAAGATTTAGTACCGACCGTAGATAAAGGTTGCGTGTAAATTCTGCAATCTATTTCTAATCCCCGCAATCAATGAAAACAAAAATATATAAAAATTATTAATTAATTATTCATACTTATAGTAATTAAGTTCAAGGATTGTGATTATCGCGTAATCATAATGTTCATGCATGCAATGGATTCATATACATATCATAAATTGTACATGACTTAGCAATAATAGATAACAAAAACATATGATAATATGGAAATAAAAAATGATAAGAGAAAAAAGGATTACAAGAATATATAACCTTACTTCAAAATTTTATTAATCCATCACATGTATATAAGGTACAAAATCCAATTCCAACTTCATTTATTTCAACTAAATTCCTTTACATATATTCCCGAAACAAAATTATCCTGAATCTAAACAATGCAAAATACACTCTCCTAGTTCACTCTTCCTTGGAATATTTTGAACTCCAAATCCTTCATGGGTACTTCGAATTTTTCCCGTCTCAATCCAACTCGTGCCAACACTCTTCTTAACACACCTCTCTTTCATCATTTTCCTAATTTCCATCGCATCTTTAAACCTCCCAACCGTATTATACACATTAGCCAACAACACATAACTCAAGTGGTTAAACGGGTCCAAACCCATCATTCTTTTCACAACCCGCTCCGCTAAATCCACGTTTGAATGAGTCGCACAAGCACCCAAAAGAGAAGCCCAAAGAGAAAACTCATTTTCAAAACCCGACCCGTTTATCAACTTTTCGGCCTCTTCAAGTTGACCGACTCGGCCCAATAAGTCAACCATGCAACTATAATGCTCCACACGAGACGAAATATTGTACTTTTTATCCATCAATTTAAATAGTTTCTTGCCTTGTTTGACCATGCCGGTATGGCTACATGCGAAAAGAGCACCAACAAATGTTATATAATCGGGCTTTGTATTTCCTTCTTTGGACATTAATTTAAATAATTTAATCGCCTCTTGACCTCTCCCATTTTGAGCCAAGCCACAAATCATAGCATTCCATGAAATCGTATTTCTCACGGGCATTCTAACAAACACCTCATGTGCATAATCTATTAGCCCACATTTCGCGTATAAATCAACTAGAGCCGATTCAAATACCACATGGTTTAAAACCCTACTTGTTCTATAAACCCTGGCATGAATCTCTTTCCCCATTCTAGCGACTGCCAGGCTGGCACAGGCTCGCAGTACAATACCAAATGTATATACATCTGTCATTTCCTTATTCATGCTTTTGAACAAATTTATAACCGTTTCGTAAAACCCTAAATTGCAATACCCACCAAGTAAAGCGCACCAAGAGACCGCGTTTTTCACGGCCATTTTATCAAAAGCCCTTCTAGAATCTTGCATTAAACCGCACTTTGCGTACAAGTCCACTATGCTACTCTCAACCACCACATTATTACGAGAAACGCCACTGGTAATTGACTTTGCGTGAGCTTGTTTTCCTTGTTTGAGTCTATTTAAATTAGCCAAGGCAGTTAAAACACTCCCAAAAGTAAACTCATCAAGTTCTGGCTTAACACTTTTCTGCCTCATCATGAGAAAGAAATAATACAACGCTTCTTCATAATTATCATTTTTCGTAAAAGCGGATATAATAGAGGTCCAACAAATCGCATCTCGTTCAGGCATTTCATCAAACACTTTCTGTGCAGCCTTCGGTAAAGCACATTTACCATACATATCCATTAAAGAACTTGACACGACAAAGTTTCTAGAGAAGCCACGTGTCAGAACCACAGCGTGCACTGACGCGCCGACTCTCGCGTCAGATAAGGCAGAGCAAGCCTTGGCTGCTGCTGAAAGAGTGAATGAATTCGGCTCGATCCCATGTTTGGGCATAACAGCAAACAACTTGAATCCTTGTTCAGGCTGTGAAGCTTTGAGGTAGCTAGAAAGCATGGAGGTCCATGAAATGACATCACAAAGAGGGAGCAGTTCATTGAAAAGGTTACGAGTTATGTTCGTTTTGAAACGATGGAGTCTGAAATGGAAGGACAACAGGCTGTTGGCGACGTTGCTGTAGGAGAGCAAGCCTGACTTGATGACGTGGCAGTGGATGACGTGGCCAAGGCAGGGGTGGGACGAGTTGGACGGAAGGGATTGGAGGATGCGAGAGTAGAGGACGGCCTCGGAATGGAAGACGGGGATGGTGGTCGTGGTGGGGAGGTTCGCCGGAAGGAGGCGGAGAACGGAGGATTTGGAGAGGTTGAGGATTTCCGGGAGGGAATGAGAATTACTCATGCCATCGTTGTTTTTCTTTCTTTCTTTCTTTCTTTCGAGTTGAGTTCTGTTACGCCATTAGAGAACAAGAGGGTTTCGAGTTTCAATTGACAGTTTTGGGCCACTAAAGTCCAGAGTTATTCATTTGTTATTTCTTGAAGAAACAAAACTTCCATATGGCTTTTTTGGGCTTAGAGAAAGCTAATAATCTTGTTGATTTCTTATTACTTTACAATAAATTAACTGTTAATTATTATTGTTGATATGATATTACTTTGCAATGATTTCTTGTACCAGTTGATATATAGTGATCTAATTTCATGGAATATACCTTGATGGAATAACAAGCAATCTATGAGTAACAGATTCCCCTCTCATATCATATCATACCACTACATGTGCAGTACAACCAAAAGTGCATAAAATAATAAATCTAGAAGCCTCTTTTCCTTTCTTTTCTTTTGTTTTTCTAATTAAAAAAAACCCCACAAGGCCACAACTCTCACACACTTTCATCCTGTTTCATCTTTCTAAGCATTTTCTTTTGTGAAAAAAAATTGAATAATCCAGCTCTAAAGCTCCTGACAAATTACAAAATAACACATGATTTTTAGTTTTTTTCCCCCCACTAAACGTCCTCATCGATCCCTTTGATCATTACATGATGTGATGGTCCTGACTCCTATTAACAATACAAACCCGTTTACAGAAACGACCCGTTAAGAAAGCAGATAGACATGCATTGATGCTAACATGATTTATTGAATATTGGATGGAATCCGATCCATTAAGAGTTGAGATGCTTTTGTAAAAATGGATCTACCAATGATATTGTAGTGCCTTAGTGTAAAGTTGATTAAATCTTTCTCTTTAGTTGGCTTTATAAAAAGGGCGCTGTTTATGGTCCTTGTGGAATGGCTCATTAAGAGAGAAGTTGGTCACATAGAGCTGTCTCTCACTTGACCAACTGTATTCCACTCATTCAGATTTAGAGAGAGAAGAAAGAGACAGAGAAAAGAGAATAGACAAGGAAATTCTGTTAGCTTTCCTTTCCTTTGGAGAATTCTCATAATTGTCGGTCTGTTTGTTTTGTGTGTGAGAGAAGGAAAGAGTTCAATGTGGTAATGGGTCTGTCTGGAGGAATACTAAAGAGAGTTTTCTCCAAAAGCCGGTCGCGCGAATTCAATGTATTATTTCTCTCCTCTGTTTTGTAAAAAAAAAAAAATCTGAAATTGAATTTTCAAAACCTTGTTTATATATAACTATATTTCTTTTTGACATTATTCAATTATTTGCACAGGAAAGAAGCTCCTCTGAAAATAGTACACAAAAGAGCAGATGGGTCAATTCAGTAAGAATCTATTTATGTGGAGATGAAGTAAACTCACATCCAATTGAACAAGAAGAAGAAGAACAAGACTTACAAGAAGAAACTCACATAAATGCGATTAGTAAACAAAATTCAAACAGAGAAACAAGTAACAATGAAGTTATATCAGAAATGCATGAAGAAATAAACACAGAGGAAGTGAAAATTCAGGAAATCACATTACAGGAAGAGAAAGCTGCCATAATTATTCAATCGGCATTCAAAGGCTTAATGGTTCGTTATGATATTCACTACTTACTATCAAATTTTCATTAAATTCAATAAAAATAAAAACTAAACTTCATAATATATATCTTTCAGGTGAGGAGGATATTAAAAGAAATGAAGAAAATAGAAGAAACAGAAAATAAAGATGAGTTTTACGAAAATACAGAAAATAAAGATGAGTTTTACGAAAATACAGATTGTGCAACTGTAGCTACATCAACTGAAGTGCAAATTGGAGAGTCGTTTAATACGCTCAGATTAAGTGAAGATACTGTTTCATTTCAACACAGAGAGTTTTCAAAAGGTCGACCTCCCATTTTTCGAGTTAAGGTAAATCAATCATAAATAAAGAAAAAACAAATTCTTCCAATTTGATTTTTTCTTTTTTTCTTGAATCAAAACTTAAGACTACAAATATTCAAATTAACATTTTATTGCTCTTTTATGTTAATTTTTCAGGAAGAATGGGATGATAGCACACTGAGTAGCAATGCAGCAAAAATACGAATGCAAAACAGACTTGAGGCGACCACACGACGCGAGAGAGCCTTAGCCTATGCCTTCTCACAACAGGTTTAATTTTAATAATCAAAATCCTAATCTCAATAAATTAATATCAATATCAATTTAGTAATTAATTACTTAAAACAAGAATTTAATAAACCTTAATTTTAGCTAAGAACTTGCAACACAAAAAAGAGATCGAGCCAATGTGACTCAACCGAACAGAATGTGAGCTGGAGCTGGCTCGAAAGATGGATGGCGACCCGAAACCCAGAACCCGATAACCCGTTACCTGATGATTGCATGAGCAAGAATCTACAAGAATTTTTTATCCCCACAAATCGAAAAACAATTCTCATAAAAAACAAGAGGCTCGATGTGAGTTTCGAAGGAAAGGAGAGTTGCGGATCGAATGATGTTTCCGTAAATTTCGAGGGGTTTAACGCAAATAGTATAAGTGGCACAACTACTACAAATGGAGGAAATAAAATAGGGAAAAATAGATCGAAAAATGCATCGAAAAACATGCAGAGGAAAAAAGGGGAAATGGAAAATCATCATGGAAGTAACAGTAGGTTAAAGAAGGTAATGAATTAATCAAATATTTGGAGTTTTGATTTCAAGTTTTGGGAAACTTTAGTTTAAAAATGTTTTTTGTTTTTGTTTTTTGTAGGTAAGTAAAAAGGAACATGGTAAACAAGAGGAATTAGCTAAAGAGTGCGATAACTCGCAATCGTCAAATAAGAGCTCAGTGAAATCTTAACAAATTAGTATATATTTTTCTTTAGAAGGTTGGTTGGATATGAAATAATTAACAGAGCGGTTTTCCATTAGATTTTATTTGGAGAAGAAAAGGTGAAAAAAGGGTGATTGATTAACTTCTAAGTTGAAAATATGTACTTTTATCTGCATTTTAGACCAAGTATATAGATTATCTGATTATCTAAACTGTTACTCTCCAAAAAAAAAAATTGAATTTGATTACTCTCCAATTTTTAGACAAAATGATAGCAGAAACAAAGCGGAAATCCACCATTTATTAGAACTTAAAAAGTCTTAAGTACAGTACAGAAATCAGTCTGGACAGGGCGAAATACTTATATTACATTACAATTGATTCAATTCAGGGAAGAGAAGGTACAACTCGTCCAGTGCATGTCCCAAATCCAATATTATAATCTTTTCCCTGCAAAATAAAAAATAAAACAAACAAATTAACACATAAATAGATAAATTGAAAATGAATAAAATAATAAAAATAAAATAACCTTGCAACAGCCAGTAATGATGACCTCATCAAAATCTTCCAAAAACTTACGGCTCGATTTTCCGACCGAAAGTGTTTTTGTCCCGTTCCAAGTCAGCTCTAATAAACACCCCATTGATTCAGGCTCCTGTTATTAATTAATTAATTAATCAGAAAAATAATATTTAATAATTAATTATTTAAAAAATAAAAATAAAAAATAATAATTTTGATTGAAATTACATACAGGGCCACTGATTGTGCCGGTTCCAAGAAGATCTCCAGGTCTTAAATTGCACCCATTAATTGTGTGATGTGCTAATTGTTGTGTAATCGTCCAATATCTTAAAAAAATAGTAAATAATTAATAATAAATAAACATTTATTTAGTTATATGAGAAACACTGAAAATTATTTCTTACAAATGATTGAAGTTGCTTTTTGTCACAGTAGAGGCTTGTTCATGATCTTTCGGTTTTATAGAAACCTTCAGAAAAAAATAAAAGTTTGTTTTATATCATAATTTAAAATATATTTTATATGATTATGAAAACAATATTAATATGATTTACCTCTAAAGGAATATCATAGTTGAAGTGTTTTTGTTCGGACAAGTAAGGCAAGGGTTTAGGATCCTGTGAATTAAACATATATTATTAGTGGTAAATAATAAATATAATCATTTCAACTTTTTGCAAGGGTATATATGCAAATAAAATATTATTTTTAACTAACCTGATTTGGGGCTTCACATGCAAAAGGCTCAAGTGCATCTAGTGTAACTATCCATGGTGAAATTGTTGTACCTAAATATTAAAAATCATATTTTGTTAAATTCAAACCGCATTTTAAAACATAAAAATAATAATATAAATTTTAATAAATTAAAAAATAAAATAAAAAACTTACTGAAACTCTTGCCAAGAAAAGGGCCAAGAGGCACATATTCCCAAGCTTGAATATCTCTAGCTGCTCAAAAAAAAATTTAATGTTTATAAATAAGAGATTTTGTTTATTTTTGAAGGGTATATATGCAAAAAAATAAATATATAATTACCGCTCCAATCATTCATAAGAACAAGTCCAAAAATATGTTCAGACGCATTATTAACATCTATCGGTGTTCCCAATTCATTTCCTGGTCCCACTATTGCTGCCTGATTTTCACAAAAATATAAAAATAAATAAATATAATTAATCAATAAATTAATTAGTTGAAAATCCAACCATTTCAAGTTCAAAATCGAGTTTTTGAGAGGGTCCAAAATACGGAGCAGAATTCTCCTTAGGAGGATGAGCTTGTCCTCTATTTAGAAAAAAAGAAGTAATAAAGAATTATGAAAATGAAAATAATTTTGATTAAGATAAAAAATTACAACTAAGCACAGAAGAATGAAATTATTTGATATAAGTATACCTTGGCCTTATAACATCAGTACCAGAAATAACTACAGACGAAGCTCTTCCATGGTATCCAATAGGCAAATTATACCTGAATAATTATGATAATAAACCCAAATTAATATATTAAGTTGAAATAAAAATATATTTAGTTTTAAATTTTTCAAAGTTTGAATCTTTGATTTACCAATTTGGTGCAATTGGAGTGTTTGGACCGCGAAAAATAATTCCGCAATTTTTGGTGTGATGAATTGAGCAAAAGAAATCAGTATAATCACCAACCACAATTGGAAGCAACATTTCTACTTCAGTCTGTTTGATTAAATTATTAAAATATTATTAGAATTTTTAATGAAATATGATTTGTGAAGTATAAAATTGATTAATTGGTGATATTGGTTTGGTACCATTGGCAAAAGGCATTTTTTCCTCAAAGCATCATTATCTCTTAAGATTGGTTCATCAGCTGGAAGAACGAGGTAAAATTTAGAAATAGAACAGAAAAAATATTGTATAAAATATATATTACTCATGTAATGAAAAAGGGAAAATGAAAAGATTTAAGATTTTTGAAGCAATATACCAGACAAAATCTTTTGAAGAGTAGAGCGTGCCTCTTTCCAAGCGGGTCTTCCCATTTCGACAAATTTGTTAAGAGACGACTGAAAATCGAAAAAAAAAATATAAACAATCAATCAATTGACTAACTAAAACTCCAACTAATCAATCAATTAATACTTCGAACTGCACAAAATCAGCACAAATTCGTACCTGTGAGAAGCAATTGGACCCCTTAAGACAAGGCCCATCAAACAGCCCCGCCTCAGCCACAGCGGAGAGATCGAGCACATAATCTCCGATGGCCACAGCCGGCCGGCCCTCCACCGCCGCCTTCGCCGGCCGGAAAACACCGAAGGGTAGGTTCTCCAGTGGGAAGTGAGATTCCTCAGCCACCTCCACAAACGATTTCAAACCCATTGTTTGTTGGTAGATTTTGAAGACACAACAGTGTCACAGTCGAGAGAAACGTAATAATAATAATAATAATCAGTGTTGAGATGAAACTATGTAGCGGTGTTATGTTTATTGTGAGTTATGACTCAAATGGGTCACTGTTTCTTTTATATGGATGGATGTTTGGAATTTGGATTAATGCAAGAATAGATAGAAATGGAGGTTGGTAGAGAAGGGAAAGTCAGTTAGTTGGACCGAGGTTGGTTTGGGGCACTGGTACTGGTAGTTAGAGTTACGAATTAGAATATTTAATTTAAGGGTTTGTATTCAAACCAAACCGACCCATTTAAATTTAAAACAGATACATTAATAAGTAAAGGTACAAAGCCTTGACAAGAATAACGCAAAAATATGTTCATGGTTCCTTACATGACTATATATACACAAAAAAAATATTGACTTTTTAATGCATACAAAAAACACACAAAATGTGTACATGAATATAAACACACAAGTAGACACAAGAAAAATATACGTGACAATACAAGCAAAACATACACAAAAGACACAATAAGTAATGAAAGATAGACACAATAGACACAAAATAAAAAAGAAACATAAACATAACCACACACAAGTAATGACAAGAAATATACACAACGATACAAGCAAAGCATACACAATAAGTAATGAAAAAAGACACAATATACACAAGATAAATCACTCTCAAAGTCTCAACACAACAATAGGACATACAAGCAAAAGGATAGTAAACCACCAACTCAATTTTGATCAAATCATTCAGTTGATACATAAATAACCTTACATCTCCTCTATAATGAACAAACTCAAACACCAAACAAAAAAGCCACCTATCCTGCTCGAAACCAAAAACTTAACAAAACCTCAACAAAATTGCCTTACACATACATTGGTCCAGCGGACCAAGTCCACCTAAGAATTTAATCCTCAAATTGGGGGAGAGGAGAAGAGGAGAGAAGCATTGGTCCCACCGAAACCGAAAGAGTTTGATAAAGCGGCTCGAATAGGCATTTTCTTTGGATGGACTAATGGTGCGTAAGCCCCTTCAAAGACCGGGTCCAGCTTCTCTACATTCAATGTAGGTGGCGCTATTCCCTATTAAATAAACAATCAACACTTTTTATTATTACAAATTTTAAATAAATAATCACCGCTTATTATTTATATTTTTAATTGAAACTTACATGGTGAATAGAAAGAACACTGAAAATAGCTTCAACGGAACCAGCCGCACCAAGTAAATGGCCAACAGCCCCCTATAAATAACATATCACTATATTCATTTCATTTATTAACATATAGCTTTGATAAAAATGAAAAAAAAAAAAAAAATATATATATATATATATATATATATATATATATATATATATATATATATATATATAAAATATTGATTAATCTAAAATAAGAAAAGATTATTTGAACATTATTTCATTTTTCTTTTTGTACCTTAGTAGAAGATAAAGCCAAAGCGCCTGACGTGGCGTGATTTGAAAATACCGTCTTTATTGCATTTGCCTCTATTGCATCACCTAATTATTTTTTTAATCAAAATAAAAGAACCATTTTTTCCAAATATATACATAAAAATGAAGAACAATTATATGAAAATTACCAAGCGGAGTTGATGTTGCGTGTGCATTTATATAGTCTATTTCACTTGGATCAAGCCCTGACTTCACATTATAAACACAAAAATATAAAAAATAAAAATATATATAAAAAAATGAAAAATCTAAGAAAAATAAAAATAATACTTGGTCTATGGCTCGTTTCATGGCTAATATGGCGCCTTTACCGTCATTCAGTGGCTGAGTTATATGATACGCGTCACCTATACATATTTAATTAAATTTAACAATTTCATTCATGTACCAAAAATAAAAATATTACATTTGATCGAAAAATATTTATTAAATAATACATTTAATAAACAATACCAGACATTCCATAACCACATATCTCAGCATAAATTCTCGCTCCCCTTTCCTTTGCATGCTCTAAAGCCTTCAATACACCACAAAAATAAAAAATAAAATAAATAACTAAAAACATATCCTACTTAAATATTTTATTAAAATCATATTTTTTAATTAATTACCTCCAAAACCAAGACACCCGCACCTTCACCTATCCTGCAAATAACAAAATTCAATCTCAATCAAATCAAACCACAAAAAACAAAAATAAAATACTCAATCCAACAATCATTTATCAAAGTAAATAACAGTATATTACACAAAACCGTCTCTATCACAATCAAACGGTCGAGATGCTTCTTTCGGCCGAGAATTATACTTCGTACTTAACGCTCTCAACCTCAAAAACAAACAAATAAATCAACAAATAAATAAATAAAATAAAATAAATAAATAAACAAAACAAAACAAAACAAAACAAAAAAAACAATAAATAGCAACTTGAAATTACCTAGAAAATCCAGCAATAGAAAGAGCATCTATACTTGATTCAGTCCCGCCAGCCAGCATGACATCAGCATCCCCAAACTGAATCATTCTGCTCGCATCACCAATCGAGTGGGCCCCAGTCGCACAGGCTGTCACTGCCGCATGATTCGGCCCCTGTTAAACAGTCAAATCAAATCCAGGATTTGAAATCCCGATTTTGAAATCCGGGGTATTTAATATACCTGGAAGCCATATTTCATGCTGATGTGGCCGGACGCCATGTTGATCAGGATCCTCGGTACGAAATATGGACTGAGCCGCCGTATCTTCTGTAAAGTAAAAAAGTAAAATATTTTAAAAAATATTAATTTTATTAATGTAATTAATGCTAGGAAAATTTTGGAAAAAAATAAATGGGGACCTTTTCAGAAATTAATTTTGAGGCGTCTAAAATGTCGGAAATGCTTCCGATCCCTCCACCTACAGAGACACCCTGATTTTCCTCAAATTAATAGGAGATAAATTATTATTATAAATAAGAAGTAACAATTATAATAAAAGTACCGTTCTTTCTTTATCATGAATTTCAGTTGGTAACCAATTTGCGTCTTTAAGAGCCTCATCTGCTGCACAGAGTGCATATGTTATAAATCTGGACATTGATTTTCCATCCTGTTATTAAAAATAAATAAAAATATGTACAACCTTAATTATATTATTCGAAGAAATCTCTAATTATGTTTCATAAATGTTTCTAACCCTGGATTGAAGCAAAGCCTCTTCATTGAATTCTTCTTTGCCTTTTCCGCGCGGCACAACAGCGGCTACTTTAGAAGGCAGCTGGTCATAAGTATAGGCCAACGTGGCCTGATCCAGACCGTCCATCCTCAAATCCTCCGGCCCAATTGCCCGGACTCCGCATTCTCCGGCGAGCAGGCGCCGCCAAGTGGGCTCCACCCCGCATCCTAGCGGCGTCACAGCTCCCAGTCCTGACAAGAGCAAAATGCATGAATAGTCGTCGGAGATGAATGGGGTGATGGTTAGATAGTACCTGTGACGACGACGCGGCGGAAAGAGGCGGCGGAGGAGAAGAGACTGCTCATGCTCTCACTGTCTGTATGCTATGTTGTTTTTTCTTCTTTTCTTTACATGATAATTGAGAATTGAAATTTCGGATTGTCTAATAATCGAGAAATGAAAATAACTAAAATCCAAGAGTTTGATTCTAGGGTCGATCTATAACCTAGAATTCGAACTCGGGTTGTTTCATAACCCAATATTACATTAGTGTTGTCTTTTTTATTTTCACTTTTACTTTTTTTTTCTTTTAATCTTCGAAGTTGGTTATGTGTCCGATTTTTTAGTATAATCAGGTGGGAAATAACAGTTACAAACAGAAAATATACAGCAACACAAGTAAACAAGAATATTATCTCTAAAAAGTAAAAACAGAATTAATAACTAAGTACAACAACAACAAGAAGCTAGCATCATCATTAGTACATTACAACGCGAAACAGACAACAATCATGCGAGTCACATCTTGTCTATCAAAACGTTAGCTCAGCTAACAAGTTCAATCACTACTCCCCATAACTACACCTTCAAACCTCACCAAATTATACTCTATTTATCCTAATTCTCCAAGTCAAGGTGTATTGACCGACAAATGAGACGCCACATCATCCTTCTGAATGGCCACATAATTGAGCGGCGCAACCGGCCGGGCCCGCCCGTCTCTGCTGACAGTGCGAGACGCACTGTTCTGATGCATCGAGAGCCGCCTGTTTGGGGTGTTGACACCTGTCGCTCCCCCATTGGCTCTAGTCCCAACCGCTTTCTTTGAGCTTGGCGGTCTCATTGGACTGGCTGCCGCCATTTGGTCTTGATACTTCTTCTGATCCTGAATAAATAATCAACACAAATATTGTAAAAATCAGAAAATATTACATTTTACAAAACCTACAAAAGATAAGAGGAAATAAGATATATAATTAATTACTCTGAGGCGGCGTTTTTCTTCTTCACGTTCGATTCTCAGCAAATTATATTCGTTCAACTTGGCAAGAAGCGGGAAACCATCATAAGCAAATGTCATCCCTCTTTCCTCTTCCCAAGCCCTCGTCTTTGCCATTAATGTCTCCATTAGTGCTACATTCATTTTCACAACATCAACATTCATTTATTACGGTCCATAATCAAATTTACATTCACTTCAATAAAAAAAATAAGAATAAATATATTAATTTCTCAATACCTGGAATCTTGTTGACCAAAATACGCGCTTTCTCTGCCCTTTTGAGATTCAAATGCGCCCCTCTACTCGCATTATACCTATTTTGATCCTACCAACCAAAAATCAAACAAATAAAATGACATGCTCATCAATCCTCGTACATAATACATTGTAAAACAAAACAAAAGAATATAATAATATTATTTCCCAACAGACCTGACTATAATCATCTAACCAGGTCTCCTCCTCACAAGCGTTGACCCACCTGTCGACCTTATCCAGAATCTCTTTCCTGCTCATGGCCTCTTCCTTGGCCTTCTCAACCAGACTCTCCATTTCCGCCAGAACTTGAGAGGGGTCAAAATTCCCCGAATCTATAACCGCCAATATACTGTCTGTAACACCAGTTGTGTCGACTTTCACGTGGGCCTTTTCGTAAATTTCCTCCAGCTCGATTTGTTTTTTCAGTGCGATTTCCCTCATTTTGGTCGATTTTAATTGGTCCAGTCTCTCCACTTCCACCTCAGCCTTATCAAAATAAATAATTAGTACTTTAGTATTTATAATGTTGGGAAATTATTAAAAAAAAATGCAAGTTAATAAAACCTCTTGAAGGATGTTTAGGGCGAGAGATCCAGGATTTGATACTTGATCTACATTGGCTGAAATAACAGAGGTGACGTGTGCAAACAAATCTCTCTCCTCTTTTGGCGCATCCATTAAACTCCACAAATCAGTCAGTTGATGCCCCAGCTCTTGAAGCTACACATCATTCATTTATTCAGTTAAATCTTACAATTAAATAAATACCACATAAAAAAGTGAGATAAACGTTTAAATTTACCTTTTGGAGTCGTTTCTTTTTGTCGTCTTTGAGATTGAGAACCAATTTGGAGAGCTTAGCGATGGTTTCATTACTGATGCTCTTGTTGGACTGAATGGACACGGCGCATGAGTCTGTCAGAGTTGAATGCACCTCATTTATCATATTCAAAAAATCCATGCCCAAAACTGCACACAAGTCATGCACCAGGCTCACCAGCTCATGAACCTTCCTTAACCTATCACTCTTTATACCCAAAAAAATAATAATAATAATAATAATAATAATAATAATAATAATAAATAAATAATTAGCCATGTTGTAGCTATGTCATACAAATACAAGCAAGAATATGATGATAAAAAGAATGAAATTAAATACTTTTTCTTTCTGGAGGTCTTTTAACTGGGACTGAAACTCGCCCAGTTTATTGAGAGACAGATCCTGCTCATCCACCTCAACAATTGCACCTGCAATTCTCTCCCCCGCAATTTCAGATTTTATTGTATGAATCTGCAATTGCACTTCCTTGAAATCCTTCACTCTCTCTTCTTTCTTTTTACACAGCTCATCCAAAGTCGGCGCTACAGCTGCCAGCTGTTCCTTTATCGTCCCACTCGACTTATCAGGCTGAAACAAAAAAATAAAACAATTCATTATTTCTTTTCTTTCGGCCTAATTGCAGAAAAGCCCCTAATTATTGAAAATCACAAAAAAGCCCCTACATTATTGCCAAATTGCAAAAAAAAACCCTATATTATTTCCAAAAAAATGCAAAAAAAAACTCCCTCTATCATTTGCAATTTTGGCAATAATGTAAGGCCTTTTTTGCAAATTTCAATAATCCAGGGGCTCTTTTGCAAATTTCCCTTTTCTTTTTTATATACTTATGAAATGTGAACTTTGAGCTTACAATGACAATGTTGGGGAGAGATTTTTCGCCGAGTGAGGAGACGAGTCTGACGAGCTGGGCCCGCGAGTCAGCCAATGACTGCAGAAGCGAAGCCCTTGACTTTGCCGCTTGGTCAACTTTTCTTTTGTAAACTTCCAAACACTCTTCTTCGAGCTGTAACAATAATCTGTCTCTCTCTTTGTCGGTTTCTCCCACCTCGTCCCAAATCACCTTATCAAAAATAAAAAATTTACAAAAATTAAATTATTATTTTTATTTTTTTAAAGGGTGAAGAGAGATTTGATTTGAGACCTGTAATTGTTGGAGTAAAGAACCGCATGTGGTTCCGCCTTTTTCACCCATAGCTACCATTTGATTTTGTTTTTCCGAAACCTGATTTGTGTGTGGATTAAAGAAAGCCGAGTTAGTTTGTATAAATAATTTGATTTTGGATTTGAGAAATTAAATTTTGTTTAGCATTGAGTATTGTAGCATCTGATGTGAAGCAGTATTTGCTTGGTTTGGTTTAAACAGACGTTAAACCCTAAACCCTATCTTAGAAACAATTTTTATGATCAGATTTTCGGATTTGTTAAACAGATAATAAGAAATTAAGTTAATCACAGAGTGATTATGAAAAAATATGATTGTGGAAGCAAGGATCCAGATAATTCGATTGGAAAAAAACCCAGAAAAGCAATTGCATTTCGAACAGAATTTCCAAGAAATCGAAATCTTCAAGGAATTCCGTTCTTGAAAGATTTAGTTACCATTTACAAAGGGCATACGGCAAAATTTAGGGTTCTCTAAGGGAATATCCGAAATTTTCACCAGACGAGAGAAAAAGGAACAAATGACTACAAAAAAGGTACATTTGTCTCAAAATTGGTAATTCCTTAAAGCATTAAAAAAAAAAAAGGAAGAAAAACCCATAACCAAAAACCAAAACCCTAATTCTTGACTCACAAAACCAGGAAAAAACCCAAAATTTCAAACAAAAACAAAACAAAACGATCTTGAACAAGACAGGACTCCATAAATCAAGCGACAATAATCTCTTCCAATCCTTCCCTTCTATTACCTTCTAACGTAAAACAAAAATGGTAATGCGAAGATAACAAGTCTGCAATTTTACCTTCAGTAAGAACTAAGAAGAAGAAGAAGAGATCTGAAAGGTTTTGCACTTGTTTTGCTTCAGAGAGAGAGAATGTGTCGTAAACAGTGTTTTTTATTTTTTTTACTCTCCGACAGAGAAAGAAATGAGTCAAAAGTATAGAGAGTAAGAAGAGTGGCAGAATTGTTAAAGGAGTCTGGTCTTTGTAGACCGTGTGAATTAATTGTCAGGTGCTGTAGACCCGGTGTAAGATATAAATTTCCGGATCTTTTGTGGTCGTTTCCTTTTATATATGTTGTGAGGTTTTGAAATTTTGTAGGAAAGAATTTGAAAATGGTGGGTTGTATATTTGAAATCAGAGAAGAATATTTAAATCAAATTAATAGTAATAAATAAATGTTTTTTCACTTCATTAGTACTGATAAACATCTCTGTCTGTGTGATTATCAAATAAGAAAAAAAAAAGAACAATGAAAATGCTTTTATTAAACATCTTCAATCTTTTTACACAATTTTTATATCCCATTCATTTACAATAATAACACAATTATGAGTAAATCAATTGATTAACACGAGCCGGGACCGAACCCGACAAGCTTCTTTGATACGTCATACACAACATTCAACTTCCTCTGTTGCACATTTCCTATGATCGCAAAGTCGGACGGATCGTCATTACCGGCAAAAGCCAGACAAACCTGTGAAATACCATTAGCATACATTATTCCCGCCGAGTCGAGATTCATTGTTGTGCCACCTGCAAACAACAGTGCAATCGTGGGAGTTGTAACGCTAGAGTAACCTGTCAAGTCATAACATGTGTCAAGTATCGAGAATGCTGGTGCGGTTTTGTAATGTGACATGGCTTGTTTAAAGGCAGAGCTAAGGGCTGAGTAGGCATCTGGGGGCAGTCTGGTGATTACCGTGCCTGAATCGATGATTGTTCCTGCGGTTGAAAATACAGTTGAGGAGACGGGAAGTTGTTTACCTCCCACACTTATTCCGATCAAATTTAGGTAGTAAAATGTCGGTGCGGCAGCATTTGTCAACAAAGGTGTGAATTTCACATTTTTCGTAGGGTTTGAACCACAACCGAAAGCCAGGAAGCCTGTCGAGCTGGTTGTGGCTGGCAAACAGTATGAAAATACGCCATGGTATTTCCCAAATGTTTGTGAAACAAAAGATGTCGTGTCACGCCCTAGTCCAAGTAACCCGGCCGCCTTTCCGAATAGCCCATCATTGTTCTCACCACAACCGAACCGAAAAGAAGGTATAACATCAGTCTGTGTAAGAGTCAAAGTGTCCTGCACATAATAACCAACTGTGTACGAATTATCTCCGTATTGAACCGCGTAAAGGCAGGTGGAGCCCGAGCAGCCGTGAGTATCGAGCTGGTCACAATAACTCGAGCTGCACGAAATGTTAGCATATGTAGAGGATTGAGACGGGTCGAAAAGCTGGTCTTGTTGAGGATAGCAATGCGTTACACACGGCTTGCATTGAATCCATGTCACGTCACTTCCCGTGTCAAAAACGACGGAATATGACTTTTTGGGTGTCCCAACTCCTATCGATACGATGTAATTTCCAGTGCCAAGTGGCGCACCGTTTCTGGCTGGGATCTCTGACGAGTCTAATGAGTCGTAATAGGCCATTTCACGATTGGAAGAAGCGGATGTGCGTTTATGGATCGAGTCGACTCGCGATTGGTCTGCAGAAAGGATTTGATCGTGAGATGGGGTTTCTCGAGGGTTTAGTGGAGAGCATGGTCCGTGCCGATGAACGATTTTTAATTGTGAGTCGTCTGATCCTAGTGCCTCCATATCTGTTTACAAAATTAATGAATTAATCAACATGTTTTTTTCAGATTTAGTGCTCCAATAGAACAGTGCCAGTATATGCTTAATCATAAATATAAGTCATATTTATTTACATATAATTTACATGTTAAATAAGTTTCCAGTACCTTTTGACTCATCGCAAATGTCATCTCCTACGAATGAACTCAACTCGACCATGTGAAAACTCTGAGCAAGAGCTGAATATGGAAGGAGCAGAGTAAGAAGGAGAAGGAAAAGACTTTTGGACCTTTGCAAATTAAGATAAGCCATTATAATTTGTCAGTATGAAAAGAATGAATTATATATCAGATGCATTATATCTGGGTGTTTATATAGATAACCAACCCCCCACCCCCCCCCTTCTTGTATTTTTCAAGATATTGAAATTTTGTGTGGGGCCATTGGGTAGTTTATGAGTTAAAGATAAGTAATCTCTCCTAAAAATGCAACAATGATAAGCTATTCCATCAGTTCATGCATGTTTGATGTCATTTTCTTGTAAATAATTATTTTGTAGGACAATATTAATGCATTATATAAACTTGTGGAAAATAAATTAGGGAATTATTTATGACACACTGCTTATGAAGAAAAATGAGTCCATGAAGGAATGTTCAAATAGACTTGCAAGCATCAGCAGAGGCCTACATCTTCCGTATAACTAACTCAACCTCACCCCACTTATTTTTTATTTTAAATGAGATCATTTTCATGATTCATTAGACTTACTTTTAAGCTCATCAAACGTTATTTTCTTTAACTAATCCATGAATAATAATGGATTTATTCAATAAAAACATATAGTACATTATTAAGTGAAAATAGAATATTATTCTGTAAAAGTGTGTAATACTCAATCTCACTGTGGAGTGTGTATTGCAAGATTTCTTAAAAGAGTCCATGAGATACGGCAACAGAACAGGCTGAAGAGTCCACATCACAAAATAACCAACCATTATCTTGCATTTTCTTCCTCCATATTTTAGTTTTTTTCCCCCCTGCATTTTTTAGTTTTTTCTTCAGAATTCATGCTCACACTGAAAGATTATCACATAATCTAGCTTTATTGGCTCATATCCAATCATTTTGGGACCTTAGTATTGTAGATCTATTTTGGGGACCTCTCATCAGAACTCGTGCAATTTCGACCTTTCTATTAGGACCCTAACTCCTTGATGATTTTGTTGGTGAGAAAAGAATCTAAATGATATATCAAATTTTGAAGTATTAAAAAAAATCCTAGTTCTTAATTCTTATTAGGGACTTAAGATTTTGAGTCTTACTCAGTCAACAAAAAAATTATAATCATTGGCAATTTCAACATCACCTAAACAAACCCGTGATACTCTTTTGTTTTGATTATTGCATCTCCTTCCAAATACCAAATCCTAGATGTCTCCATTTTAGTTCATGCTCTAATTATTTTACTAACAGTTGGGTTGAGACTTTATTATAACTTATAAGTGATGAGGGGTTCGAGCCGATACCGACAAACTCTAGATCAAATTATGTGAACCAAACCATAAATCATAATAACGAAAGCGTACCCTAAGTCCATATGTTGCAAACCGAATTGGAGATAAAACCTTAGTTGCAAACAAGATCTTCTAGAATATCTAAAATCTCGTAAGAAAGTCATTTGAATTTCTTTTTTTGGTTTCTCTTCTCTCAACTTGATGAGACATGAGATAATGATTTATTAATTCTGTTATTCTTGGAATCAAATTGTTTATATAGTCAAGTGACAATCTTTGATCAAAAGACACTTTGGCCTATAAATGTTTTTTGACTCCTAATTAGTTATTTCTATATTAATCCATCATAAATATGGAAATTATCCCATAATATTTCCACATACCAAAGATTATACTTTAATTGACACATTTATACTTAATATATTATTAACTATAGTAATACAATACACATAATTATTTTAAACATATATGACAGTAATACAATACACATAATTATTTTGCATATAAATCCAACGTTAAATTAATGATCCAACAATAAGTATTAAAACTAAAAGCCTAGTTTATTTTAGTTATTTATTGGACATGTATCATGTATGGAATGTCCCCAATACTGTATTTACTGGAGAGGGTCTTTAAATATGTATTCCCTCCAAATATGACCTCCATGTTTGTTCTTTTCATACAAGTCTACAACTATTATTGCATGAAAAATGTAATTAATTTTCAATTGCAAACTTGACCAATATATCAAAATAATTCATATTGTAGACAACCTTTAAAAAACAACAAATTTACTGTTCTGAAGTATCTTTGAACTTACTGTAATTTTTCTATTTTATTATTAATATAATATTTACTCCTTAAGTGTGGGATCATTCATCCTAAGCTTCTATTAAAGAAAAAAACTTTAAAAAACAAAAATTAATGATGAAGATAATAAGATTGTGATATGATTTTATTTTTTATTGAATAAAATGAGGTAAACGAATTTCTTAAGTTGGCACACGTAAATATTTAATAATATTGAAACTGTACATTTTTCCAGTCTGAATTAGTCTTAACCGTACACCAAGGAACTCAACTAACATTCCATTCCATTATTTTGTCCTCTCTCTCTCTTTAAAATCAGAGAAGGTTAAAATTTAGTGAAAGCTACTTATTAATTTTTCGGTATAGTCTTTTCTTAATTAAGATTCTAATTAGGTATTAAATTGCGAAAAAAACGTTTTGGTTTCTCATTTTAAAAACAGAGCCCTGAAAGTAAACCTTAATCAAATAACTGATAGTATACTGCCCACTTATACCTAAAAAAAATGATAGTATACTGTTACTAACAACTGCTAATAATTAAATAATAGTTGAGAAATATATGGAATTAATCACCCTATTGAATTACCTTGTAGGCTCAGTACTCGTACCAGTTACAGTTAAAAAACATAGCATGATTGACTTCAACCCCCGGCACGTACCAGCTCCAACTGGACCATGCATCAAGCTTCTTGACACCATAAGATTCCGCTGAAATATCTAAAACCCAAACTGGTGGTTGAAGGGTTTCTTTCTAGGGAAATTTTTCAAAAACCCCCTAACTTTTTTGGAATTTATCAAAAACTGCCTATCTTTTCAAATTCTTCAAAAACCCCCTATAAAATGGCTTGAGTTATTTTTTTACCCCCTATGAGATTAATTCTAACATTTCCATCCAATATAATCAAAAATAATATCGTGGAATATTATACTCAATTTATTATTATTTTTATTGAATAAAATAAAATATGAAAAATAAATAATTGAGGGGCATTTTGGTCTATTAAAAAATTGAGTGGATGGAAAAGTTAGATTTAACTATATAAGGGGCTAAAAAATAATTCAAATCACTTTATAGGGGATTTTTGAAGAAATTGAAAAATGAGGGGGTTTTTGATAAATTCCAGAAAAGTTAGGGGGTTTTTGAAGAATTTCCCTTCTTTCTATCTATGTAAACATTTATTATATATATACATGAATACAGCATGCTAAATAACATCAACTTGTTATGGCTAATAATTTTCTCAGCTTCTCCTTCGATGGTGTTTTCTTCTTGCTAATCATATTTTCTATTTCTCTTCCAACTTTTGCTTTTGACACGCAAAATTCGCAAGTTGTGAACCTGCGGTCTCTCACGCCTAGTGATGTTTGCACCTCGCAAAATGGTATACTTTCATGTCATGACTTTATATGCAACTTTGTAAACAATATTTTCCCACCATTTCATCATGAACTAATTTTAATTTGTTTCTTCATTTATAATTTAGACCTCAAGGGATTCGAATCGGGAAAGACAAAGCTAAGACTCACTCATCGGTATGGTCCATGCTCTCCATTAGAACCCCTCGAGAAAAAACCGTCTCACGAACAAATTCTTTCGCAAGATCAATCTCGAGTGGATTCAATCCATCAACACATCACAGCTGTCGCCAGGCAGGTCAAAATCTCAGAACTATTTAGCACGTCAAAAATAGTAGTTCAATCAGGCGACTCATTTGATGTTGGGAATTATGTAGTATCAATCGGCATAGGCACGCCTGTAAAAAATTTCCATGTTATTATCGATACGGGGAGTGATGTGACCTGGATCCAATGCGAACCATGCATAATATATTGCTACCCTCAACAAGACCCGCTCTTCGAGCCGTCCAAATCCTCTACATATTCGAACATTTCTTGTACCTCAAGTTATTGCACGGACCTGGATGTCTACAATTGCTCTGATTCCACTTGTGTGTATAGTGTGGGGTATGGTGATCAATCATACACGGTCGGATTTTACGGGGAAGATACTCTCACACTTACATCGAGTGATATTATACCAAATTTTCGGTTCGGGTGCGGGGAGAAAGACAATGGAACCTTTGGAAAAGTAGCCGGTTTATTAGGTCTCGGTCGTGAGAAGTCATCTTTCGTTTCACAGACGTCAGATAAATACGGGGAGGTTTTTGCATACTGCTTGCCAGCTGCTTCAAGTTCGACGGGCTACCTAACTTTCGGTAGTGGGTCCCCTATGTCAAAAGCAAAGTATACTCCACTTGCAATAAACCCTATTAATTCGCCAGCATTTTATTACCTTGAAATTACAGGAATAAAAGTAGGGGATGAACAATTGTTAATACTACCAACGGTTTTTACAATTGCTGGAACAATCATCGATTCTGGCACAGTCATCACCAGACTGCCACCAGACGCATACTCAGCTCTGCGTGATTCGTTCAAAAAGCAAATGATGCAATACAAAAGCGCACCGGCATTTTCACTATTCGACACTTGTTATGATTTCACTGGATTGGATAATGTGACTATTCCAACGATTGAAATTGAATTCTTGGGAAATGTATCGTTAAATCTCGAACCGACCGGGATTTTGTACGAAATCAGCATATCTCAAGTTTGTCTGGCTTTCGCCGGAAATGAAAGTCCGACTGCTTTAGGCATTTTCGGAAACGTGCAACAAGGGAGGTTCAATGTGGTTTATGATGTCCGAAAGGGAGTTGTTGGTTTTAGTCCTCAAGCTTGCTAAGATTGTGTAAAACAGTTCTAGAAAACCAGAATCTGAATTCTGAATTAACTCTGAAAATGAATTAAAGAATGCAAAATAGAAATAAAAAAACATCATTCTTTATTTCTACTTTCGGGGTTTAATCGGGGTTAATTAGATTGATTGATCTGGATATCTGGAATTGTTGAATTGTTTATTACTCTGCAAAATGTACTTAGTAAAGAATAATTGCCTTGATTGCTTGAGATATTTTGGGTCTTTGTTAAGATAAAGATTGTATCTAGAAAATGAATGCAGAAAAGATTTTACCAGAGTCACTATTAAAAAAAAAGAAGATTGTATCAACAAGTCTAATTTCCCATTTAGACTTTTCCCAACAGAAATTCCACTAGATAAATAAATAAATAAAATACTAGTAGTCAACAACAGGTTCTATTCGAAGTCTCCTAGTTTTGAATTGTGTTCATTTCCATCATTATTGATTAAAGAAACCAGACCGGTAACTAAATCAATCTGAATTTAAGGAATCCGGAATTCAGTTCCCGGAAATGACTCGGCCCATTCTTGCTTCAAAACCAGGTGTTCAGTTTCGCCTTCATAAAAAAAGCGAAATGTCAAGTTCCTCTCTCTGTTCAGAGAGAGAGACAGGCGATGCCTTGCTTGATCATAGAGTCACAATCTTTATACGATGATGCTAGAAAGAGAAGGAGAAAGAATAAGAACCATGAAGAACGCACGCACAAACAAGGAATTGTTTCCTCTTCTCTTCTTGGAGAGGAGAGGAGAAGATAAGAGAGAAGAGTGGGTGATTGAAGTTGAAAATGGGAGAGGCGACATTGGAGCACACGCCAACATGGGTGGTAGCAGCAGTCTGCACTGTCATTGTCGCCATTTCCCTCGCCATGGAGCGACTCCTCCATTACCTCGGCAAGGTCTCTCTCTCTCTCTCTCTCACACACACACACACACATGCGGATTTTAATTTTATTGTACCATTTACATCATCGATTAGTGGATAGTTTGGTACCCAGGTGGTACAATTCAATATCAACCTTTGTTATACTGAAACAAAGAAGTAAACCTTGCTCTTCCATTTTGACAAATTGGTACCAAATAGAACCCACATAGTTAACTTCACTCTAATCTCTAAATTAATTTTTATTCAAGCACTTATTTACAATTTTTTTTTTACTTATTACAGTTTCTTCTCGACAAAGGCCAAAAGTCTCTTTTCTCAGCCTTGCAAAAAATCAAAGAAGGTCAGTCAATCATTCAATTAGCTCAAAATTTGTTACACTACTAACAAATTTTAAACTTTAATAATTTAATTTTAAAATGTTCTAACAAACTTAACCTTTTTTGAAATGCAGAGCTGATGCTTTTAGGCTTCATATCTCTCTTACTAACCGTTTTACAAAACTCCCTTATTAAAATTTGCGTGCCTGAAAGTCTTTCTTCTCACATGTTACCTTGCCCAAATGATCACTCCTCTGAATCTTCACAAGAATCCAAAAACGATTTTTGCCCTAAAAAGGTATGAAAAATATTACAAAATAATTATCTGTTTTTTCCCTTTATTTAATTAATTATTTATTTATTTAAGGGAGACGTGCCATTATTATCGGTGGAAGCGTTGCATCAATTGCATATATTCATATTTGTGCTTGCTGTTTCACATGTGGTTTTTTCTGCTACTACTATGGTTCTTGGTGGAGCCAAGGTTATAAATATACTTAATTAATTAATTATATTTTCATATTTACATTAATTATTAGTAAGAAATTTGTGTTGATTATATTTATTAATTTATAGATTAGAAGATGGAAGCATTGGGAGATAGCAATCCGGACTGAGATTACAGAATTACAAACTAGTAATTATTTTATTTATTTATTTATTTTGATTGGAGGGTATTTTCGTAAATTAGATTTCAAACTTATTTTATTTTTAATTTGAGTAAAGCGAATAAAGGACTAGGGAAGCATTTAATGCATCCAGATCATCATAAAAAATTTCTTCAAAGCAGAGCGGGAAATTTTTGGAGAAAAGCTGCTGTTATTAGCTGGATGGTATTTTAATTAAAAAATATTATTATTTTAATATATTCTTTTTCACAATGAACTTATATTTTTTTATTTTTTATTTAATAATAGATAGCGTTTATGAAGCAATTTCATTCTTCAGTGAGTAAGTCGGATTATAGAGCGTTACGAGCTGGCTTTATCATGGTATATGATTATTTCAAAATATTGCAGTTTTGCGATTCAATTATGTGATATTTTTTATTAAAAAAACATTTTTACTTTATTTTGATTTTCAGAGGCATTGTAAAACGAATCCGAAATTTGATTTTCACAAATACATTTTGAAGACTTTAGAGGATGATTTCAAAAGAGTTGTTGGAATCAGGTTTAATTTGAAAATTCAAATCTTAAATTTTAATTTTAATTTAAATCTTGCTTTTTATATATTTCCCTTTTTTTTTTTTTAAATTAAGTCTAAATTTGCAGCTGGTATCTTTGGCTCTTTGTTATCATATTCTTATTGCTCAATGTTAATGGTACGTATTTTCCACAAAATACATCAGTATTTATTATTTTCTCCCATAATAAGAAAACTATTATTTTAATATAATTTTTTTGAATTAAAAAAAAAATCCTTCCTTTCTGAATTCTGATATAGGCTGGCACACATATTTCTGGTTATCTTTCTTGCCTCTTGTGGTAAGTACCATAATAGATTAAACAAATCTGAAAAGAAAAAGAAAACAGTCTTCAAATATCTTTATTAATTCTAAAATTTACTCATCTTTTATTTTATTTTTAGTTGCTCTTAGTAGTGGGTGCGAAACTAGAACACGTAATAACACGCATAGCTCAAGAGGCAGCCGAAGGAATAATACATGACAATAATAATAATAATAATAATAATAATAATAATAATAATAATAATAATAATAATAATAATAATAATAATAATAATAATAATAATAATAATAATAATAATAATAATAATAATAATAATAATAAAAGCATTAATAATAATAATGTGGGCCCACAAGTCAGGCCTTCTGACGAGCATTTCTGGTTCGGGCAGCCCGGCATTAGTTTGTACCTTATCCATTTCATCCTCTTTCAGAACTCCTTTGAGATTGCCTTTTTCTTCTGGATTTTGGTTGGTTCCTTAATCTTAATTTAATTTAATTAATCAGTTTATTTATTTATTTGTGGATTGATTTGAGAAATGTGATGCGTGTAGACAACATATGGAATTGATTCGTGCATAATGGAGGGCATGAAGTATCTCATTCCGAGGCTTGTCATGGGGTTTGACTTTGTTGACTTTTATTAATTAATTAATTTAGTAATTTTGAATTATTAACTTTTTGGTAGTTTGTTTTGTAAATGATTCTTTTTAATATTTTGACAGGATTATAATACAAGTGATGTGCAGTTATAGCACGCTTCCGTTATACGCAATTGTCACACAGGTACATTAAATTTCAATATTAAGTACTAACAACTACATACAATTCTCTTTTTATTTATTATTAAAAAATATAATGTAAACACATTTATTTTGGTTATAATTTAAGATGGGCGATATGTTCAAGCAAGCGATATTTCATGACTCCACGCGACAGAATATACATGTCTGGGCTGAAGGTGCCCGATCCCAAAATAAAAAAAGAAAATCTATTCACCAAAATACCCTTGTGGGATCCACTAGTCAGAGAATGAACTCTGATTTGTCGAGTAGTTTTGGTGAGATTCAATCTGCAAGATTTGATTTTGAACCATTCTGTGGTGAGAGCTCTCATTATAATAATGATAATTGGAAACAAGATTGTGACTTAGAAGAAAATGTTTAGAATGGATTATTTATTTTTGAATAACTGGGCCTTCAAATGGTGATACGGCCCATCTAAATATTAGCATATGTTGTGTTGATATTATGTAGGAAATGTATAGTTTGTTGATATAGATTATTGTTATGTTATTAATAAGATGAGAAATGTTTTTTTTTACCCTTTTGTATATGGCAAGTATATGTAATAGATATCATAAGAATAAGAATAATTTATGGATGCATTACTGTTAATGTTAAATAAATAACCATTAAATAGAATCTCAGAGTGGCATTTTGCCGGCTGAAGCTTCAAAAAAACCATTAAATAGAAATTATCTATATTTATAAAGTACTAGACAAGTATTATACATGATATGATGTTGGGGCCCTATATGGATACCAAATGACATATAATATGACTAGAGACTTGATGTATGAGAGTAACATAGGTCCAAATGATTGTATCACAATGGACATCTCCAATATCCAAGCTAATGGAGAGGAACAAACCCTAGAATCATACTATTGTATAAACAAGATGATGGTTTCTTTTCCTTAATGGAATAATTATTTTACAGGCGTACACACAAAACACATAGCTGTGGGATTGTGACCTCTAATTGCTGGCAATTCCACCTTATCCAATTTCATGGCGACAAATATTTGAACCTATGTTATATATGTACCACTAGCCTAGTTAGGGCTACATGCTTGTAGTGCTTTTTTTTGTGTGAATAATGGTGCAATTCCGCATGCTCATCACTTCATTTGTCCTTGTTCTCTCCGTTCAATTGAACACACGAGATCTCCATTATGTCAAACATCAAAGATAAGTCTTTAAAGAGGAATGGATGTCTCAAGTTGAGTTCGGAAATGGAGTTAAAAGATGTGAGTTAAGATTGGAGGCATATATAAGGTACCTAAGACGGGATGCATGGGGTGAGAGCTAGTTGTCCTTGAATCTGAGTTTTGGTGGACCAAGCTTGGCTTCTAACTTGATTCTCCTCCAATCACTTCCTTGTTGGTCGGTTTTGTCATTTACATATTCAAAGGAGAAATGACTTGCATCTACAAACTTTGAGTATTTTTTGTACAAGTATGTTATATATATAACCACTTAACATGGATAGATCATTAGTTAGTGTTATCTTATAATTAGTGGGATGCATCATTGAATGCATCAGAATAAAGATATCGAAACTGAGAGAAAGAATAAACCAAATTTGTCATAAATAAATCAAAGTTCAAGTTTGGTATTATTAGCAGTATGTGTGTGCGTGTATAGAGATTAGAGAGAGAGGAAAAGTTTCAAGTAATGAGAAAGCAGTGGGACTTCTCTACTGAAAACATAGAATGGGATGGGATGTATAAAAGAAATAAAAATAATTCTGGCAAAGAATCATTGGAGGATCTCCAAAGTCAGATAACTATCTGCTATACAAACGTGCAACTGATTCCCTTTGTTACCTCTTCTTTTTTCATTTTCTTTTTTCATACAATCTTACTGTACCTAGCTACCTTAATTACTTGCTATCTCATGGATAAAATCAGCACATACTCTTAATATTCTTAATAAATAGATACTGTAAAAAGACAGTTTAATTAAACCAATGCATAAACCACAGCTTTAGTTGATGTTAAATTTTGAACGAATCTAGTAGCTTTTTTATTTATAACTTATTTTGCAGTCCAAGTCTCAGTACAAAAATTATCCTCTCTTCTATCTGCTTAAAATTCACTCCACTTTCTCTTTAATACTCAAGGGTCTGGCCAATCTCCATTCTCTCAAGTTCTTGGTGTTACAATTAAAATTGTGACATCTATCATATATTATGTTTATGAGGATAAAATGGGGGCGAAGAAATTATTTTCATATACATATATATTATATGATGAAATACCAAAGCTGTATCAATACAAGTCTGAGTACATGCATGATTGATGATCTAGATACCCATACTAGTCTCACATTATATATCCATGCTACTAGCCTACTAGGTACTTCTATTTCTATTTCTTCTTTTTTTTTTCTTTTTTTTTCAGAAGAGAAAATGAAAATCACTTCACTGTTGGAGACTCTCAGAATATGACAAGTCATGCTGCACGACTGTGTTTCCCAGCCGACGGAGTCTCCTATCTTCTCCCTGTCGTCCCCTTCTTCTCCAGCGCGATGGGTCTGCTTTATACCGTTTGTCTGAATTATATCATATCTATATATTGTTTTCATCTGAATAATATATATTGTTTATCAGAATATATAGTGATATATATATTGTTTGTCTGAATTATATTTTTGATATATATATATATATATATATATATATATATATATATATATATATATATACTATATTTTTGATATATATATATATATATATACCGTTTGTCTGAATTATATCATATCTATATATTGTTTTCATCTGAATGATACATATATTGTTTTCATCTGAATATCTATATATTTTATTTTTCAGAAGGGAAAATGAAAATCACTCCACTGTTGGAGCCGTTTGGAGTGGAGAATCTTCAGGGGAATTGAATTTTGAAATTATGCAAAACATTAATTCTTTGTTTGGCAACACTTTAGAATTAGAATTAGCTAATTCTAGAATCTCTCCATCTTATACAAACTCACCAAAATATAATTCTCTAAAAAAGTTGGAATGCCAAAGTGCGACAAACTATTATATTATATTATATTATATTATATTATATTATATTAATTTGTTTTAATATATATTATTTATGTTATATATTTTATATTATTTTACATTAGTTTATATTATATTATTCCATATTTTAGATTATTAATTGTATAATCATAACATAATTCTAGATTTTTACAAACAACCAAACAAGAAATTATGTTTTTCAGAATTTTATACTTCTAACATCCAAACAAATTTTAGAATTAATTAATTCAGAATTTTTTACTTCTTCATCTTAAAATTCAATTTCATTCTACTAATTCCACTTGCCACCCTAAGTTATCAAAATTTGTGAACACCTCAAAGAAAGAGCTTAGCATCTGAGATGCCATTTCATGCGAGAAAAAAGCATCTTCAAAAAAATAGCTCTACATATTTTATCTAGCATTCAATCATTAAGAAAATAAATGCAGTATCTCATTGACAGATCCTCATACATCGGTATAAACCCACTCTTCAACCTCTCCGGTCCATCTCTTCGAACACACCTCCTTTACTTGTATCTTCAAGATTTACTATTACTAGGGATAAATCATGAATCCAGCATTTAAATAAACTGGAGAGGATTTGGTGGCAGGTGTAAAATACAAAAAATGGGCTATAGTATATATCTTCTCTTATGATTGCAATAAATGCAGTTTGATGTTGTACAAGACCTTACACAGTTTGGACAAGGAGAGAAACCAAGCTAAGTAAAGTTGAAAGAAGAGAGCTAAGCAGCTATATATCAGATCTGATGAGTGAGATGTATAGGGATAGGAGGTTTCTTGTGAGACACTTCATCAGATGATACATCCATCCATGTCTATTATATCTTTATATCCACATGCATTATTATCAAAAAAACATCTCACCATGGCTGGTACATCCATTTCCAGATTTATGCCAGTCTATCAGCACCTGTCACAAGCAAAACAGAAAATAATAATAATAATAATAATAATAATAATAATAATAATAATAAGAGAGTGAATTAAAAAGGACCAACTAAAAATAGATTTATTTTTCAAAATGGCACTGTTCACGGAAATAATTAAACAGATAGCACTCGTTTGGAAAAATTTTGGAAACTAGCACTTCCGCCATCACTGTTGGCGGAACCAAAGTTGGTTCCGCCATCAGCGATGGCGGAACCCATTATATCCCTGTTTGGCGCCCAATAGCTAATTAACGGGTTCCGCCATCACCGATGGCGGAACCAATGTGGCATTTTCGCAATTAACGCTAGGGTTCAGCAGTTCTTTAGCAAAAAAAAAAAAAAAAAAAAAGAAAAACACTGGTTCCGCCATCAGTGATGACGGAACCAGTGTTTTTCTTTTTTTTTAAAATTTTTTTATACGCAAAACTGCCGAACCCTAGAAATTTTTGCGAAATTGCCACGCTGGTTCCGCCATCGGTGATGGCGGAACCAATGTCAGTAACTTCTCGCGCTGAAAAATTGTTCGAAAAATCTCTGGCACTGGTTCCGCCATCGGTGATGGCGGAACCAGTTAATTAGCTAATTAATGGGGTTTTAGGGCGCCAAACAGGGGTATAATGGGTTCCGCCATCACTGATGGCGGAACCAACTTTGGTTCCGCCAACAGTGATGGCGGAAGTGCTAGTTTCCAAATTTTTTTCAAACGAGTGCTAACTGTTTAATTATTTCCGTAAACAGTGCCATTTTGAAAAATAAATCCTAAAAATAAAGAAAAATAGAAAAAAATTTATGCTTCCAAAGTATAAATTTTCTCAAGTCAATTCACTTCTAAATAAACTCTGGTAAGGTTTGAATATGGAAATGTGGGAATTTTCAATATAGAGAGGGGGGATAATTTTTTACTTTCAGTCCTATATTTTTCCTATATGGAAGCTTCTACAGCCAATATTTATGTATGTTGTTACTGGTATTAAAGTGTGTATGCAACTAATCAACTTTTTGTAGATATTTTTTTAAATTTAATGTAACTTCTCCAAATAATAAGTATTAAAAAAAAAAGGTTCTCCAAATTCTTACTTCTTTTTAATGCTTATTGTCTCCAAATTAATTGTAGAGCTGACACGTGTCCATGTGAGAATTGATAACGCCACCCATTTTGCACCCAAATAATTCTCCATATGTATTTCTTATTCGATATGCATCGCCATTTTGTACCCAATAAATAATATTATTTTTTATAGAATTTATTAAGGATCCCCAATTTGAACACAATATCAAGTCTCTTTATGCATTTTCATTTAATAAGGATCCCCAGTTTGAACCCAGTACTTATTTTTATTTTTATAAATTTGTTTTAATTATACATGTTATTAGAAGTAAAAATATCACATATATGTATGTATATATGTTTAAATATGATTTTACTTACAACTAAAAAAATATCTCGCTTTTAATCATATAATTTAAAATTATTATGCATTTATCAATTAACTATGGCGTGGTTAGTCAAATTCATTAATAATTATGGTCTTAAAATTCCAAAAAATATTAACAATAACTTCATGATTATATTTCAGCAATAGTATGAATTGTTATAAACAATACAAATTAAATTATAATTGATATATCCTAATTAAATAATTTATATTCATAATAATGATCCAAGTTATGAATATGCTAAAATATCATGTATACCCTATAAGATGAGAAATCTAAATACATTTATTTTTTTCATATATTCTCGACAAATATTGAGTATTGCGCTAAAAAAAGCTGAAATATTGACAATATTTTCCGTTATAGGAGTGTAAAAATATCATATATACACCTTAAATCTTAATGTATAGTACATGATAAAAGAGCCTACTAAAATACATATGTAGAATATTGCAAAATCTCAAATTATCAGTTGCCCAACAAATTTCATATTTATCACGTGGCTGCTATATGGTTTTCTAAGCTTTCAATCACAAGTGATAAAATATTACTTTTTTACATTTAATGCAAAAAATGTTACAAAATATAATAATTAAGGTAGAAAAGAAAAATAACATGAATATAGTAAACATCCATATTTGAATCCATGCAAAACTAAAAACATGCATTAACTAAGATGGTCATAATAGATAATATCATATAAATCTATCATGTTCAATTTTTTAAAAAAATAATAAGCTACAAAATTGAAAATTATGCTATTAAATTATGAAATATATGACTATTATTTTTACCATTTCCGATAAAACTATTAAGTCCGAAGCGGAGCGAGACACCCTCTCGCTTCTTTTAAAGTTGGATAGGTGGAGAATGGATGAATGGATGACACATTTCCCAAGTGGGGATCTTCTGTGAAATGTCTGATTATCATATTATAAAGCGAGTCATTTCATGCCAATATACTCTTTGCACAAAATAACCATATAAAAATCTTAACTTTAAATTTATTACCGTATATGTCATCCAATATTATTACTATTAAAAGTGAGTATCATAGGTGTAATTTTAATCAGTATTGAGAGTCTTTTAATGACCAATAGTGAGTCAACAGGTAAGGCGTGGTTTATGGGTCACACAATATTTTTTGTTTTCTTTTTAAAAAAAAAACCTTAGTTTTAAATTTTATTACACTAGATGTCATTTAGTATTGTGCTTATTAAAAATGAGTGGCATTACTGTTATTTCAATTACTATGAAGGATCTTTTTTAACAGTCAATAGTGAGAGTCATGGCTAAGTGGGTCCCACAAGATTTAATAGATTTTTCTAGATTCAATTTAATAGAGACGGAGAGAAGAATGAGTTAACTTTCATCTTTTCGAAGAGAAGAATAAGTTAACTTTTCATCTTCTTCTATTTTTGCTTAGATTTAATTTCATTATCATTTCTTCAACTTCATATCTCTTTATTCTTCAAATTTTTCCCTACTTAAACAGTCTATAATCTATGATTAAAATTAACATGTGCAATTCTATATGTGAAAAATTAGTTTTTCTATCTCTTGGTCCAACTATTGTTATTTTATTAAACTTATTTTTTTTGGTATAATTTAATTAAATTATTATTTTTAATTGTATATCATCTTCAGTACATTCCGAAGCGGAGCGAGGACCCACCTAGTAATTAAAAAATATATATATTCATGTGAATAGTAGCAAGCAGTTCATTTCCTGTGCAAGGAGGGAAAACAAGCTTGAAATGTCGTTTTGATGGAAAAGGAGAGAAAAAAAAGGTGCAAAATCATTCAATGCAGTGTGCCAGGATTGGTGAGAATAGAATGGTTCTTTCTGGCGCATCATGACCTTTCTTCATGTCTTTTCATCGGTAAAAAACAGATTAAAATTTTTAAAAAAATGAATCAATTTGATTGCATCTTTGTTGTCCACCACTGGATAGATATATATTCCTTATTCATAGTTAACCAATTTTATTTGGGAAATTCTTCAAAACTCCCCTAACTTTTCTAGAATTTATCAAAACCCCCTAACTTTTCGAATTCTTCAAAATTCCTCTATAAAGTGGATTGAATTTTTTTCCCCCCTATGAGGTTAACTTTAATTTTTCCATCCAATAAATTTTTTAATGGACCAAAAAGCCCTTATATAATTATTTTAATTTTTAATTTTATTCAATTAAAAATAAAAAATGTATTTTACATCAAATATAAATATTAAATGGGAACTAAATATGAACAAAATAATATAAATATTAAAGAAAAAAATATTTTATGTAATATAAAATTATAATTTATATAATAGTAAGATATATTATTTAATATAATATCATAAAAAGAATTAATGCATCAAAATGATATCATAGAATAATATTATAAAATATCATGAAATATTATGTTAAAAAACATGAGTTCTTATATAGTGCCCGAGTGTTTTTTTAGAATTTATGATAGATTAAATCTAGACCCTTTAAATTAATTACCGACTCAACCGCTCCATATTTTTACTTCTCCCATATGTCTATTCCCTACTCTCCATTCTATCCTCTCCATTTCCTCTCTTCTTTTCTTCATCTCTATAATAAAAATATATTTGGACACTAAAAATAAAATAACACAAAATAAATCATGCATCGCTCTATTTTCTAAGTGTAAATAATTATTCAAAAAGATTATTAAGAATAAATTTAAAAAATAACATTTTCTAAACAACCAAAATTATGTTGAATAAAAACAAAAATTAAGCAACGAAATCACACAAACTGATGTACTGAGACCAATGTCATAATTGTTAAACATATCAATAATAGTAATTAAAATGTGTTATTGGCACAGAAAAGTAATATATTAATGGTGAAAATAGTACTTAAATAGTATAGCAGACCATAGCTGAGCTAGAGTGGAGAGACGTAAGGATTAATTAAGAAAGGGTAGAGATGGCCATCGTAAGATTACTACTTTACCCTTTTAATTAATTTTGACAACTGATTAAAGTGGTAACCAACACGCCTGGCATCTCTTCAAAATGGATCTTGACCGTCTGATCAAGCAAAACAGTTTTAATAGGAGCCGCTTATTTTTCATTCCGGCAACATATAAAAACTAAAAAAATATTATTTTTCATTTATTTATTATTTTTAATTGAATAAAATAAAATATGAAAATAATTATATAAGAATATTTTGGTCAATTCAAAAATAAATTGGATGGAAAAGTTAAACATAACACCATACGGGGTTAAAAAAAATTCAAATCACTTTATAGGGGGTTTTTGAAGGAATCTAAAAAGTTAGAGTTTTTTTGATAATATCCAAAAAAGTTAGGGGGGTTTTGAAGAATTTCCCATTTTATTTTAATTTGAAGAGAGTGTATGAATACTTGTGACAATCATTTTTTTTTTGTTACTCCAAATGTTTTTATTTTTTTGGAAGCAGAGTTTCAGAGCAGATATTTTGCTGACTTGGAGTTACAAAGGTCACATTGGAATTAGTCCAGGGAAATGGAATAAGTCATAAAATATGTTATTTATTTCAAAAATTAAGAAAGTTAATATATTGGAAACTTTTAGCGAAGCTTAGTGTGTTTTTGCCTTGTTGGGTGTTATATGGAAAGAGATAAATGAAAAATGTTCAACAGCGAAAGCTTGTTTAAATTTTCTGAGACCATTTCATTCCCCTGTTCTTTTTTTTTTAAGCTATTCCCTTGTTCTTCTTGCCTTAACTATTTTCATTCTTTCAGGCATGATAAGTGAAATGACTATCGAAGTTTCATTAAACAAATTTTCTTACAATGAAATTAAGACAAGATAGAAAATTAAGAATGAAAAAAAGAAACAAATATACAGTAGGGAAAAATCCAAACAAAAACAAAAGAAACTTGCAAAAGAAAAAAAAAATAGTAGGGGAGTTTGATTTGGTGTATTTTAGGGGATTGTATTTGTAAATAGAAGATGTGCAACAAATATATTCTTTGATTTTTGTGAGATCCTAGATTTGAGCATATAAATCCATGTATTTTTAATACATTCAAAAAAATTATATTACAAAATGTAAATTTTTTGAGTATATTACAGAAAATTTGTATTACGAAATATATGGACTCGTCAATGACCTGATTAGCTTAGTTAGTTGATTGAAAAACACAATAAATCAAATTTTATTGACATGTATGTTTCATGTCTCCTTGATGTCAAAATAGAAGTGGAATAAAAAAATCTCTCTATTCAATGATAAAAATATAGACTCACTAAATATAATAAAATAGAATAAAATAAGTATTTTATAAATTTTAATTAAATAAGTTGTAACTAACATAAATATAAGTAATCAACTAAATAATATGAAATTCAGAAAATGCATGATTTTGTAATACACCAAATCAAGACATACAGCTTGAATCATCAAATATATAAATTTTGGAAATTACATATATTTGAAATTTCATGTATATTGAAATATACCAAATCAAACATGCTCGTAAACAATGAGGGAGCTTAAAATTAATTTTGTAAAAATGTTAGGTGAGGTCAATACATATAAGTGTATACATGCAGAATTTTTCTTACATTAAGCGGAACCTATGGATTCGACCCGCCCTAGGATCATCGCTAAGGGAATAAAAGTACGAGATTAACTATTAAAATTATACCTCGGATCTTCCTGATCCGGGAGATTACAGCGGATGTAGGTCTGAACTGCTATGCCTCGCTTTCTTCTCCTTCGTGCTCCTAAAGCTCGACTCGAACAAACTACTTGTTTCTCCTAGGGAAAAGAAACCGATCGCTCGCTAGTCTTCAAAGCAGAAGACCTCTACTCGTATCCACGTCGAACTTCGAATCGTCGGAATAACCGGACTTGGCTAGACGAGTCCGGAAATACTTTCAGGAGTCTCTCTCTCTTTCTCTCTGTATTACGACAGCCTGGAGGCTCTGTAATTGTATATCTAATAGAGGGGGCAGCCCCTATATTTATACTAGAGAGAGAGGCGAAGGATTGCTCAGTTAACATAACTAAAATCCTAATTCCAGCGCTTATTTTGTTCCCAACGGAATAGGATTTCCTTATCAAAAACCTTGGCTGCCAAGGAATTGGCTGAGTTCTGTTGCCAACGGAACTGTTCTGTTGCCAACGGAACTTCCGTTGCCAACGGAACTATGCTGATTTTTACACAAACAAATATATCAATCATCCAATGATCGATTATTTCCTTCACCTATTTATACATCATATGTATAACCATTTAAGAGAATTTTCTTCCCGACTAGACGTTATTCTATGTGTGACCGTGTAGGTTCCATTTAACGCTGGCAACGATCTTCCAAAGATTGTAAGTCATGAGTAATCTCTAAACTGGTATCATGACTACCCATGTTAAATGAAATGATCAGCGATCATAAACCTATCTGATAGACATTTGCTTATTCTTTTTGTTATACGATATATGTCTTGATCACAAGGCATGGAAGTATGTCATCCTTGATTTTGATCAAAGTCTCTTTCCTGATCGAGAATTAGACTGAGTAAATACAAAATGATATTAACAACACATGTTAATCCATTTTGAGCATGGCCATGCATTTCCTTCAGTCCTAGTTCATCAGGAGGTCCAGAGATATCTCCTTCTTGACGAGAGGAACAAATCCCATCTTGGTCAGTCACATTCCTCGTCATGATTCAGTACATACCTAATGATGACCCTAATGATCATCCCATTACGGATGACGTAGGATCATATTAAAGTATGCAGTTCCACATACAGGAATCCATGGTGACCTCAGGTCGTAGGAACAAGCACACTATTCATATGAGAATCACTAATGACATATACCATTCATATTCTCATAGTGTGGTCAGTCCAGTATATGTTCTCTAACACTTATCTATATTCCAAACTTGACATCCCTATGTCCATGATCAGCAGAACATGATCATCCAGCCTGCGAATATACTAGTGGGGATATGTAGCTTCTTACCTGAAGTATGTTTATCTCTATAAGTATCCTACATATCACTAGGGACAGTTTAAAATGTCATTCGTTGGTTCACAGTTATACTATCAGAATCATGTATTTTGATGACGTGAACCCGAAGTGTTATTCATGATTGATATAAGATATGTAAACGTACATTCACAACCCATATACACAGATATATAAGAAACAATCTTTATTGAATAAATAATAATGTCTTAATACATAGTCCATTTCCTAGCACAAATACATTTGACCTAAGGCACTAATCCTACAAACATGACCAAATAAGCATGACAACATACACACAACACATGACAAGATCTTATAATGCTGATGTTTTTATTTGAAATCTATAATGCAAATGTTACAACTGAAAAAAGTTAGTTAAAGAACGATATTTGCACTATATATCCTTTCATGCTGCCGTCTTTCTTCTTGATCATGCTAGGTAGCATTTTTGAGTATATATAATGATGCTTTAGATTGGATTTCCGATGAAAATCTTGATAGTCACAATCAATAGGATAGTCTAATTATAAGATACTAGCCTCATCTTTTCATAGATGAGGGGTTCGAGTTTCGTATTTAGCATTGATTTAAAAGATAATAAAAATTAAACGATTACTTGTAGTTCTTTCTTAAAAAAAATCTTGATAGTCTATTCCATTCAGATCGCATAGTACCCTGTTGTAACTAGTGTTTTTCTTTTCGCATTATTATCTCACTGCTTTCGCCATCTTTTGCCGGCCATTGGTACCGGTAACTTGCATGTGTTTTTTGTTTTCCTATTTTTGTTTCGTTGGACTTTATGATTGGTTTAATGAGAAGAAAAGAAAGTCTTTTTGACCCCTATTTTCATGTATAGCATTGAAGATAGTTGAGTAGTATTTATACCTAATCATTTTGAAAATGTGCAAAACATTCTGTTTTCTTCTTAGTTTTTTCCTTTTAATTCCATTTCGGTTTGTAATTAACTTTCTATTCTATCCTCTCTTGTAAGACTTCTAATCGCCTCCTCAAGCTTCAAAAAAAACTGTGCAAAACGTTTTGCCACTTGAACAAGTAAAAATTGTAAGCTTGCGTGCAACAACATCTCCGAAGTGTTACATTTACATGCGAAAAAAAACTTTGGTTTAATTAGGGTTCAGTATTTTTACAGAAGAAAGAGAGAGAAAATGGAAGGGCTTTGAAGAAACCAAAGAGAGTATGAAATATCATGTAGGATCCCAAAGGAAGAAGTTGTTTCAAAAAGGGAATGATCTTTTGGGAGGGGAAAGGGTGCAACAAACCCAATGATTTTGTTTGAAAGGTGACAAACGAGCACAAATTAAGGTTTGGAAAGAGAGAGATAAGGGCATTTGTTGCCCCTCATCAAGGCACAACTCACCAGCATATCTGGGGCACAAAGCACAGAATACAAGATTTAAAACTAAAACCCTAAACCCCCCTTAGTTATTTCCTTGGAGGTCTCAAGACAAGAGAGCATATCTCCAAACCCTAGGTGCCCCTTTTGCATGGTTTCATTCTTTAATATTTATTTAAACAATAATTTATTTTCTTCTCATATTAAGAGATAGTTCTTCTCTAAAAAGAGAAAATGGAGAAAATAGAGATACAGGACTTAATAATTTTTTAGGCTTTTAAACTAGTTTTTGCCTGACTGATGAAATTTTCAGACCCGCAAGAATAATGTATAATATGTCACGATTTCTTTCATATTCTGGAAAGTGCATCTTACGAAATCATATTAACTCAAAAATTGAAACTAGAATATAATTTAGCTAAAAGAAAACTACAAAAGTTGAGGGTCTTTATGGAAATAATTAAAGAAAACTAATAAAATACATAGTAGTAATTACCACTGGGAATTAAATACTCCCTCATGCGCCAACATGCAACTAGAAAGCCATGCAAGCATGAGGCCCAAGGAATAAATATATAATAAAAATAATTAAGTGGTGAGACCCTCATTTCCATAAACTAATGAACTAGCTAGATGCCATTCTCATCATTTCTCTCCTTACTTTTTTTTCATAGAAGATACCATGGATATGTAAAAATTAAATAAAATGATATGCCAACACATTTGAGACTACACTAAGATCTCTCTGCCTCAATTGCAATCAGTAAAAAGAAGTATATTAATTTTTGTTAAGTTGTCAGGATCAATTAAGTGAAGGTTCATAATCCAATATATATATCACATAAATAAAGATTAAATTTGAAAATGTAACTGTAAGATACTTAAACAATAGTAGGTGACCTATTTATGTTTTTGAGAGCCCAAATTAAAGATTCTTCATATCTCAATAAATTATATAGATTCTTCTCATACATCACATAATCAAGATTTGTTGAAAAAGAAGAAGATTTTGTTAATTTTATATATGTAGTGTCATTTGGTCAAGTATGTTTCCTACTAACTCTTTGTTCTAACAATGAACATGTCCCTTATGAATTTATCATTAATTCGAATAAGAAAATATACATATTTTTCAAGTTTTCCGTCAGTCACTCTACCAAGAATAGATAATTAATTATGATGATCGCATAATATCCTTTGTTGATTAATTATCACTATAAGCACATATGGAGGATTGAAGTAATAAATGCAACACTATAAAATTATCAAACTACTTCTAACCTTATATATTAACTTTTACTCAAAAGAACTTCCAACTTTATTTCAAAATAACTTTGTTTTAAAATAAACCTAACCAGTAACCTGGTGATTAAACAAATAATTTTGAAGAAACATGGGAGAGAAAAATAGCCCTATTTTCTGTGTGATGTGCCTCACCTCGCTGCTTTCAAAATCTCCCATCCAATTCTCATTCCATATATACTAAAATAAGTATAATCTCCTAGTAAACATGTATATTTTAGGTGCAAATAAGTATAACAATTTATGAACATCAAACAAACAAAAGAATTATATATAAAAAAAACCTTAATGCAATTGCATACTTGCATTAATTAATTATAATGATCAGTGGCAACAATAGGAAATCAAAGAAGGTTTAGGCCCTAATTAATAGAAGACTATATATACTACACCATTTATACTCTTGTTCATGCTCCCCCCACCTAGCTACTTGCCCCCAAACAATGATCCTCAAAAATTTCAAAAACAACCCTACAACTTCACATAATTAATAAAAACAACAATAATTAATTGACTAACCAATTATCTTCACTTCATCTACTTCAAAGAGAACCTCACTTCCATGAAGAGACTGAAAATAGAGCTCTAGCTTGCCATCCAAGAAACAATGCCTCTCTCACAACTTGCAATTGATACCCTTCTGAAGGATAATGTAATCTAAGTAGCAATCTAGCTTGAGATAAAGAATATTCACTTAGTTGACGCGGAGCGAAACCACTCTCTCTCATCACCGTCTCCCATCTCTCTAGTCTCAAACCGGTCGGTATCAGCGCCCTTTCAGACGGTACCAGTGCCCTCTCTATCTCCTGCCTTAGCCACATTTCCTCCACCTCTCTTCTCGCCACACTATTAGGTGGCACGGTTGCTTCCAACGCGTCAAAAACCGCGCTGTAATATTCTAAAACCTCAGAAAATACCGCAAAAAAATCTTGTGGAGCACCTTGGTAGCCTCCTAATTCTCTCTCCGCAACTGTCAGTACTTTGGGGCCCATTGCTCGCAGCGCCATCAGAAACTCCCTTAGTCTCCTCTCCTCTCCATCTCCGTTCAATAATTTGTTGACAAACAACACGCAATTGACTATTAAAACCTCTTGTTCCTCGTTCTCGCCTCCTGATTGGTGCAATTGCATGAGAGAGCTCAGAGACGAGTTCAAGTTATAAGAGGGGAGAAAGAGAGGGTTGAATTGAAAGGAGAGGCCTAGGGACTGAGCGAATGCATGCAACCTGTCCCCAGTTCGTCTGAGTGCATCGATATCCGTGCCCGCACCGGTTATTCGTATTGAAGGTGGGCCAGTACCGGCTAGGTACGCGTGGCCAGCTATCGCTTGAAGAAGAGGTGGCCATTGTAGTCCGTGAGCCGATTCCATGTCGATTATGTGAACCCCACGGTGACCCTCAATGGCTTCTAGTATTGCCTGGTTCGCAGTTAAATGCACGAACCGAAGAAATGGGGTTATTTGGTTGAAGGAGAGATATGAAGATTGGATCAATCTCGTGGCAATCTCGTGGCTTGAAGTAGTACTTGTCCCTGTATTCATACCGGCCGTGTTGGACTCGATGAGTCGGACCAAGGTTTGTGCAAAATGGTACGCTACGCGATCTGATGAGTCTCCGCGGGGTGAAGTGTTTGAGAGGAGGAGGGATGCAACAGGAAGGGCTGCAGGGAAGTTGCCGCGATGAATCAGCTCGGCACAACGGATGAGGATCTGACGTGGTGATGATGACGTGGCAAGAACATACTGGCTAGGGTTGGGTATGTTGAGAGTGTTGTTGGTTGGGGGTTCTTGATCATCTTCTTCATGAGATTTGAGAGAGGAGAGCATAGTTTGGTTGGTATCAGAGGAGAGGAGGTGGAATTAGGGTTTTTGAAGAGAGAGAAAGAGAGGAGGAGAGAGAGAGGGAGATGATGCATTTCTTGTTGGGTTTAATAATGGAAGGAGATAGAGAAACACATCTGGAGATGCAGTAGTAGCAGGAGAGCCTTCCTTGACAGGACATAATCTGCAAAAATAAATACAAGAAATTTTGGGAAAAGATTAGTTCAGTTCATTAGAGAGAGATAGAGAGAGAGGGGGGAGAGAGAGAGAGTACTACTTGTAGTAAGTAGGGAGTGGCAGCTGATCTAAGTAATAGATGCACTGTTTCAATCAGATAAAAGATAGGGTCTCATCTCTCTCTTGTTCTCTCTCTCTCAGAAAGGAAAACTGTGGAAAAAGGAGAGGGGATTATGCGGTTCTTGTCTTTATACACATGGACTTTGGTGCCTTTAGAGAGAGAGAGACTGAGAAAGAGAGGGTTGGTATGGTATATCAATATGAGATCAATCAAGGGACGGGATGATGTGATCAAAAGACTAAATGCAAGAGGTCAGAGGAATCTAAAACATTCTTAGGATTACCCATTGGGCCAGGAACAAGAGACGTCTGACTCATCAAGAGTCAAGAGTGGAGAGAAAAAACATCAAACATAATCATTATATAATTTTTGGTGTGATTAGTTCTTGTAAATTGTAAATGATATTCTACAAAAAAAATCCAATTTTTGCTACCAATTTATTACTAAAAATTGTAGTCAAAACGCTGTAGAAAATAAAAGGTAAAGAAAGTCTAAGAGTGGAAACTACATATATAGTATTAAAATGACAACTAATATAATGATAAAGTAAGATGATTTTCTTTTTGCAAATGGCTCTTTTCTGACCTTTTTATTTGTTGGCATCTTTAGCTCTCTAGTTTCTTGCATAAATGCCCTTGTCATAATAATAAAAAGACTTAAAGATAAATACAAACAAGCACAAATCTGGATATGTTTCTAAAATATTATGTATATTAACATCGTTAATGATTAGTTAACGTATATCTTGATATATATATATATAGGACTTAGTTACTCAATTACTGGAATCACCAGCAAATTTATGATTAAAATTTTAAAGTGATCAACTAGCTCTAATATGATAATTTATATTTATTTTTGTTTTTTGTTTTTGTTTTTAATAACCATCTAGATTTTAGAATAACAACATATATTCACTTATTTCAATAACCATATGTTTTTCAAAATAGAAATATCAAAATTTAGTGGTGATTGTAGAAGTCTTTTCTCCGTGTATTCCTCACAACTTATCCTTAATTTAGTGATTGACTATCTTAACCGAAATATAAAAAATTGAAGATTCAAATTTCACACTCATCAATTAGAAAGGAGTATTTTTTTCTTTCTTTCTTAGCAAAATATTCCTCACTTCAGGAACTTCAAAAAATATCCATTCCTTCCAAGACTTCATTGTGCAAAATTTTAATGCTTCTGTTATTTTATTCTTAAAAGAATATGAAGTTTGATTCTCAAGGTGACACGTGGTACTTTTCGATTTTCTGTGGCACATTTGATACTCAAGAATATGAAGCGGGTCATACATTTTAACAAATTGATTAGTAATTCCTTCCTAGGAATGAAAATAATATCCACTGCACAATTAGCTACATAATAAGTTATTGTTTTGATCTTTATTAAAAGAGATTTGTTATCTACAGCCAAATTGTTCCCAAATTGTATAAGATATTTGTTATATATACCCAAATTGTACCTCACAAAAATATTGATCAATTTTTTTTAAACAATTTTCTGTTATCCCTCCAAATTGATTATTAAATTTTTTTTAATAATTTTATATTATCCCTCCAAAAAATTTAATATCATAATTCATAAAAAAAAAATCTGTTTTAAAATTTTATCATTAGTAAATAAAATAAATCACCGAAGCAGAGCGAAGGTTGCACCTAGTTTTCTACAGTAATATTAATTTTTTTCATGGTGTTCTATAATTAAATAAATGTGAGGAGGCAAATGATGAGAGGAGATCCTTGGATAGTTTACCGGTTGGACTCTCTCTCTCTCTCTATCTTGACTCTCTCTCTCTCTCTCTCTCTTGAGAGTTGAGAGTTAGGAGGCACACGCAAAGCTTTAAATAGGGTGAATGGGGACTAGACACAGCCAACTCCAATCTTTCGATGACCTCTCTTTTCTTTTCTTTTGTTTTTTCTTATAATCTTCTCCAGCATTCATCATGAATGCGTTGGCCGCATGGCCCCTCTCACTCTTCTCTCACGTTACTTCATCTCCTCTCTCCTCTTTATGTCAGTCAGTATACATACAACATATTTGCGACAAGTAACCAAACTTATAACATATTATATAGGTATATGTATACGAATTTAATCTTATAAAATACTCCTTATACGTACACATGAATTTTGGCTGTATGAAGAGAGAGGGTGTGAGAGAGTAATGAAGACTCACATCAGAGAAAGAAAAGCAAAGAAAGGGAATAATGGCAGAAGTTGGGGCCAATGGATTGGATTGGATGGAATGTCTGAGCCCCAATCTGGAAAAATTAGTTTAGCAAAAACACAAATAAATCATAAAATTTACCCTCATGTCACGTAAACATCAATCAACCCCACTAATTATAGTCCAAACCCTAGCAACAAGATCCCTTGCTTCTTTTCATCTAGCTGTCTCTACATCCAATTCAGGTTTTTCGTAGAGATATTCTAAAAAAAAGAATATATACATGTGGACACATACAAATATAATGTATTGGATTGAAGCAAATATATGTTGTTTTTAAAAGGGATTCTACTATGGCCAGCTTCAATCCTAGAAAAATATTATTTTTCTTTTAACACAAGTATAAATATATGTTCAGATAGATTATTTCAAATTTCACCAAACATTTGGAAGTTTCTTCAAACTTAGTTAGTAGTCTCTGACAGTGTGAACATTAAATTATAAAGAACAATTGAACCAAGGTTTTTGATGTTTTTTTTCAATAAAAATGAATTCGAACCAACATTATTAAAAACATTATCCAAAAAAATATGGAAGTATAATTTAGAAGCCTACTCCAAATTATGATGTCACAACCAAGAGTCAAGAGATGATCTATATCATTAGATATAGTTAGCTTTTTTGTTGCACGGATACGGACACAGAAATCATATCCGATAAGACATGAATACGACGACACGACAATTTCTAAAAAAAATCTAAGGAAATATCACTTTATATATATAATATTTATTATTATTTTTATATAATTAGTTATAAATCTAAAAATATAAAAACAATAAATATTATAATGAGATCGATGAGAGGAGAACAAGAGTAAGGATTGTTTTTTCTATGAAAATACAAGAAAAAGATTGTCTCTAATACTTGGTTTTCATGAGTTACGGTTATTATAAAAAAGAAATAAAAAATGGATTGTTAAATTAAAAATAAAAAGAGAAATATTTATAGATAAAAGGATGTTAAAAAAAATAAAAACATAAATATTTATAGATAAAAAGGATGAGAAAACAAATGGATTTATGGAAAAAAAATGTTGATTTAAATTGGGCTTTTATATATCAGGCCGTGTCCGAAACGTATCTAGCCGTGTCTGAAATATGTCCAGCCGTGCTTTGATCATGTCCTAAAGTTTATTAATATTAAAATATTCAGAGTTTATGAAGTGTCCGTGCAACATAGGTTAGCTTAGCTTGTATTTTGAGATGTCTAACATACTATTTTCTAGGTAAAAATATTCCAAGTAATATACTATCTTCTTAGAAATCCATGAAATCAAAAGATTAATGTATAGATGAAAAAATTAAAATAAGCCAAAAAAAACTTCAATATTATTATATTTACGAAATAATATATAATTTATTGACTCGTTACAGAAACAGCAACACCATGATAAACACGTGAAAAGTTGATCATTTTCTCTTCCACCTTTGAAACACGAAAAAGATGATCTTATCAATAATCTCTCTTCATATATTTTTTTTTTTGAAGTACAAACAATCTCTTTCTCATTCTGAAAAAGGACTGGTCAGGGAGAAACCTTTACTCTAACTAGATGGAATTGGCCCAACTCTCACCCCCATAAGAGAAAAACAGAATCTCAACATCCTAGTAAATAGAAATTTCAGATACATGCAATAGAGAGAGAAACAGAGAGAGGGGAGAGAGAGAGAGAACCAAAGAAACAAACAAAGAGAAGTAGCTCAAGTTTTGCCAAGTTCATACCTCTCCTGTATTAAATGCAACGATTTGACAGCCACAAAAGTCCACCCCTTTTCATGCTGATTCTTCTGTTGTTATCTCTGTGTTGTATTGCGTCCTCTCTCTAGTCTCTCTCTCTCTAGATGAATGAATGAAGAGAATTTAATTGAGTCTCACCAACTGAAAGAGATTAGTTATGTAAAATCCCATTGGAGATCCCTTTAGCTTTAGCTCGGCCGACCAAACCGTCTATCAGTTAAAAGGCAACTTTTTTATTGTAAAAACTTCCCCAGAGATGAGAGAGAGAGAGAGAGAATTTAAGTTCGTCTCCAGTAATCTAAGGCAACAGGATGTTTCGAGTGATCTCACAACATGTTGTCGCACCCTCTTCTATTTTTTTTTTCTGAATAATTACAAGATACCACCTTCCTATTCCTACTACGTAATATTGTGTCAAAAGATATATATTCCATGCCATGAATATTATATTGGAAGAGTTCTCATTTGTTAAGCTATTTTAATATCATAGGAATGTGTATGGACAATGGACTTGTTAACATATATACTACCTCAGAGTAACATGAAAGTTTTTTCCATTAGTTTTGCATTATATTGAATGGAGAAGATGAGAAAGAGAGACAGAGAGAGGAATTGAGTGGAGTGGAGTTGAAGGGAGGGAAAGGGGAACACATTGAGAACACATGGGGGACCAAGGGTGTGCATGCATGATTTCTATAATGTCAATATGTTCAATCCATTTTTTATACCAATCAATTTACTAAGCACAAAAGTAGCCAATATTATGTTATTTTTTATATGTAGACAAATCCACATAAACCGTGACCCACTCATTCTTGTTTCCTTCTCTCTCTCATTTTTTTAAGTTCTCTCTCTAATCTTGAACAACCAACCAATGGGTTTCCACCCACTCGTGTTGAGAATTTTGGAGAGAAAGAGAAAGAAAGTTTAATACTTTATTATTATTTTTTTTTTGAAGTAGAATACTTTATTATTTATATTTGAAATGAGGAAATTTACAAAACCAAGATAGGATCTTCGAGAGAAAAGAATTTAAAAAGTTGACCATATCAGAAGAGAACTTAAAAAGGTGGAGAGGGTTTTGGTGGTGATGTATATTCTGTTCTTTTATGACTGGTCTTTCATTCATTCACAGTACTATGTATCGAACGCAATTGACTTTCCTCGTTTAATGATCCAGCTTGACTTGTGTTAGATTTCATGCATTGGGAATTGAGGAAGAGCAGTTGAAGGAATGAAATGATGAGATTCCACTGCTTTTAATTGGCGTTTAATTTCTCTGACAATTTAAGATTTTGATACTATTTGATGTTAAAATTTCTCATAAATGATGAGATTCTATATATCATTTTTTTTGTTTTTAACTTCGTTCACATCTAGGTGTTGATCAATTAAGTTGACGCCTTGAAAGCTCTGATGCTTCATAAAATATATAGGATCGTTTTTTATGAGTATGATCAATCTTTAAAAAAATAGTTGTCAGTATGAGACAATTATATTTATATGAAAAAAGTTTTAGTATTAAAAGATATTAATACTGGAAATAATATATTGACAGTCAGAAAAAGAAAAATAATGATTAACAAGTCATATATACATGACTAATGATGCATCACATCGTATACATTAAAAAATCTGATCAAACATATACTAATTTTCACTTCAATTTGTATGGCCTGCAAAACCATACAAATAATACAACTTACAAAAGATTCCTTTATCTCTCCCCCAATTAATTATTTTGTCTAAATAAATTACAATTTGTCTCATCGCTTTGACGGATCTTTATTCCACTCAATGCGCCTACCATTACAAACTTCATGCCTTTTTACGTATGACTCACTGAATTAATTCTTTGAAATCCCGGTTTTAAACAAAAGTTTGTAAATCGATCCAACTTTTTAATTAGTCAATTGTCTCTTTCATGTCCTAATCGCATTATAATTAAACCATATCGAATTATTCTTGCTTGTACTCTTTTTTGTTTTCTATGTCGATACATCTTTCTTTACATATAAGCCACTAAATTTTTCAAAAAAGCCCTTAAATCCAATTCAATTTAATATGAACAGTGGTTACTTTCGGGCTAACAAAATATTCACCTAGTATATAATATTAGAAATTCATGTGCGATAATGCATTTTGATGCGATGAATTAGACACATATAACTGTATTATAGAAGAATATGACTTGGAAAGTAAGAGTTTTTTTAAGTCTACTTCATTTCTTAAAAAAATCATCAAAATCTTATCAAAAGCTTGAGCATACGATCTCCAAACCTACCAAAACTTCATTTGAAGGAAGCAAAGTATTAATGAAGAAATAAAAAGAAAATCGTTAAGTATAAACTAATTTCTTTCGGATTAAACAAAAAATAACAGATGTTTCTTGGAGATGTTATGTTAGTGTAGTGACTAGTGACCCAAAACAAATTTTTAGGGAAATCAATAATCATGGCTAAGATAGATTGAGATCCAAATTGATTGTGACATTAATTAGGATTTAGGGTTAATTAAATAGAGGAAGAGATAAAGGGTTTGAAAAGAAGAGCATGCGCTAAGACTAAGAGCATCTTTGAAGGATTTAAGTGCTCCATAAATAACAACCTCTGGATTTTGTGAAGAGGCATCTTGTTGAAAATGACACCATTGGAAAGATTGGCTAATATAAAACAAGGAAGGAAACAAAATGACAAAAGGAGAAAAAGAAAAAGAAAAAGAAAGATGACCACAGATGAGTGATGCAACCATGTATCACAATCCTCTTATTGCTCAAGTGCTAAATTTCATGTGACATACTATCACATACAAATTAAAATGGTTCCATATACTTGAGTGAGTTTCAATCAACACTATAATTATTAAGAAAATAAATACAAGTTGTAAGTTAGTTGATATATTCTCCAATCTAAACAATATATTTTTTTGATTAAATGGATTTGAATTTGAGTTATACACAAGGTCACACACAGATAATGCGACAGAAAATGAAGGGAAATTTTAGTGGACTTTGGCCCCAATGGAAGATTCCTCTTTTTAGAGAGACTTCCCTTTCAGACTTTGTTGACACAACAATTTGTGAAAAGTGAAAAACCAATTGATCATTGGGTCAAGTCTCTAATCTTTATTTTAACCAACACTTGATCTTGAATCAATACAACAAAAGGGTATCAGCAACTAAATAATCAAAAAGTAAAGATATTTTCAGATATGCCCCTAAAAAAGTGAAAAAAGGGGGAAAAAAGCAGAAAATGGATATTTCCATACATGCCCCATTAAAAGATTAACTATTCAAACCTGTTTGTAACGGTGCCAGTAACCAAATCCTATTGCAGTTCCAAATATTACAAAACTCTCAAGGATAGTAAACTAAAAAAATAAATGAACATCTTAAATTTGAAAAGAAAGTCTCATGGAAATATTGAAAAATTCAAAATTCAAACAGTGTCAGATCTGGAAGAGGTGTTGGCATCTAAGGCCTTGAGACCTTGAGCCATCGCGCGATGTCTGTTCTGTGCCTGCCTTTCTACCGCCACCATATACAAACCTAAGATAAACAAAATACTATTATTCTCATGATTTATTGTTATTTTCTACTTTTGCAACTATTCATACAATTTACTGAAATTACAAACCTATTGTTATTATTACTGTCATGACTGGTATGTAATGTAGTATTACCAGTTTGACAAATGTACGAGGACTTTTGGATTTCACAGTGAGGTGAATTAGTAAATAATTACAAAATTAAATAATTATTAATTGTAAAATAAAAAGAGAGAATAAAAACATACTGACTCCAGTGCCAAAAGCACAGAGCCAAAGAATCCTCTGAGACCATCTCTCCCCCACAATTCCTCTCGACCAATCCATTCTCAATTACTGCATCAAAATTGAACGATTCAGTTAAAATACTACGAAATATTAGGATGTTTGGGGGATAATTGCGTCAATTATGGTGATAATTACAGTGATAAAAAGAAACCCTCCTTAACAGAGCTGTAAGTAATTACTACAAAACCTTCGCAATTACTGGATAATAAGCACTGAATCTCAAGAATATGATGGAATATTAAGAAAAAAGCAATAAAAGCGAAATTCGAACCTGCGTGTGATCTCACACAAAACAAAACGATCCTGGCTGAGCTGCGCAGATCTTCGAGTATTTCTTCACAACGAAATACCTACAAAAATCCGGGATTTGTATTCCAGGTTTGGGTTAACAAATCTCGTGGTAACGGCCCTTGTTCTGTAGGCCTTATTGGTAGCAATTAATTCTATAAACAGGCCTTGAAGAGGATTGTATTTTGTAGGCCGACAATTGGCACCAATAAGGTCCACCCAATTGATTATTTAACCAAAAGAAATAAATGGGCCTTTGTTATTGTATTTAGTAGTCATGCAGAAATATTGTGAATTAAATAGACCTTTGCAGGATTGTATTTTGAAATATGGCCTAAATACGCCTTCTTCTTTTGAAGTATTGGGATTTAAATAGGCCTTTGCAGGATTTATTTTGAAATTTTGGGCTTTAAGTAGACCTATTTGCACCAATACAGGAATTGGCCTATTTGCACCAATACAGAAGTAGCCTATTTATTAAAGCTCAATTGGCACCAACAATTCTTGCAATAAGATATCAATTGGCACCAATTCCATTATTTCTGTAGGCCGTATTGGTAGCAATTTTCGTGAGTTCCATAGATCTTTCTTTTCACATTTTCTCATTTTGGAATCGCATGCAATTTTTTCAATAACATAAATACAAACTTACGATATTATATTTCGCAAATTATAAACCTTTACCAGAAAATGCAAAAAAGATAAACAATATGAGCTAATAAAAGAGAAAGCAACAAAGCATTTCTATAAAATGAGTAGACTTATTACCCAAGAGAGACAAAAATTACTCTCTAAGACAAATTTCAACCAAATTCTCTTCCGCTTCTCTCTTATTTTCTCTTACCAACACCAAAAAATTCTCAATTTATTTTTTTCAAACACTAAGTTCACTCTTAGCAATCAAAATTCCATCAGAATCGGCATAAACCCACTCGCCCGGCCGAATAAAACTCCCCGCCACATAAACGGGCACGTCCTTCTCTCCCACTCCTCTCTTGTTCGATTTCAACGGATGAGATTGAATCGCACGGACTCCGAAATCTGTCATATTAATCTCGTCCACATCTCTTATACAACCGTTCACTATTATTCCCGCCCAGTTGTTATTACGCGCCAGCTGGACTAAATTGCCTCCTACCAAAGCGCATCTCTTGCTCCCACCTCCATCTATTACTAAAACTCTACCTGGAATAAAAAGGGAAAATTAAAAAAAAAAGTTACCTTTTTGAATATTTGAAAAAAAAACCCCTGAGTTTTCAGGTTTAAAAAAAAAAAAAATTATGAGAAACATTTTCATTTTCAAAAAATCCTCTCCATCGACTTTTCCATCCGATAGTTAGTTAAATTTTTCGAAATTCCCATTTTGCCATCAAATTAGATGGAAATTACCATTTTTTGTAATTCCCATTTTTCGGAATTAAAAAAAATTTAACTAACTATTAGATGGAAAAGAATATCGAGTCTTTTTTTTTTATCAAAATCCCAAAATTTAGGGTTTTTTTAATATTCAGAAAATTTAGAGGGTTTTTGGAAAATTTCCCAGTCGGGAATTGAAATTCTGGATATTGGAAAAGTTGAGAATTGAAATTCAGGGGATGGATTGTTTGCACCTTCGCCTTTGGTTTCGAGGAATTCGCGGACGAGCACGTTGTCTTCGAAGACTTTGAGCGTGACGATCGGGCCGGAAAAAGTGGTGTTGCGGCCGTACATGTTGAAGATCTGGTCGAGCACTCGAATTTCGCCGCTCGCGATCAGGCGCTGGTTTGTGTCACAGAGCTCTGCTGTTGCTAGACTGCCCATCTTTTCCGATCAAAGGATTCTGTTGAAAGCAAAAGAATTGAAATAATTAAGTAATTTGATTAGATATTTTGTTGATCAGAAGAAATAAAGCGATTGTTGTTACACAGGATATCAAACACTAGGTACGAAATTCATTCATCCATACAATTTCTTATACTGATGAAGATTTTCGTATGAAACTGAAACAAATTCTTGTGTTGCACAGTATGAGCGCTACGAATAAATTACCAGCAAGAGAGAGCTCAGGAGATCAAAATCCAAAGAAAAGCTTTAGGTCGTCGATTTGAAATTCGAATTGAAATTGCGGCCTTACCTTTCGAAAATGAGTGAGTGAGACTGAAAGAAAGAAAGAAACCAATAATTGCTCTATAAAATTCCTCAAATCATAGGCGAGTCTTAATAGTCCTCTTGGTGCCCAGTTAATCTAGATGAAACTGCATCTCGGCGCCCCATAGTGTGGGCCCACATTTCAGCGAAAGGGTACGTATGGACCAGGTCCATGGAAGTATTTCGATTGAGACGCTGTAACGGCCTCGTGTGGCAGATATCTATCCTGAAGAAACAGTTCTTAAATAGAACTAGTCTACCGTGAACTGGCCTATAATCTCGTCATTTCAGTTACTCTATGACGTCTCACTGGATGGGTCTATCAAACACCTTTTTCACGTTATAACTCAAGAATTCAAATCTTGGTTTTCTTACCACTACAGAATTCAAATTCGAATTTCGGTTCAGTTCTCTCTTTTTCTCATGAGGCTGCAATTATCACTGTTTGGCAGAAAGCGAGGATCATCGGCTCTCCATCTGAGATCGGTTCTTCTCTCGCGTTGCTTCTCAACTGGAGGAGAGAAGAAATGCGGATCGGTCTGGAGCTTCGGAGACAACAGCAATGGCGCGCTCGGCCTCCCTTCGCCTCTCTCCGATGCCTATGAACCCACCCAGGTATCATATCATTCACTTTCACACTTTCACCCCCCTTTTGTTTCATAATCTCACTGATCGTGATTAACTATTTACGAACAGGTCCCTTCACTTCCTTCTAATATCGGCTGTATAGCAGCTGGTCACTACCACTCGCTAGCCGTCACTACAGAAGGAGAAGTTTACGCATGGGGCCGGAACGAAGAAGGCCAGCTTGGCAGAGGCTTCAATTCCCCAAGGTTTCTTCTTTTCTCACTTTCACCCCTCAATTTATCATTTTCGCACTTTTAAACCCTTCAATCATTTCTTTTTTGACAAATTAGGAACGGTTGGAGCAATCCTGAGAGAGTGAGAGGTTTGGACGGCATCAAAATCCGTGCGGTTCATGCGTCTGGTGTAATTTCTTCAGCGATTGGAGAAGAAGGAGAGTTATTCGTGTGGGGCCGGTCAAAGCGTGGTCAACTCGGTCTCGGTTCAGAAATAATCGAATCCAAAGAACCTTCTAGAATAACCTCTCTTATCGACCATGACATAATTAAGGCAAATCCACATAATAAAGTTGCAATCTTGTTTGTTGTTATTATTATTATTTGATATTAACATATGTTATAATGATTTTAGGTTTCGTATGGGTGGGGCCATGCGTTAGCATTAACAAAAGAAGGGAAATTATTCGGTTGGGGATTTGCAGAAGAAGGGCGATTAGGTCAAATGGGGTCAATTTTTCACTCGGACCCCTCAATTTCTGAAAATATCGCGAAACCGAGTTTGGAAGAAGTAAAAAAGCTGGTTGAAGAGAGGATTAAGAGAGAGGATAATATGCCGATTATTTGGGAGCCTTGTTTAGTTAGGGAATTGAGCGAAATTAGGGTTTCTGACGTCTCTTGCGGGCTCGACCACTCTCTTGTCCTATGCAGTTAGCCTTCTTTAAAAACCCTAAATATTAAATATTTTATTCACAAATTCTAAAATTTGACATTATTTACTTTATATTTCTTTTATTCAGATGACGGAACAGTATTAAGTGGTGGTGATAATACATACGGCCAATTAGGGCGAAAAACTGGGAAATCAATTCCAGATCTCCTCCCGATTGCTGACATCACCCCAATCTCTCTCTCAGCCGGACTCGGCCACTCATTGGCCCTGTGTAATTACAAAACTACCCCTGAACCTCAAACCGGAGTTCTCTCATGGGGATGGAACAGAAGCTCTCAGTTAGGCCGAAAGGGCGGAAATGAAATTCCGGATTTTGTGGAGGGTTTGGATGGAAAATTGATAGTTTCTGTCTCAGCTGGACGTGTCCATTCGATTTGTTTAACTGAAGAAGGTGAAGTGTGGGCTTGGGGATCAGGGAGAAATGGACGGCTAGGATTGGGCCACTCGATGGATGAGATGGAGCCGAGTTTGGTTGAGAGTTTGGAAGGGTTTAGGGTTTTAGAGGCTGTGTGTGGGTTTGACCATAATTTGGTTCTCGTTGCTGAATAGTTTGATTTAGGGGAGTAAATAGTAATGTTGTTGAGTATTTTTTTTTGTGAGGGAAGAAATAAAATTACTATGCTATGTCAATGTGTAAAGACTTGTATAAATACTATGATGGCTTTTAATTTTTTTTTCATTTCGTTTGTGCTTCTTCTCTTTTATATAATGCATTGACGGCACAAACCAGTTGGTGTAATTCTGCAATTAAGCCACCAAAATTAATGAGCTCACTCAAAGCGGAAACTTCATAAAAATCGTGTGCCCAAGAATATAATAATGTTTCATTAGTATGGAAGTTTTGCTGACATTCATTATTCATGAAGTCATGACAATATTTTTAGTATGTCATTCAGCATTTATTTCTAGGTGGAGGATTTTAAAATAGATTTTATATATAATTGTACAAGGACTAAGTAAATAAATGTGCAGACCATTTCCAACACCAACGTGTGTAGAACATAGAAATACAAAAACAACATACATTTCTCTTTTTTTTTCCCTTCTTTTTGTCTTGAAACTAAGGTGCAATTCTTATTTCTGATTATGTTTTGAGGAATTAGATAGTTTAATCCGATTGGAAGCTATAGATGGCAATTGTCATTGACAAAACAATTGTAAATCCGCTTGTATTTTCGGTTCTCTTCTTTATCCGTTTTGAAATTGTAATTGTGTGTAAACTGCTTTTATTTCTATGTTGTCTTTTTTCTTAAATTGTAATTCTATGTGCATATCTCTGCAAGCAGAGAGTCCTTTTTTATGTCCAACATCTATATAAACCCTAGACTAGAATCACATTTATATATCACAAACAAAGAAAGTTCATACATAGAGCAAACATTTCATTTCTATACAATGGCCATTTCTAATAGATTCATAGGGCTTCTTCTTCTATGGCTTGCATTTAATGCCCTTGTCCCGATCGATGCATTCGATCCATCAATGGAAGCTTTTGAGCAGTGGATTCAGAAGTACGGTCAGGTTTACGAAAACGAACAAGAAAAACTACACCGATTCGAGATATTTAAGAAAAATTTCAATTTCATTGAGTATATGAACAATCAACCCGGGCTTACGTATACAATGAGCCTGAATAAGTTTGCAGACCTCACAGACGAAGAATTTAAGACTAGGTATATTGGGATCGTGTCAACATCGCCTAGCCCTTCGCAATCTACCGAGTTCATGTATCAAGATGTTCAAGCCGCACCATCATCTGTCGATTGGCGATCGATGGGTGCTGTGACCCCTATTAAGGACCAAAACAAGGGGACCAGTTCTTGTGGTGAGTACAAATAATTTTTTTTCAATCGTTTTGTTCTTGAAGAATATAACTATTCAGAGGTTCAATCGACAACTTACGATCGTAATTAAAGTCTATATAATTAAACACTTACATGTGACTATAATCCTCATAAATTTATCTTGACTACTAGGGTTAACATTAACACAATAATTTGTGTAATTTGTAGGGAGCTGTTGGGCATTCTCAACTGTGGCTGCGATCGAGGGAATAACCAAGATCAAGACAGGAATACTGCCTAACTGTTCAGAGCAGGAGCTTGTTGACTGTGTGACCACTAACGATATGTGCAAAGGCGGATATGTAGACCTAGCCTTTCAATGGGTGATAACTAATGGGGGCATCACCAGCGAGGCCGACTATCCCTACCTAGCTCAAAACGGCACGTGCAACACCTACAAGATGAATGATTATGTTGCCTCCATCTCAGACTATCAGAGTGTACCGAACAAGAATCAGACAGCGCTGATGAATGCTGTTGCCAATCAGCCCGTCTCAGTATACATGTATGCTAATGAAACCAGCATACGTTTCTATGACTCAGGCATCTACAATGGCCCTTGTGATGCTGACAGTGTCAACCATGCTGTGACCATCGTTGGTTATGGTACGAACTCTACAGGATCATTTTGGATTGTGAAAAACTCGTGGGGTACATCTTTCGGAGCTGCCGGGTACCTTTATATGCAGAGGAATGTTAGTAAACCGGAGGGGCTTTGTAACATTGCCCGATATTCAGGTTACTACCCGATCTTCTGATCATTGGGGTAATAAGTTAATACATTGTGTTAATTTCTTGCATTAAGTGCATATATTTTTGTATCGCGAGCTCAATATACTTGTGAGCTCGCGATACTTGCGAGGGTGGATGTCTTTTCGGTGTTATGATGTGTGAGCTGAATGACGTTTTTTTAAGCTTCTTGTGGGGTGTTTGGTTGTAAAGTACATTTTCTCTTTTGTATTTTTCGAAAAATATATGCATGTAATAAATGTAACTTTTTGTTGAATGAATAAAATTATTTTTTTCAACCTCCATTTTTGTGCATGCTAATTTGAATCCGTGACAGAAGGTTTATTTTATTTTGCAAACCAACTATCTAAGTTATACTTATACATAATGTATATGAAATAAACATATGTACTAAGTTTATGTGTGCTTATTATTCAAAAGAAATATTAATTTTATTAATCAAACAAAACATTAGAAATGAAAGATAATATATATCATAAATTACATAAAATTGTAAATATTAACATTAATAAAAAAAGTCCAATAATTTCATTCATCTCCCAAGATTTTTCACCAAATCATCATCATATCATACAAACAATACACAGATTACAAAAGTGTCATGCCACCGATCAATTCTCAACCAACAAACCCTACTCAACTCTAGTGGAACTTGAGGCTGGTCAACAAATTGTTGTTGACCGGGTCGGACAGGTGGTCGACCAGGTTCTGATACGGCCCAACACCAGTGACAAGTCCTTGAATGAAAAATCCTAAGACTGCCAACATGGCGAGTCTTCCGTTCTTCACCTCCTTCAACTTCAACTCCTTCATCGACTTCTCGTCCTTCCCAAACCCTAACGGGTTGAAAATCGGCCCACCTGGGTACGCCGGGTTGCCGGACCCGGCTAAGTACTTCTCAAACCCTAGAAAATATTGTTTGCTCATCGAACCGGGGTTATACCAGTCCTGGAACCGTCTGTGCTCAGCGAAACCCATCAGAGCCATTTCCAAAACGAAAAGAGTGTAACCGTCGGCCCAGTAGTTGTAAGTGCCAGCTGGCGGAATAACGCCGGTCCTGAACCAGGGCAAGGCGGTTTCTGGAGGGATGAGTCCGAGCGAGCCCAAGACTTCAGGTGCGATCATACCAACTGCACCTAACATGGCGAACCGACCGTTGATTATTTCACCGTAGGCCAACCATCTGGGCTCGATGAACCCACCGGTTCCCTCTGGGTCTGAAAGACCCAACGGGTCGAAGCCGAAGTCTCCTGGCAGGCTGAAATCATTTGTTTGAGACAAAAATGAGTTGTGGATGTAATAAAGAGTTTATTTTGTTAGGAGTTTTTTGAGTGATTTTTTTTTTCTTTTCTGAAAAACTGATATTGAAATGAAAGTATTATTACCTTCCATCTAAGTAAGAGAGGGATTGCTTGGATGCGAACCAGAGCTGCCTGTTTGCTCCTTGCTGGAACAAAAGTGAAGTTCATCATGTTATTACTTTTGAAAAAAAAAGAAATTGCTACTCTTTTGCCACACAACAGGTTATGTGATGAACAAAATTGGAAAGCTAAATGGAAATAATGGAAAGCAAAAGGGAACCTTGACAGGAGGAGTAGAGGCAGCTCTGACAACAAAAGAAGCCCTTCGAGTGTTAACAATGGAGTTGAAAGGCTTGGCTCCTAAGAACCTTCCAGCCTCTACTGATGAAATAATAGATTGACTTGCCATTTCTTCTCTCTCTCTCTCTCTCTCTCTCTCTCTCTCTGTTTCTCTCTCTACTAGAATCAAAATAGATAGTGTGTTGCTCTCACTTGCAAAATGAAGAAACAAATAGAAAGAGGAAGAGTTGTGTGGTGTGGGCCCAGGGAAATCTTACTCTGAAATGAGGTGAGTTCTTGAGGGTTGAGGCTGATCCAGATAGCCAGTAGAATGATGACACGTGGAAGGTGAGTTAGATAAGGGGGGAGAAGGGGTTGAATTGGGACCTTCAGAATTGAAGAAATTTTGGGCCATGTATTTAAAATTGGACATATCAATTAATATGCTAGATTTTTTTCTGTCTGAAGAAATCTTGTGGCTGGTAGAGATGATATATTTCACAGAGAGTGATTTTTTTATGATACATGGTATGTAGTTAAAATCATAGAATAAAAACTGGATTTGAATTAATGATCATAGCTTTATGAAGAACATCGAAGTTGCTTGACATGAATCCATGATTTGTTATGTTTTTTCTTATTCCAATCTAATGTCAAGAAGATGTTAATCTTGATTAAATTATAATTGTAGTGGTAAAAAAATGCGCTCTCTAAAGATAAATGGAAGTAAGAGTATCTCTTGGACTTCAAATATTTTCGACTTCTATCATTAAAACATTCAAAGTAAACATTGTAAATGTTAGTTCTATTTTGAGTTTGGGCTGGCCCAAATAGTGGAAAATTGTCCATTTTAATATATATATATATATATATATATATATATATATATATATATATATATATATACTTATCCTAAAAATTAAAACCCATACCAAATCCTACTGATTTTTATTAAATAAACAAAATAATAAAGCTACAAGATAATTCTTTTGCACAAAACAATACGGCCCGACTCGATTCCGTTTCTCATCCTCAATCTCTCACAAATAAAATCCTCACTATTTCGCAAATGCAAATAATCATCTTTGCAATACGAAGATCCCTTAATCTTACTCATTAACCCATTATTAGTATCAATATTATTTTTCATCTCTCCAAATTTACTCATCGATTTAATAGTCGAAATAGAATTAGTGCTTTTCCTTCCATTTTCAGGACTCCAACTATCATGACTAGATCTCACATTATCACCCTAAAAAATAAACAAAAAAAAATCAAAATATAACATATTATATAAATATGTACAAAAAATAAAATAATAATAATAATAATAACCTGAATTAGGGTTTTGGAAGGTGAAGGAGTAGTTTCCCACTGAAGCCAAGGCAAAACCACTCCATCAGCCTCAGTATCAGAATTACTAACATTTCCTGGACTTTTTTGTAATTCTTGTAAACCACAATTAGGTTTAGGGTTAATCACATGATTATTTTCTTGAAATTCTTGAAGAGGGTAATTAGGTTTAGGGTTGAACGATGACGTGTCGCTTCTCTCTCCATCAAAAGAAGAGAAATCCGTATCGTCTACATTTGAGAGAAAATCTTCGAAATATCTTTCTGCTTCTTCTGTTAAATGTCTCGAAACCCTAGTTCTTTCCCTACTCCTCTGAAAATTAATAACAAATTAATAAATAAATATAAAAATAATTAAATTAATTAATAAGTGAATAAATAAAGGAGAGTTACTGTTTTGGAACGAGTTGGTTTTTCAGTAGGAAGCAATTCTTTAACGATTTGAGTTAATTCATTGCCACGCTGTTCTTCTGCTGCCAGCTCAGCAAGTAACTCTTGCTTTCTCTTCTCTGACTGAAAAATATAAACCAAATAAAATTTTAATATTTTAGAATAATATAAAAGAAATTTTGACATTTTGGGAAATACCTCTTCTAATTTGCTAGTGTAGTTTCTTCTAAGTTCAGCAATGACTTGTATAGGCTGTATTTCTTCATCGCCAGCTGTCTTATTATCACTAGTTTCAGGTTTTATCATAACCTGCATAATATCATTTTTATTTCATTTTTCGTTTCAGGTTAACAAAAATAAAAATGAAATGAAATAAATAAATAAAATAAAATACTTTTTCAAGCTGAGTTCTAATCTCTTCAACTGCATTTCGTACTTCCATGCGCATTACTTCATAAAGTCCTGCCTCCCCTTCACTTTCCTGTGATTATAATAATATTAAATGCTATATATACAGGTATTAAATTAATCCAAACAAATTTGAAAAATATATATTATAATAATTTATGTTTCAAAAATAACAAAAAAAAATCACACCTTTGTTGGATAAACTGCATGAATGGTTTTATCACTTGTGTTACTATGGCTTGAGCGGATGTCTCTCGCTTCATCATCAGTTAATGAAGAATGTGTCTATTTATAAGAAAAAATAATAAATGAATAATCAGAATAAAAAAATCTCATGCAATTTTATTAAAAGAAGAGAGAAATAAAATGCTTACTGAGCTGCTGTCATGAGAATGAAAAGAATTCTTCCTACTCATAGACTTATTCAAATTCATGCTTCTGTTTGAGTTAGTTTGTTTCTGTAACTGATTCTGACGCGTGGGCCCACTTGTGCTCGTTTTTCTGACTGTAGGTTTAGGGTTGTTATATCCTTGAGAAATATTTGTCTCATCCTGATGCACAAAATAAAAAAACAAAACATCAAATTATTTTGTTTACACTAAATTGTTTTATTTAAAAGTAAAGTTTCAGTATGAGATCAAATCAAACTGGTACTTCACAGTACAAAGCTGATGAAGTATCAATACAAACATAATGATTAAGCATCAATTAAGCCCAAACTTAAACCTTAATAGTTAAATTAAGAGAGAGAGAGAGAGAGAGAGAGAGAGAGAGAGAGAGAGAGACCTGGCGACTAACAGAGGAGTAGCGAGCTCTAGTGGGGCCCACGCTTTGATGATTCCTCTGTACAGCTGGCGGTCTTGAAGCTGACCTTCCTCTCTGCTTTGACGATGCTGTTTCTCTCAAGTATCTCGCACCACTGACAAAAAGAAGATTATTTTATTTTATTTTTTTTGAAAATTTAGATGTTGTGCTAAAAGATCTTTCCTTTTATTTGGTTTTGTTAGCATTTATTTGGGGTTTTATGGATTAATTAGGGCTCAATTGATGCTAATACAATGTGATGATAGCATTGTTACAGAATTCAAAGAACACCTTTAAGAGGGAAAAACACTTGAATCATACTAAAAGCAGCAGAAAAGCCAGAATCAATTCAAAATTCAAACAAAAAATTACCTTGACGATTCAGATCCCTTACTGCTATTATTACTATTACTCAAGCTAATCCTCCTCTCAGCCCGACCCCTTCTGACAGGCCTCACCTCCTCGTCCTCTTCAGATTCAGCTCTCGCACGGAGAAACTCATCGGCCAGATCATCCAAACTCACTTCCCCCGTTCTTGAATCACGAAACAAAACTTGCCCCGACCCTCGCGCCTTATTCACGAACCTGCCCCTGGGCGTCTCGAAGTCGCCGGAGCCCGGCGTCGGCGGCGGAAACCGGCTCAGACTCTTCGATCGCCGCCCTCTCGCCGCCGCCGAGCGCCGCTCCATTGCTCGAGTTCTCTCGGATTTCTTTCGCTTCCGTTTCTCCTTCTCTCTTTCGTTTTTTTGAAATCTTTTGAGCACGGGACAAAACAGTGTTAAGTGATGTGAAGAAGGGGGCGAAGAATTGTTTGGATTCGATATGTTACTCGGTGAAGCGGGTTGGATAAGTAATTGGAATGACTTGTTACATGGATGGACGTAGTGAGGAGATGAGAGGAGAGCGGCGGGATGTATTTGGGGATTTGCTAATTAATTATGATTAATTTGGTTTTCTGATTTTTTGTAATGAATTGGTCAAACTTTGGTCAACATGTTTATGGTGTGGGACAACTTGTCCCGGACAAATGAACCACACTGACTGCTATTAGTGTGTTGTCTCAAACTTTTTGTTCACGATACGATTCTATTTTGGCTATGATACACTAGTTTCACATTTTATTCATGTCCAACATAGACGGAACTTCACTATATTTATTGGGAAACAAAAAAGTAATTATCTACTAATTAACATTATATCAAAAATTTGAGAGGGCTAAATATTTCGAATTTTTTTTTGTTAAAACACTACTGATATATATTATTTGTCAAAATATTGAAAGAACCGTTCTAACTATGATTTTCTCCACGGGATTGAAAATCATCTTCTGAACCTCGGTTTAGGGAAATTGGGCGAATTGAATATTAATCAATGACTTGAAATTCATTAGTCAATCCTCCTAATCTTTATAAAGCACCATCCATAATGTAGAATATATTAACGGTGGCGTATGCAACAAATGCAAAATTAAGTATTTCACATCTAATGTAGAATATGTATTGGTATATGCAACAAACGCAAAATTAAGTGTTCTACATATGAGGCACAAAATATGCATTAGCATATACAACAAATACAAAATTAATTGTTCCACATATTATGCAGAATATGTGTTAGCATATGCAACAAATACAAAATTAAGTGTTCTCCATATAATTCAAAATATGTGTTAGAATATGCAACACATATTTTCACTCTCTCTAGTCATCTCCATCAAATCCTCCTTCAAACTCATCTCGATCGAATCCTCCTTCAAACTTTTCTCGTCTCAAACGCTCAGTTATCTTCATCAAATCCACAATATCCATTCAACGGGACCATAATGAGTCTGTCCGTCAGCTCGGCTAATACCACGAACGACCACCACGGTCATCCAAACATCGTTATTGGGATTCGTGGATAGTCGGCCTATTTTACTTAGGAACGACATGCTATAAACTCTTGTTACGGAGCGATAACGGGTCACTACTCCATACCATCTCATTCCGATTCGTCGATACGTTATTGGGATTGAGAGTAAGTTTTACGATTTATTTCTCATTAGTTTTAAACAACTTATATTTTCTCTTTAACAGATGAGGTGGTGGCCCTCAGCTGCAGGCAACGACACTCGGTCCGGCAGGAGCGCCAGCACAGTCTATGGCAGCAGGAGTGTCCTCACTGGCGGCGCAAGCGCAGTCTCCGACGATAAGAGTAGTATCATTGACAGCCCGTATATTTGCCGGCTGCACGAGCCGTCACATTTGCAGCACGCGCATTGTCGCTAGCAGCATGAGTTCTGCCGTAAGAGTTTTTTCTCCAGCAGCAGCTCCGACTCCGGCAGGATCTCCACCCTCGGCAGCGTCAAGACATTCTCCAGACATCATGTTTCCTGACGACATGGTGTAGAAAAGGTAATTTTTCGTTTTAATTTTTCGTCAAAATATGTATGGTCACCCCTCCTTGGTATGGGATAACTATGTATTCGCGTACGCAACATGCAAAATTAATGTTCCACATATGATACATAATATGTGTTAGCATATGCAAAAATATAAAATTAATTGTTCCACATATGACGTAGAATATGTGTTAACATATGCAACAAATACTAAATCAAGTCTTTCACATATGATGTAAAGTATGTGTTATCATATGCAACAAATGCAAAATTAAATATTCCACATATGATGCATAATATGTGTAAATCCAATCGAACTTACTACTGGAAAAAACGAAAGATGAGAGGAGAAAAAGAGAGGAGAAAATTTACCTTTTATTTTCTTCAACCTGTTGAAGCCTTGAAGGGTGAAGCTAAACCTCATGCCATCAGGAAACAAAAAGGGATAATTTTATATATGCCACTACAAAAACTCGAAATATCATATTTGCCATTATAAAAACTTAAATATCATATTTACCATCATAAAAACTTAAAAATATCATATATGCCATTACAAAATCTAAAATATCATATTTGCCATTACAAAAACTTAATATATCAAATTTGCCATTAAATTTACTCAAAACTTAACACCATCTATTTTTCCGTTAAAATTAACGGTGCAATCTAATAATTACCTTTATATCCCTAAATTCATTTCATGAATTAGATTCATATTAAACATCTTTTTCTCTCTCTCTCTCTTCATGATTTAGATTCATATATAAGTAAAAAAAATTCTTTCTTTTAATTTGAAGTCAAAAGAATTTGATATGAGAGAAATGAATTGATTATTTTTTTGAATAATTTTTTTTCCCGTGTCAAATTATTTTGACTAACAAATTAAAGTAGAGATTATTTTTGTTTATATATGAATTCCAATCACGGAGAGAGAGATAAATAGCTATGCTAAACACGCCAAATAATGTTGAAGACAACACAAAATTGTTTCTCCTCACTATTACGTTATAGCATTTTATGAATATGGATACCACGATAACAACAATTATAATAATGTCACCACAAATATGATTGTATGATGGGGATGATGGTTCATGAGATTTTCAGCATATGAAGAGGGCTAATAGCAGTTGTCACTTTTAATTGATTGAACTGAAATTTTCAATTGATTGGATGATACAAAAAAGTACTTTATAGTAGTGAGTGAGAGTTCGAATCTCCTATTGTGCAACCACATTCATTATTTTTGGACATTTTTAAACATTTTTATTATGTTATATCATCTTAATTATTTCAGCCGTCGGATAAAAAAATACGAATAAATCTTAATCATTGATTGATTATTGATTTTATATAACATCTACTCACTCTTAGATATTTTACTACAATTTGTGCAATTTTTGGATGGTCATAAGAACGAACTCAATTTTGAGACGAGCAATTGAGAACTTTATGACACTTGGACCCATATATAATCAAAGAGCTCGTAATAGTTAATACAGATTAGTTGGGCGAGTGTATTTATTTATTCTATCTTTACCCCGTTTTTTAACGTTCTCTTTTCCCACGCCCTCCTTCTCTTCTCTTCTCTTCTTTTGTCGCCTCTCGATTCCAACTCCTCACTCCAAACGCCAGCTCCAAATCCCCAATTCCTGCCTTTTTTTGGGGGTTTTTCGCCGATTTATTGGGTTCAGCAGGTTTCACGGAGCAGTTTGATTTCGAAATCTTGTCGAAAAGCTCCAGCTTTGGGGTTTTGCAGCAGGAGGTGGAATTTAGGGTTGTTTTGAGCTGAGTTTGATTGGAGTTGGTTGTTTGAAGGGGTTTTATTTGGGATTGGGGGGATAAGAATCGAGATCTTGAAGAGTTGGTGGAGTTGAGCTCAAGATTTGGTTATTTTGGGGCAGGTATTTGAGCTTTTGCAGCTGGATCTGAAGAAAAGAGAGACGAGTTCAAGGCTAATTTCAATTGGATTCTGTTCCAGGAATTGAGAATTTGAAGGAGATTTCATCTAAATACTGTGGATCAATCTGCAAAAAAGGATAACTAAGAAACAATTTGCATAAATTTTTCATGGTTTCGAGATTCTTCTTGTGTTATATAAGCACTCAAAAGAGTACAAATAGTTAAAATGATTGAACAGTTCATCAATTTTGTGATCCGCCCTCCAAGGTATATATCACTCAATACTTTTCTAATTTCAAATCTTTCATTAGTTAATTTAAAATTAATTAAAAATCTCATATCTTTATACCATACTAAAACTATACCATCATTTATTATTATTAAAATTTACAGGGCAGATTATAATCCTGAGCAATACTTATGGGATTTAGAATTCACACTTGCTGGTAGAAAATACAAGCGCCTTGACTTGGAGGCAAGTATGAAAAGAAAACCTACATTTTTCATCACATTAATTATACAAACTAACATTAAAACTCATATTTCCACATATTTTTCTAATTTTAACAGCTGACAAATAATAGAGGGCATATGTTAAAATGCAGTCACTACGTACCAGCCAATATTCCAGAAAATACTGCTCTTCCTTGTGTCATTTATTGCCACGGAAATAGGTTAATAAATAAATAAATTATCATTTTTTTTAACTTGAACTATTAATTAATTAACCATTTTAATAATTTAATAAAATAAATAGTGGGTGTAGAGCGGATGCAAATGAAGCAGCAGTAATTCTTTTGCCTTCAAATATTACCCTTTTTACCCTTGACTTTTCTGGATCCGGTTTATCTGGCGGCGATTATGTCAGCCTTGGTTGGCATGAGGTATTTTGTTAATTAATTATTTAAATAATTATTTAATTTTGTTTTTTTACTTAAAATTTGTGTTCTTTTAACAGAAAGAGGACTTGAAATGTGTGGTTTCATATTTGAGGAAAGATAAGCAGATATCTTGCATTGGATTGTGGGGCCGATCTATGGGCGCTGTAACTAGGTAATTTATTCATATATTTATTCATTATTTATGTATTTATTTATTTTGTTGATTTTGTTTGATATGTATTCGTTTTATGTATAAATAGTTTATTATATGGAGCAGAAGATCCGTCAATAGCAGGAATTGTATTGGACAGCGCATTTTCTAATTTATACGATTTAATGATGGAACTTGTCGATGTTTATAAAATCCGAGTCCCTAAATTCACCGTATAATTTATTTTTTTAATATTTTTTATTTTCAAAAATAAAAAGGAGATGTAACTTATTGTTTTTGTTATTTATTTGGTTTAGATAAAAGTGGCGGTTCAATATATGAGGAGAGTTATTCAGAAACGAGCGAAATTTGACATCATGGATTTAAACGCCGTTCAGGTTTATTTATTAATAATTTTATAAATTATATTTTTGGATTTGAAGTAAATTAGGGTTTGTAAAATTTTTTAAATATTTTTTGTAAAACAGTACGCACCAAAGACATTTATTCCAGCTTTATTTGGACACGGATCGAAAGATATTTTCATTCAGCCGCATCATTGCGACCGTATTTATGATGCTTATGCGGTAAATAAATTAAATATATATTAATATTTATAAATTAATTATTAAATTTAATTAATATTTATTTTTTAGGGGGATAAAAATGTGATTAAATTTGATGGAGACCATAATTCGCCAAGACCGCAATTTTACTATGATTCCGTTTCGATATTTTTCTACAATGTTTTGAGGCCCCCACTTATTCCCACTGTATTAAATTCAAAGAAATTGGAGAAATATTACGATTTGGGCGGCTTAAAAGTCGGCACCGGTAATAATGAGGTAATAATAATAATTATTTTACAATCTTATTTTTTATTATTTTATTTTATGAGATTTTTTTTATTTTTCGTACAGAGTTTGTTATATGAAATAATATCAAGTTTAAGAGATGTTAGTACTGACAAGGCTAGTTCTTCTTCAACTGCTCCCCAAAATGCCCCTATTGGTAAATAATAAATATTCTTATATAATTTTTTTTTGTAAATATATTTGAAAGTTTTTATATTTTGAAATTTTATATTTGTGTAGGGACGTCTACAAAATCAGTGGTCGAGTTGCTCACAGAAAGCGCGAATCAGAGCTCAATAAATAATGAAAATGACTTGGTATGTTTATGCACATATATAAATATTAAATAATATTAAATATAATGTGAATAAAAAAATATACAGGATTTTCTACTCGATGAAGAGCATAACCTAACTGAGATTGACAGAGACAGTCAAAGCACTGAATCCCACTTACAGGTAAAAATACAAAAATAGCCTTCAATTATTCACTCTTCTAATTTTTCAATTCCAATTATAATCATTTAATATTTAATTTATTTATTTTAAAGGGTAATAATAATAATAAGGAAAATGGGATAAATGGCTGTTCATTTTCAAGTTCAAACAGAGAGAGTTGGGGCCGGTGCTCTTCTTTAGGCGGAAATAGTGAAGCTTCTTCTTCTGGCCGATGTACTGCAAATTCTACTAATAAAAACAATTCGGTAATAAATAATTAAATAATATTTTAATTTTGAGGGGTGTTATTGTAATTTTGGGTTTTTTTAAGGGTGGTTTTGTAATTTGTAGATTACGCTCAAGGCGTTGGCTACACCATTGAGAAGGATGAGGAGGAAACAGAGTCCGAAATTGAAGGAGAAAAAGGTGGTGTCGTTTAATTGGAGAAAGTTGAGGAGAGAGAAAATGGAGAAAGCGGAAGAGAGAGAAAGAGAAAGAGAAAGCATAACTCAACGGCTGAGGGTATGTTTCCTTGGTCATAAACGGGCCCAGTCCACTTGACTTGATTGTGTAACTTTAAGAAAGAAAATTAATTTGTTGATTGATTTTGTGTAATGATTGAGAGAGAGAATTAAGGTTTGGTTTGGTGGTCGATGAGTGTGATGACTTAGTGTTGACAGGTAGAGTTTGATTGGTTTAATTTGTAAAGGTGATGAGTGTTGTATTTGTATCAGGTTTGTAATTTTGTACTTGGTTTCTTTACTCACCTGCCTTGTTTGATTGCGTTTTGATTTTGTTGTATATTTTGTGAGAGTTATTGTTTGCCATTTTGAGCTGACAAATTGTTGTGTTTTTTTCTCCGTCATGTGTTCTCAGAGGTCAAATTCCGATTTTCAAATTTCTTCTAATTTAAAAATATTTTCATTGAGTACTATTCTGATTGATAAGTATCCTCTATTATGATATTCTGAACCAAAAGTTGGAGGAATGTTAGGTCAATATAGTCTGCTAAGAAACCATACTTTTGTGCTCGAGTTCCTTTGGCAGGCTCAGAACCGGGAATTGAAATCCCACTCTTCAGGAAAACGGGAATTCAAACTCCCGGTTTTATTTGAAGTGTACCTTTCCAGGAAACCGAATGTAGGTAGATAACGCACTAAAATTGGAAAGAAAGGAAAGGAGCTCCTTCAATTCCTCTTAACTCCCCGTTCAATTGACAATTGAAAACCCCACTTCTCAACAAAATTGAAAATCTCTCTGATTCTTCTCTGCGATATTTGTTCTGATCTTTTCTCTTTTCGAGTTCTTCAAGTTGGAGAATAATCCAGGCGAGTGATTTCTTCTTTGAATTGTAGTATTATTATTGTTACTAATTCATGCACACGTTAATGGGAGATCCTTGGTTGGTCGAGGTCAATAAAATGGATTAATCTGAACATGGTTTCTTGTAATTTCCAGTGGAATTATCTCGATTTTAATGTTAATTTAATGATTCTTGCAGTGAGGTCGAATTATTTTCTGATAATTTCGCAAGGCACAGTGAATTTAGCTCCTCTCCATTCTTTGATTTTGTATTAGTAAATAGTAAATTGTTTTTCCTGTCTTGATTCTTGATTCTTGAGAAAAGGTCTTTGCATGGCTAGTTCTTACTAAATCTAGAACAATAATTAAAAGCTTTCTCTTATTTGAATAAGTTCGAAAATCTAAGTGTCTTACATAATTAAATATTGTTTTGTTTGAATGGAATTGATTGGTTTATTCAAATATTATAATAAGATCTAGTCCACTTCCCCTTTCTCATTTTTTTAATTAAAGAGTATCTTAGTTTAAACTGGCTGTATCTTAGTTGTTGCGTATTCTTTTTTGATCCAATTGTCTTTACTTTAATTCCGTCTAATCTCAAACACAGATTTAACATAATCTCACAGATAATTTTCCATACAATAATTTTGCAGTTTGATCCATATAAAAAAATGGGAGGAGCGATCGGCAAAACTGACACACAGAGACAGGGCAGTGTGGCCGCATCGAAACTTGAAGTGAAAATGGTGGAAGCGATGCAAAAAAGGGCAAAAGAAGGGACTAATCTGAAAAGTTTCGACAGCCTCATTCTCAAATTCCCCAAAATCGACGAGAGCCTTAGGAAATGCAAGTCCAGTTTCGAGCAATTCGGTAAGTTAATTCCCTAATAAATTCCAACATTTATCTGGACCAATACGTAAAATTACAATTTTGATGTTATTTATTTAACAGATGAGGATAAGAATGGAGAGATAGATCAGGGAGAGCTGAAGAGGTGTTTTCAGAGACTTGAGATCTCCATTGAAGAAGAAGATGTTAAAGATTTATTTGAGGCGTGCGATATTAATGAAAGTATGGGGATGAAATTCAATGAATTCATCGTCCTTTTGTGCTTATTCTACCTTCTCAACGAACCCGCCGCCAAAGAAGCCGTACATATCATTTCCCGCTCTTATTATTAATATTAATTAATTAATTATTTATTATTATTGTTATTATTTATTTATATTATTATTATTTATATTATTATTATTTTATTTATTTACTTTATTATTATTATTATTATTATTATTATTATGATTATTATTATTATTATTATTATTATTATTATTATTATTATTATTATTATTATTATTATTTGCAACAAATTACATAAATACCCTATAATAGTTATTTTTTTTGTTTTGAAATAGAAGGCGAGAATGGGATTGGGGAATTTGGAAGAGACGTTTAAAACCCTTGTTGATGCGTTTGTGTTTCTGGATAAGAACAAGGACGGATATGTGAGCAAGGGCGAAATGGTCCAGGCTATTAATGAGACCTCGTCTGGCGAGCGCTCGTCCGGCCGAATCGCCATGAAACGTTTCGGTCCGTTTTATTAACTAATTAATTTGTTTATTCATTTTTTAATGTGTGTTAATTAGTTGTTTTTTATTTATTGTTAATAGAGGAGATGGATTGGGACAAGAATGGGATGGTGACGTTCAAGGAGTTTTTGTTTGCGTTTACTCAGTGGGTCGGAATCGATGATGATGATGATGATTGATGATGAAGAGGCGGAAAAAGACGAGTGATTGATTGCTGAGTGATTACTTTGCGAATAATGAGAAAATAGTGGGTTTGAATGGAAATGCGAGTTGTGATGATTGGGTGTAGAAGTTGAGCTGTGCTTGTTTATAGAATTGCCTCCTCGGCTTGCCTCTTTTCTCTTTTTATTTTCTGTGTTTTTCCTTAAATTTTGTGTGTTTTCAGTTTTTACTTTGCTAGTAATTGAAATGGCAAAAAATTGTCTATGAGGTTAATAGAATGTGCCAAGTTTGCTTGATTTATACTTTATAGAGCTGTTTGGTTGAATTAAAAGATGAATTATAGTGACAAAATATACGTCAAGCTTCTTATATTACAAATACATGAAGACAGGAAATCAAAAGATAATCGAGTTTATAATATTTACTCTCTCTTAACAGGCTACACATAAATTCAGGTCTTATATAAATACAAATACTGGTTATGAACCAGACTGAGTTTCGTGTTGGATCTAGTTTTTGGGCCAAAGTATCCAAACGAAATATGGGCCGCCAAAAAGAACGAAACCCTAACTCGACGCCGGCTCACTATATATATATATATATGAGCTTATGGACGCCGTCAAAATCAATTGCATAGATGAAAGTCATTTGGCGAAGGATGATCTAATCGTTTCCTTGTGTTTTTTCTTGCTCTGTTAGTTTTTTTTTAATTTGATTTGAGATTAGGGTTTAATATGATGATTCGATCCGAAAGGATCTTAGCGGATTTCAGAGAGACTTTCTCAGTCGATGATCTGAATCAATGTTGTTACACACGCTGATTTGCCTCTATTTCAATTAATTCTCTTGATTTCTTAGATTTTCATTGGTTTGAGATTAGGGTTGATATGATGACTCGATCCGAAAGGATCTTAGCGGATTTCAGAGAGACTTTTTGAGTCGATGATCTGAATCAATGTTGTTACACACACTGATTTGCCTCTATTTCAATTACTCGATTTGTATTCCATTTGTATGCTCTTTTTTTAGTATGTTTTGTGACTGATTTCGTTTTTAATGGATTTGATTTTGCAAGTGATGGGTAATTCGAAAAAAGGTTGCAATGATGACTTAGAATTTGGTTTAGCTAGAGGCATTTTTGCCGTGAGCTATTCACCAAAAAACGACTTCTCTTTCCACTGAGCACCTTGAGAATTAAAAAATTTTCCTACTGAAATTTGTGTTTTCACAATTTAATAATTTAAACTTTGATTTTTCTGACTAAGAATTTGAGTTATATTTTCTGTGAACAGAATTTTTTTGTTGATTGGTTATTTCAACTTACATTAGTCATAAATAATCCAATTGACTTGTCAAAACAAAATGCAACAGCCGTATATCTCAACTACTATAATGAAAAGATGCCTGCCAATATAATATTAATCATAATTCATGAAGATTATGCTCGTCTTCAACATAAATTTTTACCAATTATCTTTTTCAAAAACGAGTGCGTATTAATTAAAGTGTTTACCAATTTAAATACAATAATGGAACTAAACAATCTCAATATCGAAATACTGACAGTCACATTCCAGCCCAGACTAAGATCCAGGCGCAGCCAGTTAGTCCAGGCCCAACCCAATACAGCCCAGACCAGACCCAGACCAGGCCCAACATATTTAGGAATAATAATTCTATAGACACCTTCAAAAAATCTTAAAACAGCAAAAGTAAGAAATATTAAGCATGTCCTGGTAAGAAAAACTGAAAATCATAAATATCTTGAACGAACTTGTGAGAAGTATATAATTGTATGTGGGATTTTTTTTTATGTATATTTAGTGGATGGTCTCATATATCTTCATATTTTTTCTAGCACAGAAAGTGTTTATATTTAGGTGTCATGATAAATTAGATTATGCTTACTATATATATTTGAATTACCATATGCTTTCTTATAGCACAAAAAGTGTTTATGCTTACTTATTGATATTTTTTTTGTGTGGTTTGTCTTTTCAATTTCAACATATATTATTTGATAGTGGTGGAAACCAATAATTTATGGTTGATGAGAAAGTTGGTTAATTTTTGTTTTTAACAAGAAAAATCAATGTTTGAGGAACTCCACGTTGGCACTTTGCCACTTTGTGACAATAAACCGGTCGGTTGACTTGTCAATGCTTTTTCAAAATTGAAGTTTAGTATTTTTCATCCACAATAATCATTAATGAACAATATGTAGTTACTGGCGATGTTTTTCACACTATAGTTGTACTGGTAGTACTTTGATTCGACATTCTCGACATTTCTTTGCATCAATAAACTTTTGTTTTTTCGGTTGATATATTTAGTTACAAAAGAATCTGATGTAAAGAATGATGTTGTTTCGTATATGAAGTGACTAATATTTATTCATCTTTTTAAGCTCATTGTAGAAGTTATAAAAAAATGTTAAAAATAAAATAAACTCAAATCACATCAAGAAATACTAAACGGTTTAAGTAATGCGACAAAAAAAATATTAGTTTCTTGTTATTCTTATATAATTTTAGTATAAAATTTTAATCTAGAGTTATATAAAAAGATATTTTCTATGCTAAAAGAGTTCAAAATGCCACTTATTATATCATTAAAAGAATATGTCCTACTTTATTCTCTGAAAATTTAAAATATCTTGCATTATATTAAACATGAATGATGTTATCAAAAAGCGATGATATGAACTTAATATGAGAAGTACTTGAAACAAATTGAGAAATGAATGCTATGTTTTAAACAAATATTTGTTGCAAATTCGCATCACCTTGTATTAATGATTATGGGTTCTAAATTTTGTATGACCGAATCATAGTCGAGAGTCATGACAAGCGCATAATTTTAGGGGTATACATGAATTTCTAATAATTGTATCTCTTATAAATATTGTAAATTTGAGGATATACATGAAAGTCCCCCATACATGCATGTTCACGTTCCACTGCTGTTTCTACACAATTCCACTTGCACTGTTACTAAACCCCTAAACCTCGCTCGCACCGCCCTTCTCATGGCCGGCCGTCCCATCGTCTACCGCCGGCGCCGGCGGCCCGATCCTCCCTCTACAGACCGCATAAGCTCTCTACCGCTTGAAATCCTTTATTCCATCCTCTCCCATCTCACTCTCAAAGAAGCCGTCCGTACTTCAATCCTCTCGAGTGGCTGGCGCCATTTGTGGTGCACAAATCCCTCTGTTAACCTCTCTTTTCCCCTTGAAATAAATCCAGATTTTGAAATCTATTCCTCCATTGTTGAGTCTTGCCTGAAGTCCTGTAGTTCCATCAAGACTCTCCAATCCATGTCCTTTCACATAGATTATGATTTAGAGGAGCGAATTTACGAACGTTGGATAAATTTCGCCAAGGAAAGATCTGTCAGAGCTCTCTCCCTCTTGTTCTATCCTTGTGACGAAGACTCAGATGTGGATCCAAACGAGGAATGTGAGTTTCTGCCTTATATAGACAGTATGATTCAAGCCCCGATTAAGATATTTTCCATCTCTTCTCTCAATTTCCTCCACCTCAAGCAGTGCGAGCTGCCCATTCCACCATTGAATTGCTTCCCTAATTTAGAAACCCTCTCTCTTAAATCCGTCGTTTTAAACAAAAAATCCTTGTCTCGATTTATCAAAACCTCTCCCAAACTGAAACATCTGAAAATTAAAGGGATCGAATGTCAAGACAAGATCGTAATTTCAAGCCCTAGTTTGGAAACCTTAGAGATAACCAAAAGCTATTTGACCGTGATTTGTGAAATAGAAATTAGAGAGGTGCAGAATCTCAGATCGCTTGGTTTGTGTTGCGATCTTGAAAAGGTGGATCTGAGCGAATTGGATTCTACGCAATTGGATGAAGTTAAGATGTTCTGCAATCCTGAAGCCGATTTTGATGATTGGAGTGAATGGGCAGGGCTTGTTTTTGCTGTCAGCTTGGCTCGAACTCTCACTGTTGATTATTGGCTGTTAGAGGTTGGTTATTTATTTATTTATTTATTTAATTAATTATTATTTATTTATTTATTTATTCTCTCTCTCTCTCAGCATCAATTGAGCGATGATGAGGATTTTGGAAGTCGGGCTCCCGTTTTTGAGTATCTGAAAGAGCTCCAAATTTGCGGGGGCCCTTTTGCAAATACGTGGTTTCCTGCAATTATCGACTTACTAAGAGAATGTCCGTTTTTAGAGAAACTTGAGTTGCTAGTACTTCCTTATTTCTCTTCTCAGTTCTAAATCTCATATATGTCATTTTCTTCTTCTTTTTATTTCCTTTATCTGATTATTTTAAAAAAATTGTTGTTGCAGTATAATCATGATCATGATGATGCTGGCACCACTGAATTAGTAATTTTCTCTTTATTCTTATTTTTGTTTTCCTATTTTTATCTCTATCTCTTTCTGTAATTTTATTCTGATATAATTTCATTTTCAACTTTGTAGACTCATCAAAGTGATGACAAATGCATCCCTAAAAATTACAACTTCAAAAAAGACGAAACAATTAAAGAATTCAAAGACTCGACTGAAATCGCGCAAAATTTAAAATTTGTTAAATTTTCGGGCCATCATGGATACGAAAATCTCATCAAGCTAATTTATTTCATTGCAACTCACGCTGATAAGTTGGAGAAATTGGAAATAAACACATTTTTTCATGACTATGAATTTGATGTGTTGAAACGATTTAAGTGGGCTTCGTCTTTTTTAAAAATCGAAATAGTTGTTGAGTCCCGCTGTGATTTTCTATGAGTAGAAAATTGTGTTGTTTTGCCAGGTAACTTAGATTATTATTATTATTTTTAATTGTTGTTATATTATTATATATTGTTTTTTTTTCATGTAGGAGTAGGTTCAAGGGATGATCAGAAGCTTTTTGTTTGTGAATGAAGTAATGAAGTTTAAATGTGTTTATCTACTCTCTTTTGTCTAGAAAAACTAGCCATGTATATTATCTTACTGTCTTTTGTATATTATATATTAATATGATCCTAGTTTTTGTATTTGTTTTATATTTTCATTATTTTATATTTTGCATTTAAGTTAACAAGAAGTAGAGGCAGCTACAATTTCTGAACGAGCCGGCTGAAATTATTTTTTAAATGAAATGATACTTGGGATATAACAAGCACATGCTAACTTGAGAATGTTTAAAAGCAAGTGAAAAATAATAGGATGGGGTTAGTTAATAAAGTGTTAAGTATTGGAACAACTTGATATTCATTCAGCAATGCATTTTACAGACAATGCAAACATACAGGCTATACAATCTACAAACATAAACTTTTGCAACACAAAAAGTGTTCCATAAATTTGCATGATTGATTCATTCAAATATCATGCAATAGATATGTAAAAACGCTATGATTGATCTTCTACAGATATACAAATTCTCCTCTAATATCATATATGTATTTGATATTAGAGGAAACTAATCATTCATAGAAGTTGGATATGTTTTTATCTATTAATCTAAAGCAAATAAGATTTCGAATTAATTAATTCTTGATGTTTTTCTTAAATATGTTACAAACATAAAAAAAAACATATTTAGAATGCAAAAATGAAAACAGGAAGTAACAAACATTTCATTACAAATCTATATAAAGAAAAGTTAGATTGAAAAAACACTCCAAATAACAACAGAATAGATTTATTACTGGTTTATTTTGTGCAAGGTGTAAGATTATTGAGCTTATATGAATAACATTTATGTTTTACTAACATACTTTTTGACTGTAATAGTGTAATGTGATCTAAAAGTTGTGACGAATAGCTTGCTACCCATAAACTTTTTTTGCAGTTCTCACAAAGACATCAAAGAGCATCGCGTAAAAATCATCATGAAGGATGCCCAAGTTTGCAACAAGCTTTACATGAGAACTCATTTATTCCCTTTTTTGTTGTATTTACTAAATCATAATTTTCAGAATTTCCAACAGTTTAGACATAGCTCATTACTAAAGATGTAATCAATAAACTTCAAAATCATGGCAATTATCAAATAAACAACCTCACCTTTGTTTTCCATCAACACATCCTCTTTGTCTTACTACACCCAAATAACAAACAAACAAACAAAAAAAAATCCGTCCAAACAACGGTCAACATCTCATCTATATAACATACATAAATCAAATCAAATCAAATCAAATCCCTATTAATTCATTGCGTAAGAGCAATCCACACTCAAGCTCCAAAACAATCTCCCCCGACTCGACATTCTGTAGCTTCAGCATGACCTCCTGCTTGACTTTCCCATCAACCACATTAATCATGCTGTCTTTGATCAGGCAGTCATCATTGGAAGTGAGCCACTTGTCAATCTGCATGTCGGGTAAATTATCTGGGTCCCCGAACGCGTCCCCGGATGTGATCAGTGGTTGGAGGTCGATCTCAGCCTCGCCCATTACGTCGTCGGCTGAGATTACATCATGATAATACACTTACTATGAAAAAAATTAAGCACAACAAAGTATACTAAATTATTAATTTATAAATAAGGAATAATTGTATTGGTAATGTATGGTTTGATTAAAGGGCCGACCTGAAGAAAGAAAATTGATAAAAGGGAATTAATTTGGCAGCAAAAGATTAGGTATATATTAATAAAATGCGAAGTATTGGAACGACTTGAAATTCAGCAATGCAATTTACATACCATGCAAACCTATACGCTATACAATCTACAAACATTAACTTTTTACTACTTTGCAACGCAAAAAAAGGGTTCATAATTCTGCGTGACTTATTCATCCAATATCATGCAATAGCAATAGGTATGTAAAAATGGTGTGACTGATGTATTACATATATACAAATTCTCATATTGCATTTGTGATTTATTGATTTATTTATGGTTCGCCTTTCCATTGTTAACATATATGTATTTGATATTAGAGGAAATCAACCATTCATAAAAGTTGGATATGTTCTTATCTGTTACTTGAAACCTGAGGTAAGTTGACAATTAATTTTCCAATTATAATCCTTAAAATAAATTTCAGTTATAGACCTTGAATATTTCTTAAATATATTACAAACATAGAAAATCATAGTTAGAATGCAGAAAAATGAAAACAATGAGTAACAAAGATTCAATTACAAACCTTTATAAAGAAAAGTTAGATTGAAAAAACACTCGAAATAACAACAGAATAGATTTATTACTGGTTTATTTAGTGCAAGGTATATGATTATGGAGATACATTTATGCATAACATTTATTTTTTACTAACATACTTTTTCATTATAATAGTTATGCGATCTAACTATTGCAACAAATTCGCGGCTAACCATAAACTCATTTCTGGGGACTCACAAAGGCGCAACAAATTCACGGCTAACCATAAAATCATTTTGGGGACTCATTAAGGCACAACAAATTCACGGCTAACCATAAACTCATTTTGGGGGACTCACAAAGGCACCAAAGAGTATAGCGTAAAAGTTATAATGAAGGATGCTCGCTAGCCAAGTTCATTACAAGTTACAAATGATAATTTTACACTTTCAATTTACGGTGCAATACGCAAGTTATAATTTTCAAAATTTCGAACGGTTTAGACATAGATCAGCACAAAATATGTAATCTACAAACCACTAAACAATAATAATTATCGAATAATTAATCTCACTTATGTTCCAATCAATAAATCCTCTTTGTTTTTCTCACATAAATAACTCAAAAATTAAATAACACAACTTCTCACACGCAACTAAACCATAACAAACAACAAAATAAAAATCCGTCTAAACAACGGTCAACATCACATCATCACATCACACATAAACAAAACCAAATCAATTTCACCCAAGCTCATTGCATAAGAGCAATTCACTCAAGCTCCAAATCAATTTCGCCCGACTCGGCATTCTTCAACTTCAACGTCTCCTCCTGCTTAACTTTCCCGTCAACCACATTTATAGCACTATCTCTAATCAAACAATTTTTCGCAACATCTCACTTTCAGTTTCAATCAACAAAGCCTCTTTCTTTTACACACAAATAAACACAGAAAAAAACAAACAAAAAAAACTTCCTTCCTCACACACAACTAAACCATAACAAAATAAAAAATAAAAAACCCGTCTAAACAACGGTTAATCAACAACCCAACATCTCTCTCTCTCTCTCTCTCTCTCTCTCTACTCATACTCATTGACTCAACGCAATCCACTCAAGCTCCAAATCAATTTCGCCCGACTCGACATTCTGCAGCTTCAACGTGACCTCCTGCTTAACTTTTCCATCAACCACATTTATAGCACTATCTTTAATCAAACAATTATCGTTGGAAGTGAGCCACTTGCCGATCTGCATGTCGGGCAAATTATCCGGGTCTCCGAACGCGTCCGCGGATGTGATCAATGGTTGGAGATCGATCTCGGCCTCGCCCATTAAGTCGTCGGCTGAGATCACATCGTGATCGTACACTTGCTATAAAGAAAAAATGAAAATATAATTTATAAATTTTAAGATAGTTTTGGAGTTGGGTGGATATGTAAGATAGTTTTGTATTGTATATGTGTAAAATAAAAAAAATGAAGTTGGGAAATAATAATAAAGTTGGGTTACTATATAAGTTTTAAGATAATTTTGGAGTGGGGTTAATATATAAGTCTTAAGATAATTTTAGAGTTGGGTTTTGGGTTTATATATAAAAATGAAGTTGGTTTATTATATATTTGGAAAGATAATAATAATAATAAAGTTGGGTTAGTATATAAGTTTTTAAGAGAATATTAAAATTGGTAGTAGGAAAGTTGGATTAATATATAAATGTACCAGTTTGAGTGGGCCGTATTGTTGAGGCACGGAAAGCTTCAGATTCTCATTCCAAACTGGGTTTAAATTCCTGTTTATGACTGTTGTTTGCGCTTTCTGTAGATAAATTCAAAAAATTACAAAAAGGTCCCTCATATTTTGGAAATTTATAAAAATGAAAATAAAATGAAAGGTGACCTGTTGGCCAAGTGTAAGAACGACATAAGGATCGCTGCTACGGAAATCTCTAACTGCTAAATTGGTTCCTTTTACAACTTTCACCTCCAAAATTCCTATAAATTCAACCATTCCTGCCTAAAAAATAAAAAAATCACAAAAAGTGTCATAATTGTTTCACTCTTTAGTCTACGCCAAAAAAAGAAAGCGAGAAATAAAATAATATATTAATTAAAATAATACCTCACTTTTGAAGCTTTGTGGTGCGTTATTTTTTTTCGAGTCAACAGAGTGAAAAGAAGCTGAAGAGCTCTTTGAAGAAACGATCCTCAAACTCGGTTTCACAAACTCTTGCAACTCATACTTCGCCCTAATCAAAACCAACAACAATCAAATATTAAATAATCCGCGCAAATTTTTTTTTAAATATTAATTAAATAAATTTAGGAATTAAAATTACCGGATGAAATTAGAGCGCTCATCAATGCCTGAATTAGGGTTAGGTTTAGGATAATCTTTGGGCAAAAATGCCTCGTAAATCGTGTTGGCATATGAATTTCCTCCCACTTGTACCATTGATTCTGTCTGATCGTCCGTCCATTCATCTAATGTAACTGACAGTACCTAATTAAAATAATAATAATAAATTATATAAAATAATAATAAGCCCAAATAATTAGACAATAAGATTGTAGAAAAATAGTAAGTTATAGAAAACCAATAATAAAATAATAGAAAAATAATAGTGATAAATTAAATTTTAATGCATTATAGAAAAATAAAATTCAATAATAATAAATTATAGAAAAATGGTAAGTCCAGATAATTAGATAATAATATTATATAATTAATTGTTTAAAAATTAAAATAATTATATAATTACCTTTGAGATGTGAGTGCCTAGACTCCTGTGTACGCCAGAGCACTTTAAGCATATAAATACGCCTAAATTGCATGATCTGTAATAAATAATGAATGTAAAGTGAGATTTAATATACTCGATTAATTACAGAAAAAGAAATTATGGAATAATGAGAAATGTAGGGGTTAAAATGTAAAATTGACATACGCCCATTTGGGATCAGGGGCACCACAATCAGCACAGACACGGTTGTCGCTTTTCTTTAATAAGTCCTTCAATTTCTTGTTTTTTACTGTCCAATTTGAAAAAATAAGTACAAGAAAGTATAGTAATTATCAAAATGGTAAATTAAAGTTTGATATGAGAAATTAAATTAAAGGGCTGACCTGAAGAAGTCTTCTGTAAGCTAGTCATGTTTCTTTTGATCGAATTGAAGTCCCTAAAGATAGAGAAAGAAAATTAATAAAAGGGAATTATTTGGGCAGCAAAGGATTAGGTATATATCAGTCGTATAATTCACAATATACCCTTTTCTATTTAATGTCATTAGTAATTGGTATTTTGGTATCAAATTAATGTTGAAAAACTATATATTGAAATGGTATGATACAAAATTCACAAAAAATAATGAGCTGATTTTTTTCTGACTATCAAGATACAATGACAAATATCACTGAACTGAACTTTTTGGATTGTTAATGGTCAGAAATGGAATACCAATAATTGTACAGAGTTTCATCCAAGTAATAGAAAATATTGATCAGATTTATCAAGCTATCAAAAATCAAGACTGGAAAGATTGATAAAAAGACCAGATCAGCAAAAGCAAAAGGAAAATACTGATCGCCTTATTGTACTAAATTAATCTGACAAATACATCCAATTTGACCACAGTCAAGATACAAAATAGCATCGCAGATTTCTCACGATTCACAAAAATAACAAAAAGAACATACCGCCGATATGTAATTGAAGCTCAATTAAGAGAAATGGCGATCTGTAAAATAAAGTTTTAATTGATTGGAGTCAAAGCATAATGACATTCCTCCAACTCCTCAGCTACAATTATTAGAAATTAGAAATTAGAAATCTCAACAAGGATGAGTCTTTGCTTGACACGTGTGAGTATGATCGTCATGGGATCCGACTACTTCAGTTCAGTTCCTCTCCAGTAACTGATACATTCTTTATCTCCAGTTCAGTTTATGGTCAAATATAGATTGAGCCAAATTTTCATCTTTGCCCTTCTATATATATTTTTAATATCTCAAAACGATCAATTTTAGTATTTACCAGATGAAAATATAATATCACAATGGTCCTTTTAAAAGAACTAATTTGTATTGTGATTTCCATCCGGTGCAAATGTTCAAACCACTAGACCAAATATTTGCTTGTGAAGTAAATTTACTTTATAACTTATAATCACAATAAATTATTGAAAAAATTATTAATTAAAGTTTTAGGGACCTGATACGCACCACGAGCACCAGTATCGTTGGAATTCAGAAAGGTATAATAAAAGTACAAAAATGTATATTAATATATAAAATGATAGAATGAACATATACAAATATGAGACGTAAAAATAAAAAAATATATTGTCATTATATAAAATTTATAATATTACAAAAATGTAATGAACATATAAAAAGACATAATAGTTCTATACAAAAATGTAATGAACAACTAAAAATGTATAAAAATATGGTAGGCGATATTTAAGCAGATGGTGTAAATATTTTCCCCAATACTTTTTAAAATATTAAAGAGGTTGATATGGAAGATGTAATTTGTGAGATTGATATATTGGTCATTGGTATCACATATGTAAGTTGTGAGATTGGTTAAGAAAGATTGATACATAGATGGAAGTCGTGAGTTTCATTGAAATAGGCTTCAAAATGCATGGATTCCGATAAATTTCATTCCAAAAAATGTAATCACAAAGTATGTGATATTACTATGTTTTGTTTGGTACACGTACCCAACATTTAAAAAAATAAACGATCATACTTTGTTTGATATTTCCATATTTATAAAATCTATTTAATCAATTCATTAATAAGGAAAAATATTATAGAATTTAATGTTTTCTTATTTTTGGCGAAAATTATAAAATCGGATTTTATCTCATGAAAATTTTAATGATAATAATCTCGGAAGACACTATCTTATTATATAGTGCATGCTCGGCACCACCTAATTTACACGGAATAGAAGAACAAACCGGCTATTCCAAATTATTCCATCCGAACAGTGTTGGAATATGTCGGAATAGAGCTATAGAATAGTGAAATTTTTAATTCCATGGTTGAGATGGAATTGGCTATTCCATGGATTAAGCATAAATTTAAGACAAAAATGTCCTTCTCTATTCCAAAGTATATACTACGTGACATAACTACTTTCTCTTTCTTCTAAACACCATAACCGCCTCCGTGCTAGTTTTGCCGTCATTTTTCAAGTGATTCACCAATGAAATAATCAAACAAACAACTATACACAAATATACAATTTTTTCTTTATTTAACAAGATCCATATCAACTATATTTTTTAGTTATTCACTTCTCCGTGCATCTGTCATTGCTCAATTCTTTGCTTTGAACGACTATTAAAAATGCGTTGGGAAGATATGCAACGTCATAACAATAATTGAAGAGCGTTTAAAGATTATTTAAATGAAGACTTATTTGAATTTGTGCTTCAATTTATTTTCTATTATTGTATTTTTATTGAATGTTAAATTTATTTTGATGCTACTTTTTTAAAATTAATTTATTTCATTTTTATCTTCTTATAATTTGAGTAGACTTTTCATTAATATGATTTATATAAATTCAAATTATGGAACAAGGACATTTTAGTCATAATCTCTTTTTCATATGTTAAAATCAAATTATTCATATAACTATCTTGCCGAACGTGCATGAAATAAAATGAAATAGTAGTTTATTCTCAATTCCTTTATTCTTCTATTCCATGTGTCGTCGTACGGAGCCATAGTGATTTAATCCAATACAGGAATGAAATCTTGGCATCCTATGTCATCACGTCTCAAAAGCTAAATCGTGTCACTCTTTGAATTTAGGATTTAGCAAAATAGAGGATTTAGGAACAGAATTCCTCAAAATACAACAAATCAAACATTCCTTATGTAGTGGGATGATACTGAAATTCTATAAAATATTAAATGGGAATAATACTGAAATTTTAATTTTTGAGAGGGTGTGAATTATTCAAAGCACTTCACCTTTACATCAAACTAGCCGTTAGAGACTGGTGCTCGCAAAGGGACCACCATTCGTCAGTGATATTTCTGTTCACAATTGGACCAGGCATTTAATGTACACCATTATATTCTAGCAAAGATAAGCAGGTTTGTTGTAGATACGATCTAGCGAATACGGAATGTACCATGTCTGGACGGAGAAACTAAAGGATTAAACTTGGTAACTCAATTGTACAAAGAAATGTTAGATTAATCTCGATCTTAAAAAATATATCCTGGTTTCGTCAATGGATCTGTTTCAGATAATTGTTGTGAACCAAGAAAGAAAATATCTATATCACAGAGAAACTATCATGAACCAGATCCTTCCAAATATTTGGAAGAATTTATAGGATTTCATTCCACTACTGATAAACCGTCTTCTTAAGAGCATCCCATGTTTTCTCGTTTCTTTCGAGAAAAACGGAGGAAATACTATTTTTACTCCCTCCCTCTCTCTCTCTCTCTCTCTCTGAAGAAAAAAGGCTCAATATTGTTGCAAATTTGAAGAAAAAAACTCGAATTAGAAGATGTTGATCTTCACAGAAGGATTGGACGAGACTGCTATCCAGTGGGTTAAGCAGGTATGAGTATTTTCCTTTGTGATTCTTTTCCAGCTCGAAATCACTTCTTTTAGCTGTTTTCAGAAAAATCAGAACTGGGTTTTGAATCACTGTGCGAGCGATTTTTTTTTACTTGAGTGTCAAAACAGTTACTCTCAATCCTATTCTTTCGAACAATCAGATGCTTAATAGGGCTAATTTCACAAATCTAAACAGAACTATCAAACAATTAATTTTATATAAAAACCTGAATCTCAATTTCCCCCCTTTTATAAATCAACAGGGATCCGAAATCGAATCAAATCAACAACAACAACAAAATCGATCTCCAATCAGCACCACCCCATCCAAATCCAAACCCGTAAAATCTCTCCTGGACCCGGTCTACAGCACGCGCTCTTCCGCCTATTTCTCCCCCAAATTACACCTACAAAGCAGCAAGTACTGCTCCAGCATCTATCTTTCAGATGAAGAAGAAGAAGAAGAAGAAAGCGTGGGATCTGTTTCATACACGAGTCATGATGACTCAGCAAATAATGGAGAGGAAGAAGAAGAGGAGATGCTCTCCAGTGAGAGTAATGCTTCAAGTTTGAATTCGGTCAGTGGACCGGTCAGGACCGGAGGGCTGGTGAGAGGCAAATCTAAGGAGAATTTACGAGTCGATTTGGGCGGAATTACGGTATGAAATATTTTCATTTTTAATACATTTTTGAAATTGTTGTTAGGTTAAGCTTTTATGATAATTTTTTATTGCATAACATTTTGTTTATTGATTTGGATTTGGCATTTTTAATTCGTTTCTGACATGTTATTTTGTGTTTGTTTGAATTGTTCACAAAAACATAATTTTTTTGTATTTTTAATAAATTCCGTAAAAAATGCCAAATCAAAGCGTCATTAAATCTCTCTTTCTTGTTAATTATGGTATGAAATGTTTTATTTTTAGTTTGTTTTTGAAATTGTTAGGTTGAATTTTTTGATGAGTTTTTTTTTTTTTTGGATAATGTAGAGTTGTTATCCAGTTGATGATTATGCGCCAGCAAGTGCACCGCCAAGTGCTCCACCGATTTTAGGAACTGGAGATGTCATGTTCTCTCTTAATGGAGATGGTAAGTGAATATAAACATAATTTTTTATTTTTAATAAATTCAGTGAAAAATTCGGAAATTAATCAATGCCTCATTATATGTCTCTTTATGGTTAATTTTGGAATTTTTGGGAGAAATGAATATTGAATTGGAGTAGTTTTTGGGTTTTGAAGGGGTAATTTTGTAATATTTGTTGAAGAAAGACTTGAATTATTATTCTTTAATACAGGGGAAAATCAGAAGTTTTACTCAGAGTTCGAAATTCACAAAGAACATAAGGAGCTTTTCGATGAGCACCGCATGAGGTAATTAAATTTTAAAACTTTCAAGGTTATTAATGCAAAGTAGTGATGCAACTTTCATTATTCATTTACTTTCTATATTATAGTGCTGAGCAGAATTACATTCCTACAAACACAACTCAGTTTCCTGCTTATACAACCAGGTTCCTTTTTTTGTTTCTTTCTTATTTTTACATTTATTAAGATTTTGTGGATTTTCTCAATTAATTATATATTTACAATATTTTTATATTTAATATTAATCTCCAAATTTTTATTTCAGTGCACAAAATACTTGCCAGAGCGAACTTGCAGCCCAAGTTCCAGCCTATACAACAAGGTACACTTTTACTTCTTTTTTAAACAATGCTTTATTTTTTTTTTCAAATAGTTTTTTTGCACAAGTTATATTATGTCAAGAAACTAATATTTTTTTTATGATATAGTGTGCAAAATGCGTGGGAAAGTATGGTGGCTTATGAGGCATGCAACCGTCTTTGTATGAATGCATATAATAATAATAATGATAATAAAGATTGCATGCAAATTTATGAGTTTTTACAAGATGATTGCCTTCTTCTTAGAAATTCTTTTGGGTATTCCATTCTTTCACTGTATTAATTTAACATTTCAAATTATTTTATACTTTATATTTTGTTGAAATTTTGATGTGTATTTATTTATCTGAACAGCATACAAAACTACTTGCTGCAACCAAAAGGTCAAAAATTATATAATAATAATAATGATAATTATGAAAAGGAGGCATCTCGCAATGTAAAAGGAAGAAAAATTATAGAAAAAGTCGAAGTTGAAGGTACAAATATTCTCAATATACTTTCATCTTATAAAATCATGCATTTAAATATATTTCATGAATTAGAATATGAATGAAATTTATCTTTTTTTGTTTTAACAGTGAAAAAGGTGCGAATAATATCTCACAAATCGAAACTTGCTAGAACCGGTTCTCTAAGGTCGATGTATGCACAAATGGGATATAAATATGTGAAAAACGTGACAAATTTGGTAAAAAATCAAATAAATCAAATTAGTCAAATAAGCAGCAAGTCTTCTTTTTATAGTACTGCTGGCTCTACCATCTCACCAGAAGGTTTATTTTTTTGAAAAATTAATTAATTATTTATGTCTATTTTTGAATATTTTTTATTTGGATTATATTAATATTTAAAATTTTTTGAATGTTCTTTAAGAATCGCATGAGTGTTTATTGGGTCTGAAAAGCGATCCAAAATCTACAACAAAGGTTTTATATCCTGGATCTGGTGACTCACACTGCTTGTAAGAAATTATCAAACAAAATATAAAAAATGTTTTTAAAAATATTGAGAAAAATGAGTATATTTCAATTATTTAACATTTAATTTTTTTCCTTTTTTACAGCTATCCGGAAAATAATTTGGATGAAATATATCTGGAAATTCAGAGCTATAACGGCACTACACTTGGCCGTACCGCAATTCCAGTCTCGTCTTTTTCTGAGAGCAATGTAATAATTAATTTATATTTTTTTATTCTCACTAATAAATATGAAAACTTTATTTATTTTTTAAACTTGCGATTTTAATAAAAATGCAGGGGTGTTAATTTATATTTTTTATTCTCACTGATAAATATGAAAACTTTATTTGTTTTTTAAATTTGCGATTTTAATAAAAATGCAGGGGCAGATTGTAATGTGGCATCCTATATCTCTAGACGATTTTGGTTCAGTCGGAAAAGTTCAAGTATCATTTAATATTTCGATCTCTTCTGAAAATATCGGTTTTTCCAAGGTCTTTTTCACAAACATCTTTATTTCATTTCCAAAATTAGAAATTCACAGATCAAAATAAATTTTTATATTATATTATTTTATTTATTTATTTATTTATTTATTTTTGAGAATATAGATGGTTCAAGGCGCACCAGCAGTAGAAACGCAAATATACGATATAGTTCTAGAAGCAGCAATGAGAGTTCAGAATTTCAACACAAAAAATCTTTTAATAAAAGGATCTTGGAATTGGCTTTTGAACGAGTTCAGCTCCTTTTATGACGTGTCAGAACCTTACAAAACCCTACGGTAAATAAAAATAAATAAATAAATAAAAAGGAGAATTCATCATATGAGTTATTATATTTTATTCTGAATTTTTTGAAACTTTATATATAGGTATTTGTCTCATGTAATGCAAGTAGCCGTACCGACAAAAAACTGCTTGGACTTGATACAGGAACTTCTCGTACCAGTATTAAATGCTCATGCAGAACTAAAACTAACTCGCCAAGAGGTAATAAACAAACAAAACAAACAAACAAATAAACAAACAAAAATTAATCATATTAACATTTTTCTTCTTTTTTAACACAGAAAAGCATACTGATAGACTGTGAGGAAAAAATCAAGAAGCTCCTCACCAAAACCTTCGAGAATTACAAATCGCTGGACGAAAACTCTCTGACAGGTTTGACTTTGACCGAGCTTGGTCAAAGTCAAAGTCAAATCGTTGACCGAGCGGCCCCCGCCTTATCGCCAGCTGTCAGGTTGTTCTGCCTGTTACATGACGTTCTTTCTCCTGCTGCTCAGGACTTGCTCAGACAATATTTACAGGTCAGCCCCTCAAAATGTTAAAAATTGTAAATATGGTAAATAATTTTCATTAATATTTATTTTTTTGTAAAAAAGTCCCTGCGTTATGTCTAAATTGAAAAAAGCCCCTCGATTATTGGAAATTACAAAAGAGGAGCCCCTGCAGTATTGCTAAAATAAAAAAAAAACTCCCTACCATTAACTTTAATAGTTTTTAATCACTTGAAAATTATTTTTTAAATATTGGTTAATATTTCTCTTTTAGAAAAATATTTACAATTTAAGCATAATGCAAGGGCTTTTTTGCGAATTCCGTTTATTTTATTTTATTTATTTTATTGTAGAATGCGGTTGAAAAGAGATGTAGGAGACATATGTTGGAAACGGAAGAATTTGCTTCTTGCGATACTCTTTTGACCGATACGATTTCTGCTTCTACGGCTTATTTAAAAATGAAGAATTTATGCCTGGTTTTGTGCAAGGAAATAGAAGCGGATATTAAAATCCACAATCAGAACATTTTCCCAAGGTAAAATCCCTTCACATTAACCAAATCAATTTATTTATTTATCTTCATATTCAAATTCAATTTTCATTCACATTCATATTCAAATTCAATTTTTGCAATTTCAATTTTTATGCACATTCATATTCATATTCATGTTTAATGTTTTATATTTAATTATATAATTATTTAATTGTTTGTATTTTGTGTTTGGTTAGTTCGGTGGATTTGCCGAAAATAGCAGCTTGTGTGTACAGTGTGGAGCTAAGTAAGAAAATAAGACGATTTCTGACAGCCTGTCCGCCTTCTCGTCCTTTTCCTCACGTCCTTCAGCTCTTAATCTCAGCCGTCGATTTTGAGAAGGATCTCATCAACTGGAATCTCAGGTCGGTTTTCCTCTTTCTTTTTTGAAAAAATAATAAATATTGTGTTGTTGCTTGATTAATGGATGTTAGATATGTGTTTTAATTTCTTTGATGGATTATTGGTTTAATTAGGGCTGTAAATGGACTGGTTGCAAGAGAGTTGTTTGACGGATATGTCGTTAATTGGATTGAAGACACGAGATTAAATCTCCTTGAGCTTTGCAAGACTCAAGTACCACTCTTTTTCTCTCTCTCTCTTTCATGATAATATTACCAGTAATATAAATTATATAATTAGTTAATTAATTAATTAATTAATTTTGTGTAGTTGCCGTATATGGAAGTACCAAAAGTAGCGCCCGTTTCGCCTTATGTTGAACATATATATGAGCAAATCAGAGAAGCGATTAATGAATACGAAATCATTATTAAAAGATGGCCACAGTACTTGGTCCTTCTAGAATCCGTAAGATTAAATAATATATTTTTCTAACTTTTTCCAACTGGAGATCTCCATTATCTAGATTTCTAACAAGATTTTTTTTTTTTTTTTTTTGATGAATTGATTATTCAGGCTGTGGCTGATGTGGAAAGGAGTATAATATTATTACTAGAGAAACAATACAGAGAGAGTCTCGCACCTCTAAGAGATGGAATTCAGAAAACCCTAGAAAATAACGTGAAGAAAATCGGAAATACCCTAAACGGAATTTTATTCACAAACCCTAATCAAGAAAGAGAATCTATTTCTTCCACTTACATTATTCCACCTCAAGTAAGCATTTAATAATATTTCATATTCTCATCTTTCATAAATAAACAAATAAATAAAATAATGTGTGTGATTTAATTATTTATTTGATTTTTCAGTTGGGGACATTTATGAACAGTCTTAAGAGAATTATGGACGTGTTGCATAATAGAATTGAAGAAATGATGAGACCATGGGCCCACTTTATGACATTAAATGACCAAATTGCCCCTTTCGGCGAAAACTTAGATTCTATAAGCGTGATGCTCAGAAAGCGGTACAAGAAATATCTCCAATCCATCGTCAAAAAATTACTAAACAATGTAAGTCTTAAAATTCTTTCTTTTCTGAGGGTATATATGTAAATTTGTATGCTATTAATAATATGTTTTTTTGTTTTTTTTAGATGAATGTGAATAGGAATACGAGGCTTAAGGTGATACTAGAAGAGACGAAGGAATCGGAGAGTGAGAGTGAGATTAGAGAGAGAATGCAGCCTCTCTCTCTACAAGTTTCATTATCAATTCAGAATTTGCATAAAGTCTTTTGCACTGCGATTTTTATCGACATGTGTCGCGATTTTTGGGATCGGTTTGGTCAGGTATGCTAGAGAAGAAGAATACTAATTTCTTGTGTTTTTTATAATCATGCGAAATAATTATTTTACGTTTTAGTCCTTATTTGTATGATTTTTTTTTTTTAATTTTGATAATTTCGTGCAGATTGTGATGAAATTTCTGGAGAGCAAGAAAGAGAACGGAACTTCGTACAAGGGATCGAGCATTGCATTAGAGGTAAAACTAATAAAAAATAATAAAAAGAGTTTATTTAGACATACAAATATTAAAATAAAATGTCTATTTTTGGTGCAGATAATTGAAGTGTTATTTACGTCTGAAATGCAAAGATATGTCGGAAATGCACTTCAAGAAGTTGATTTGCACCCGCCTCGATCTGTTTCTGACGCACGATCAATCCTTTGCTAAAAATTAAATATTTATGATTTTTTATTTTTATTTTTATGTTTATATATCTGCTAAATTAAATATTTAGTATTTATTATTTTTTATATTTATTTTGATTTTGATTTTGCATTTTATGATGTCTTAGTTACATTGGAAAAGTAATTTGTGTAAATTGAGGAATATTTATAATAACTTTAATATAAATTTTATTCTCTAATTATCAATCTGCGGGCCATTTTTATATTAATTAATTGTGCTTTTGATGGGTTAACTAACTTTTGCTTTGTCCAAAGTTTGGAAAATATCTTCAAATATCTTTTTCATAATCCCCATCTTAAGTTGAAATAATGTGACATGACAGAGACAGAACAATAATGTTAGGATTTTTTCTTTAATATGAGAAGACTGTGATTCACAAAAAAAGAAATATAGTTTTACTGATCTGAAGTTAATTGTTTATATTGTCAGATTAACATACAAGCAATAATATTAATTAGCCTGAATAATTATAATCCAAATTGTTACAAGTAACTATGCATTATATTACATTTTCGAAATTATATACTTTTCTTTGAAGCAACCTGTGAGCTGAAGATATATTTAGTTTTTATTTTAATATTTTTATGATGGACATAGATTGGATTTTGTAAATCACTGTTTATGGCACATAGATTGGATTTTTATAATTTTATCCAGTTTGACACTGGATTTTTTATATAATTTTTAATTATCTATCTGTGGGCCAGCTGTAAATTAATTTTGCTTTTGATTGGTTAACCAACTTTTGCTTTTGTTTGTCCAAATTAAGTCTTGAAATATCTTGAAATATCTCTCAGTCATAATCCCCTCTTATATTGAAATATGACATGATATACACAATACAACAACATATGAAGACTTTCCCTTAGATATAAGAAGACCTTTAAATAGACAGAACAACAACATATTAAGACTTTCCCTTAACTATAAGAAGACTTAACAAAAACATTAGGAAATTCATTTTACTGAACTGAACTCAATTCTCTATATTGTCAGATTAACATATAATCAATTAAATTATTGAGCTCTTAGTTGAGCCTGAATAATTATAATCATCATATAACAAAAATCATTACAAGTATATAACCATGCATTATATTTATTATATTACATTTCCCGAACTATATATCTTTCTTTGAATCAGCTGTGAGCTGAAGCTTAATATACAAAACTAAAAAAAAGAAGGAAAAACTCATTATTCTGATACAGAACCAAAACTAGATTTATCTAGATAAGATTCTAAGAAAGATAAGTACCACACAAACCCGACCCGTTAGCAAAACATCCGCCACACGCACAACCTTTTCCTCCCACAAAAACAGGTCCATTTCTTTTTCTTTTCGGGTCCGGATCGGTCCACGATTCCTCGCCCGACCCGAATATTAGCATCGTTACGATTCCAAGCCACATCATCACCACACAGAATATCACGTCGTTTCCTACATGCGACTCAAACTCCATATTACTCTCTCTCTCTCTAGAGCTCTCTCTCTCTCTCTCTCTTAGAGTTGATTAGTGCCTTTTCTCTTTGTCTCTCAAAACAAATGTATAATATTTATAGAGGAACTAGGAAGAAAGAAAACAAGGTCTTGAGAGGGAATTTCCACTTTGCATCAAAAAGTACCCAATCACTTCATACGAAGAATAGTCTAATATAAAACCCGATAATTAATTGGACTCAGCTCAACATAGCAAACCTGCACCCGTTATGGGCTTTGTTAAAACATTAATTTATATTCATTTCATACTGGTTTTCTTATCGGATCTGCATGTGGATGGTATAAAGGATTTGGTCGAATGTCATTTTCAAAGAAGAACACTCAACCACTTAAGACGCCTATCAATGGTGCACTAATTGGTGCAGGTGGCTTGTTATAGCTTTATACACTCTCTCCAGTTCCACATGTTCTATCTAAATTCTTGTATTGTCTAATTGGGCATACAGCTTGCTAATTTTGGATTAAATGGAGAGGAGAAGAATAAGATAAAGTAGAATATTGGTAATAGAAAACAATACAATTGCCTTGTTGGTAGGGTGCCACAGTATTATATTATAAAACATTTGTTTGGGTAAGATGCCTGATAAATATTAATTATTAATAAATATATCAAACGTGTGTTATTGGTATTAGTTCATTCAATTGAAAAATGCAATAAAATGTCAAATTCCTTACTTAAAATCTAATCAAAAGAATCTGAAACTAATTAAGAAACAACAAGTTCAATTTGGTTAAATGAAAGAAAGTTTGCTTTAATTCTTAGCCTCCAAATAAAAAGGCAGCAGCCTGCTCTTCATTTCCTTTGAACATTTCAAGCGCGTATTTCACTGAATCTCTGTCAAACCCTAATTCCATCAGCTTTTTTATTTTCGCCTCATTATCATTTACCTGTTTTTTAAAAGAAAATATTACGATTATTGTCATACAATTATTTTGATTAAATTAAATTCTGCAAAAATACTTTCAAAATAGTTGACTCACAGGTGAAGGACCAACAGCTGGAGTTCCTATAAACAGCAAAAAAAAACGAAAAAAAAAATTAGTACATTTTCATTTTAAAACTGTAAATTTAACTTTAACAAAAATAAAATAAAATAAAAAACTAACCAGTGGAACGAACTGGAGAGGGCGGTACAGAACCTCTCTCTCTTGCCGCTGACGATTCCTATAATTATAAAATATTCATTTTAATTAAAAATAAAAAAAGAATAAAATGTAATATTATTTATTTGAACTTACTGCAGCTGATCCTTGAGCAAGAGTGGAAGCTTGTTTCGCTCCGTCAAGAATATGTGAAGGAATATCCTTTTCTGTAATAAAAAAACATAAAACACAAAAAAATATACCATTAAATTAACTGTATTTAATTCATTAAAATAAAAATAAAAAATATTACCTTGCAAAAATGGCACAGAGACTTCACCTCCTCCAACCCTCAAGACGTTATCCTTTAAATCAATTATACACTGAAAAATATATAAAAAAAAAATTAATTAATCAACAAATATTAAAGCAAATAAATTCTAACAAATCATATAATATTATATAATATAATATTGACCTGATGTTTACGCAACATATCAAGTCCAAAAAGGAATTCCATGTTTGGTGCATCCAATACAGTGAAAGAACACGGATAAAATTGCTGCCCAATCTACATTATATAATTTTACAAGGTTATATACACAAAATGCCAAAATAAAACGAAAAAATAATAATTAAATAAATAAATAAATAAAGAGTACTTTAAGTGGAGCGACATGAATACGACCAAGTATCTCTGACTGACCAACACCAACAGCTACACCTCTGTATCTCTGATCCAATAATCTCAACAATCTATAAAAAACATTTAGTAAATATTAATAATAATAAAAATATTAATATTTAATAGGAGTTTAAGTATATGAAAAATGAGTGTATAAATTATATACCCGCATCGTTCCGCGCAGCTTTTGGAAATAATTGTGGATTGGGCCCCACTGTCAACAAAGGCCTGAATTATTATTAAAACAAAATATTAAGTTAAGTTCATTTTTATAAAATATTAATTTCAAAAATAAAATATAGATAATTATTATTAAGTTTTTTTAGTTTTATACCTTGAGAGGTACACCGTTGACTTCCATATCCACGTATAACATAACCTTTATAGTACAAGAATAAATTATAAAATATAAAAAGAAAATTTTGGACTATAAATTCAAATTTTATATAAGATAAAAAATATTTATATGAGATAAAAAAAAAAGTATTTACCACTCGAGCAAATGCTTCAGGATTATGTTCCAAAGCTGCCTCCCAATTTTCATCAATTCCTTTCTGCATTTTAAATTATATTTCCTCAATATATTTCTAATGAATCATAAATATTAAATACCATTCTGATATTTTCTACATACAATAAAATTTATCATTAAAGAAAAGTATATAAAATAATAAAAAATAATAAAAAACAAAACCTGTCTAATGGCTGCTTCAATTTTCTTCTGAGCTTCAATATCAAATGGATCAGCCGTCAACAAAGCCTAACAAAAATACAAAAATGTAAGTTAAATTGCACGTAAAATATTTTAATTTAGGTAAACTATATTTTTAATATTTATTACAAGTTCTTCTTCCTGCTTTCTACGCATTTCGAGGCGTTGCTGGTGGCGTGACCGTAATATATTCTGAAGCACATTCATATCCTCTCCCAAAATAGCCTGTGCTAATTGAGGATCATTCTAAAAAAGGAAATAAAAAGGTATAAATTAATTACTAAATTCAATTATGAATGAATTTTAATTGAATTTTGAAAGAAAAGAAAGGAAATAATTGATTGCCTGAAGGAGCTGAGCCATGATTTGAGAATCACGTTTGATGTGCTGTTGAAAAGCTTGAGGATTCACAGCCGATCCATCCGTGTTTATTCTCAATTGGTCTGGCGATAATCTGAAAATTGTCAGTTTAGATGAAAATTAATAGATCCAATTAGGTTCTGAGTATGAAATTATATTGGAATTGACTGCATTGTGAAATAAAGAGAAAATTGGGGGAAAAGAAGGATTTTACGAGTCGGAAATTGAAAGCATGGTGATTAAATCGCCGTCTCTGACTCCCAAAGAGCTCAAAAGATCTGAATTTTTCATCTCTTTTCCATTGAAATGCAATTGCTGCTGCTGTATGGTCACTTTTATCTACCAAAAAAATACAGAAAAAAGTAAATATATATTACAGTAAATAATAACTCAGATCACACATTTTTTTCATCTTTTTCTGGAAAGAATGAAAATTTACCTCGACTTCCAGTAAAGCCTTCACATTCTCCACCTAAAAACCAAAATTAACAACAAAAAACTAACCAAAATACAGAATTTCAACGAGATAAAAAAAAGTTGCGAATAAATGAAGGAATTGAGGTAAAAACAGTACGGATTCCTCCGGCTCGACGTCCAGCTGAATGAACTGCTCGTCGGAAGTCATCACGGTGATCTTCATCTCGTCTTTCTCAGTCGGATCAGACGGAATCGAGCTTCGATTTGGAGAATTTTCCGAATTGGTTTTGCTTGTAGAGTAAGCAGGCAAGATGGAGAAAGAGACCACTTTCTACTTTCACTCGTCTTCTTTATTTACTACAGTGTTTCAAATCCTGGATTTTACCAAAAGCGGGAAATGAAATCCCGTTTTATCAAAACGAGGAATTTGATTCCTGATTGCTTGGATCCCGTTTTATACCTGAAGAGCTTCAACACAACAGCTCGTTTTGATAATTCATTTAGTGATGAACGAAAAAAAATAGAATCAGAGAAATTGGATTTGGTTGTTTTTTCATTTGGAAGCAATATGTGATGCGCATTTCTGGCTGAAAGTTACCGACACAATGAATGATCTTTTTTACTAACAACAATACTTATATTCCATCATGCCATGAGTTGCATTTTGTGTACTTGGAGTTCTAGATGAAGGATGAATCAGATAATTGAAATCCCTCTCTGCTGACGATTCATCCTTGTTGAACAGCAAGTCGTTATGCAGAGAGCAGAGACCAACGCAGCAATTAATTGTCAAATGGAAATATTGTGCAAAGCACAATTTGTGATCGTTGTTAGATGCAGCATCTCTTTATGGGATTTATAATTAGGGCTGTCAATGGATCTCTAAAATCCGATAATCCGATCCGAATCCGCATGAATGGATTCGCATCTGGATCGTAAAAATGTACCCGAAAACAAAATGGATCCGCAAGATTCGTTAGTTTATCGGGTTTGAATTCGGATCTAATAAGATCCGAATCCGAAACCCGATATGAATCCGATAACTCATAATTAGATATACATATTATAAGTTGATATATATAGTAAAAAATATATACCATTTATTTGTTACTTTTATGGTTGCATAACTTAGGAAACAAGAAAAAAAAAAAAAAAAAATATATCAATGAGCATAATAGATAAAAACTCACCATGATTCACATAACAAATATGACACATAAAATGCTCAAATATAAATATTAAGTTTACATGTTAGCCTTAAAATTACTTCTTATTTTCTAATAAATTATGTTAACAAACGAGAGCGTAAGAATATTTTTCATCCAAAATTTTCATTAATTGTGGAGCATGAAGAAGATGATGACAGGTATTATATAATTTTCTTTGCGATCCAATGAATTGACCTGAATTTTATGAAAGAAGATGAATAAAAATAAGTTTAGAAGATGAATAAAGATCACGTAAAAGGTATAACTTTTATATATTTAAAAACAGATAATATATTTGTTTAGTATCTTTTTTATTTATTATTATGAACTCATTTATTTATTCTTAATAAATTCATCTCGGAATAATATTGTTGAAGCTTCTTCTACCATGTCTTCGGCAGTGCAATTTGATTCAAAGATTGATGGGTGTTTTATTGATCTCTTCTGAAATGCATTATTATTTCATTATTTAGAAATATTTCATGACTTTATAATAATTTACTCATGTAACGTAATTTTATTTTGTATTAGAATATTATGTACGATTATAAGGTATATTAGATAAATTTTATGGTAACTTTATGGTTTATGTTATGGTGATTATTTTTTATATACTCATGTTTAAATTATGTTTAAAATTTCATAATAGGATCCGAAACCCGATCCGAAACCCGTTAGCTAATGGATTTGGATCTGCATATGGATCTTAATTTTCTTAATGAATTTGGATCCGCATATGAATCTTCTAAACTTCAAATGGATTTGGGTTTGGATACTGTATGGATCCGATCCGAATCCGATCCATTGACAGCCCTATTATAATTCAGAAATAGACATAATTAACGGATTCGAAACCAAGAGCGGAATGAAGTTTGTGATGGAGAAATGAAGGAATTCAGCAAGTTTGCTTCTTGCGTGTGTTATAACTGAAGTTCAACCTCAGGCAGAGAAAGGAATACAATAGTCAAATGTACTATAGGATTCTTTTCAACAATGGTGTGATTGAAAAATGAATTGTTCCATCATGAAGGGCATTTTGGTGTCTTTTCATTGAAAATTTTTCTGTGTGTTAATTGATAATTACTGTGTTATTGCTTTTATGAATATCTGGTATTAGTTGGTAATTGTTGTCAATACTTTTATGAGTGTTCAGTTTTTCATTTTTGACGAAGAAATTTTTTATTTATTGTAAGACAAAAAAAGTTCGCACTTTATTTTATTGAAATCTCCACAGAAGATGATAGTTTGGTTTTAAAACATAGCTGGAATATAATAATCATATTTTGCTTGCAAAAGACTCATGGAAGTCTCAGATTTATTCCAGAAAATGAGTACTTGAACTCAGCCAAATATGTACTGTATAGTTTAGCTTCATATGATCTAAACAAATCTTACATAAAAATATTATTAATAACTTATTAAAGCATCTCAAATAGATTTTAAGCACTACATAAGAATAACAAACAATAACAACAATATTTCATCTAAAGTTGCGGAGGTTTGAGAGAAGAGGAGATTCGTAAGCAGAGAGAGAATATTGTGATCTCAAAAATTTCAATCTATGTAAGAACATCATTTCTGCAATTATTTCTTTCCAAAAATGAAATGATTTATTTCTTTCTAAAAGAGAGAAATAACAGAGAATGGAGAGAATGATTTATTTCTAAAACAGGGGGCGAAGGGATGGCTAACGGAGAAACTAGAATTAACAGACCATTTCGATTTAATCGTGCATGATTAATCATGATTTTGATCCAACAGTGGTAGAGATGGTTGGGCACGATTTCTTCCCCCACGCGGTTGGGTATGATCCGCTCCCATAAGGAAAATTTTGAAATTATCGTCACATTTATTACCCATATATATACTATTTGAAAATCCGTTAAGAGTAAATTTTTTCATTTTTTTAATATCTTGGCCATGCTCATACAAAACTAAGTTCCCAGGGAATTTTCCGATGTCAACATCATTTCTTTCATCCCGACTCCAAGGATACAAAATGCATCCTAGAAGTATTCTTAATTAAAAAAGATCTTTAATTGTGAAAGTAATTTTGAGCACGAAATGAGCATCAAAGATTATTGAACGATATTGGTTTCAAACGAAAAAACATCAAATCTAATTTCCCTAATTCCATTTTTTTGTGCATCACTCAATTTGTGTATTATAAAAATGAGTTGTTGAAGCTCTTCGGGTATAGAACCACTAGGTTTGCGTATAGCGGTCTAAATTGAAAAAAAAAGATAATTAAAATGTTCATAAAACTCAAATATAAAAACCCAAATTAACGGAAAAAAAAAGTCGCAAAAACTTAGCACTACAAGTGTATTTACATCATTATCAAAATTACAAAGGTATGCTTGTATTTATAGAATAATAGAATTTTGTGTTTCCAAATAAGAGTGAAGGAATGAATATTTTTTGCATTTGATTTCTATTGTTGTATTTTTTTTTCCTTTTTAAAAAGATATATCTTAGATATTAGAGAGATATTTATACATGTTCGATTTGGTTCATTTCAAAAAGATTTATTCCTTTTTCCTTGATAGCAAAAAGATATTTTTCCTATTCTTTTCCCTTTTTGAAACTATTTATAGAAATAATTCATGTATATTCTTTTGCGGCTTTGCCCTTAATATTTTGACAAAGTTGCCTTCATTGTATGTAAGTCAGAATAATAATACAGTTAATATTACAGTTACTCTTTAAACTTAAACATAAAACAGTTAAGTTTTAACAAATGACAGAAGTCACAGAACAGAAGCTTATAATTTATTTCATGATGAATCACACAACATCAATAATTCCTTACAATAATTAGAAAAAAAGGAAGAAAATATCCTCTATTAAATCTACATAAAAATTGTAAAGCTTGTAATTAAATTTTTATCCATTGATCTTCACAACCAAAGGACTTCTCACATAATGCTTTCCATCAGACCAAGTGAGGCTTCCAAATACATAATCTGACATTATCGTGCCATTATTTATCTTATTAAACTTGATTTTAAACTTCTTTTCTTCTCCCACATTTTCAAACTTCAAAAACTTGGGTTTAACTGTGACTCGAACTCCGGTTGGGCTCACGACTCGAGCCGTATATGTGCCAGGCTGACCCACATTTTTCACCGTGCGAGAGACTCTCACCGAACTTGTAAAATTCGTAATGGTAATTGATGGATAATTTAAATCTTCAAATTTTAGAGGTTTTGAAGGGCATTTGTAAGGATTGGTTTCAAACATTGCGAATTGAGTCGAATTGTAACCAATAGCGCAAATGAAGTTCAAATAATCGGTTATTGTTAGGTCATAGACTAAACCTGGATCCATTGCCCCGTTTGGATTGACATGACCCGATCCATAACTAAATGGATTAGCGGTTACAAATGATGAGTTTAGTATATTCTCTCCCACGTTATCCATAGTTGTTGCTGCAAAATAAAAATAAAAAAAATATATTAGAAAATAAGGAACATATTTCATAAAATATAAAATTGGAATAAAAAATCAACCAACCACTAGTCATTATTGCAGATTTAATAGCAGCGGGGCTCCAATTAGGATGTAGACTTTTGAGAAGGCCGATTACACCTGATATATGTGGGCATGCCATAGACGTGCCAGAGACAGAATTATATGATACACGTCTTTTATCAAATGCTAGGCTGGTCGGAGCCGATGCTCTTGTGTATGCTGCTATTACACTGACACCTGGCGCCGTAATGTCCGGCTTTAACAAAAAATAAAACAATGAAATAGATTATGTACAATGCAATTTGAAGAAATTTGAGGGGGTTGTTGAGAAATCGACGAACTTTTAGTATGTCAGGTGTGATTGTGTTTGGTCCTTGAGACGAAAATGCTGCCATGAATGGAGCCGGTTTTGTGTTGAGCTGAGTCGCCGGCTTTGTTATGAATCCAACTGCAGACCTATATATCAAACATCATAGCATAATTTTGTGGTCATTGTTACATACATCTTGATATATATATGATTAAATTCCTAATACATTTATATTTTTTTTACTATTTATAGTTCAATTTCTTCTTCAGAAGTAATTGCAATATTCAGTAACATCTTACTGAGTGGAATTGAGGTAAGAAAACAGAATAAGGCCATCAGAATAGGTGATGTGAGTGGCGGGAAGAACATGCGCATCGGCAATTAATTCATTTCCGGTTGTGTAATCATTGGCTAAAACCATGCCGACTCCACCGGCTTGCAAAACAACCTCGCCCTTTTCGACTCGAGCATTCACTCCTCTTAAACAGGCTACTATTTTCCCCCTAACCTTCTCTGGATCCAATGATCCAAGAAAACATAGCTCACTACATTCACCAAAAATGAAACAAATAAATGAATAAAAGCATGTTTTAATAAAATTACAAAATGAAATTAGAGTTGATATATCTTACGCATCATGTGCAGATCGATTGGCGGCTTGGGCATTGATCGAGCTTATCATCGGGTAGAGTTTGCATCCGGATAAACTTGTAGATGAAAGACTTTCTCCCTATAAATGAATTATTGTTTACAGCTAATAGATATCATTATAGAAAAACTTCAAATAATAGCATAATGTAACTCATGATGACAAATCAACATTCCAAAATTATTAACTTAATACAATATCATACCACTCAATATGCAAAAATGAGAAAAGAGAAAGAAAAGTAACAACCTTAAGCCTCATGTTTCCAAACAAAACATAGGCCGGAAACTCCCTGTCCATCGTGCTAGCAGCCACGGTAAAAATCCAAGGTGGCAAGTTGGAAACTGATCCAGGTTGAGGGCCAGAGTTACCTGCCGAGCAAACGACTGTTATTCCGTGCTTGACTGCATGGAACGATCCAATCGCGAGTCCATCAGTGAAATAATCCACTGGGGGCCCGCCCAATGATATTGATAAGACGTCAACTCCGTCGTGAATTGCTGCATCGTATGCCGCCAGAATGTCGGCATCATAGCATTCGTTACCATTTATCGGAGGCCAGCATACCTAATAGTAAATTAGCCAAGAAATAATGTGTTACATATGTAAGATGGTTTATATTAAATTATCAACTGAAAGTACATAAATCTTGTGAAACCTTGTAGGACGCGACACGGGCGTGAGGAGACCCGCCTTTGGCGGTACCGTTGCCGTAACCATAGATGCTCACATTTTGCACGAATCGTCCCGCAGCAGTAGAAAGAGTGTGGGAGCCATGGCCATCCAAATCGCGTGGCGTTTGAAACGTTGAGTTCAACAGAATCCCCAACGCGGCCTCATATCCCTTGTTGAAATATCTGGCCCCAATCAACTTCCTACATACATTGAATTGATTTATATACTCCCTCAAATATCAAATTTATTATTTTAATAATTAAAATCTGTCAAATTTGTCCTTCTTAGTTATTAATAATAAATTTATTCATTCGAGAGTTAAAAAAAAGTATGTAAATATTGTCATATTTTCTATTGGGACCATCAAATCAAATTGGAGATTTTATGAAAGTCTAAGATATGGCCTCTCCCAATACTTAATGCACTAGATATATAATGTACATTCATTTATGTAGAGTGTCTTTTTTCGAACGACAATTAACAGGAGCCGTAATCTGTGACTAGATTAATTAGTTGACGCGGCAAGTCAAGGAGCCATCCATGTCTTTTGGGGGCTCCAACTTCAAGTTTAAGAACTCTTCAAGTGTATAAATTCGTTTAATTTTGAATCTTAATATGTTTTCCCAAAAAAATATATATATATATATATATATATATATATATATATATATATATATATATATATATATGAATTTTTATATGTTACCCGACTAAAAAAATGAAGGGATAATATTAAAAGAGTTTTTTAGATTGGACGGATAGGATGAATTTTGAGAAGGTATCAGCTATGAAATATTACCATTTATTAAGTTACCATAATAACTTGAATGGGTAAAATAGTAATTCATCCCCCTCTTTTTCCAATCATGCCTTTGTCTCTCTCCGGTCCATTCCAATCCTTCACTTCACAATATGCCCTTCATAATGAATATATCTTTTTCATCATTAATATATTATTTTTCTATGCCTATATATTATTTTTGTGCTATTGCATCATGGCAGTTATGATATTGGTGCCAATCCAATATTCTTAAATATTTTTTGTGTGATTTCGTTGCTTAAACATTCTTGGTATTTTTGTGGTTATTTTAACATAATTTTGGTTGTTTAGTAAATATTATTTTAATAATTTATTCCTAATATTAGTTTTGAATGTTGAATAAATAATTTTGGGGCACAATACATATGTTTAATATCAATATATATTTCAAGTCATTATATATTTTGAGTATTTATAGATTATCTATTTGTAATGTGGGTATAAATTTCTAATATATTGTTTAGCGCCTTAATATATTGTTTTATGATAGAGATGAGGATAAGAAGAGAGAGGAATTGGAGAGGATGTAATGGAGAAGAGAGACCACAATATGGGAGAAGAGAAAATAAGGAAACGGCTGTTGAGTAATTAATTACTAAGTACCAAAAATACCCCTTTGAATTTAGAGGGTCCAAATTTAATCTATCAGAAAATCTAAAAAAACACTTAGGTACTATAAGAGAACTCATATATATATATATATATATATATATATATATATATATATATAACTATCAGAGATGTAAGAGAGAGAAGATACCTATTGCAAGAGAAAGGAGAATCCAAATTATCTGTCTGGCAGATTCCTCTCCACTTAGAAGGGATGGGCCCAAATCCTTCATCTCTAAAGCTCTCTGATTCTGGCCATACACCTTCCCATCCACACATCATGCATCCAAAACATTCAACAAAAGTCATTGATTAATTGTTTGAACAAAAAAAAGAAAGAAGATATATTTATGATTTTTCAATTTTACAACATAAAAGAGTACATATACAAATGAAAACAATATAAAACCGCTGGTTAGTCTACTGCCCTAAATTCACTGAATCCTGAGTTACCGCCTTCTTAGTTCTTTCATGTGAATTGCGACAAAATGACACGTTAATTAATTATATACACACACCTATTTCAAAAAAATTTATATATACACACACTTTTATGTGATATAAAACCCAAAAATTAACAATACATTAGCACGTTCTGTTTATTCTCCAATTGCAAATATTTGCTATTCACGCGTAGGTCCTTGTTTTCCTGTCTAAATAAATATGACAGGCATCAAATTCAATGATTTCTGTTTTATCTAGAAGATAAATTTATTAAAGGAACCTTTAATAACATCAATCATGTATGTGAGTACCATTTTTATTTAAGATCGATATAAAATTTATAGCAAAATATATAGTTTTATTTCCAAGATATGTTTTGAGTATTAATGTACTTCTTATTGTGTGAATCAACCTTTTTATAACTTTTTTATTCAATAATATTTTAGGATGAACGAAGTCAAACATGTTTTAAATTAGGAATCATCTCAAAATGGAGGAATAATTAGGGCAAAATATGATTTGCATTCCATGATACTTTAGGATGGTCATTGGCCAAAGTCAAATTGAGATGCCATTTAGCCTCGAAACAAATTAGAGAAAAAAAAAATAAAGGAAAAGAAAAAAGGAGAATCGGAGATGCCCTTTTGCATGCTTACCAAAAGGCCTTCTCTTTATGGATAGCCCCCTCCTTTTTGTTGATTTATAACAAAGATACCTTTTAAAGTCAAAATGCTCCAAGGATAAGAAAATCAGAATGTTTTGAAACTCTCTCTATGGCTTAAAACATTATCAATTATGCTTTTTTTAGGAGACAGCAACATGAAGGGGAAATTCTTAAATACAGAATAAAAGATGCTATACATTTTTCTAACAATGTGTTATCGAGTTTATTATGTAAAAAATCTAGAGATGAGCCAATAGTTATCTTATAGAACCATAATTTATGTTGATTTAATGCTTTATACAAACTCATCATGATGTATAAGAACATTAATGAGAAGATCAAATTAGTTCATGAAATTAACCATTTTTTTAGTTCAAAAAGTACGAATGATATGTTTTTTGTACGAAATTGAAGGACCAATGATATGTTATGTATCCTATAATATAAATGTTATAATGCTATTTCAAAAAAAAAAAAAAAAAAATAATATATATATATATATATATATATATATATATATATATATATATCTATATATATATATATATCTATATATATATATATATAAATGTTATAATGAGATAGTTATTCCAAAATATATATAACTTATATAGAAGGATGATTATTGTTATGTGGCTTGTTCTCTTGACAGAAAATGGACCACAAACAATGGTCCTGAGGGTAGTGGAGTGCTCCACTATTGAAACTTGAAAACCACATCAAATTAACTTTTTTCGTTGCAAATTTCAATTTACTCAAAGAAAAAAGAAAATTATTCATTGGAAGTGCATATAGGGCACTCCTAAGTCCTAGTTTCGTTCTCTACATTTTTAATGTATCATAACTAAGATTTTACATATTGAAAATTAAGCCCCCTCAAAACAAAATAAATACTAGAATTTATTTGGTGATAAATTAATTTTTTTACTTCAAAATATTTTTTTTTTGAATATTTACTTCAAAATATTTGATTTCAACTTATTCTTATCAGTAATTCAGTTTCGAGTTCAAAATCCCGACTCAGATAAATAAACAAAAGGATTCCAAACTCTACTTAACATAATAAATATAATAAAAAAAACTGTATAAAACTGGAGAGTTTCCAAAAAAAAAGTGAAGTAAATTTTAAATCCTATTTTTGTTTTGACATATGCATTTGAAACTATGAATTAGACAGGGAAATAAGTAGAAATTCAGGTTGAAATTGCAAATTTCAGAGTACATATTCATGAAACGAAGATGAAGAATTTTCCAAATTCTATGCATGAAATCATCCAAAAATAATGGACAACAATCGTAGGTCACTCTCTATCTGTTGAGTCATAATGGTTATAGATAGTGCCAATTGTCCATTCCATGAGTAGTACTGAACAGGAAAGAACATTAACATCAAGCAACTATATATGCTCTATTTGACTGACTTGGGACATAACAACTACAAGTTGCCCACAGAACATAATTGGTCCCTTGTCAAAAAAAAAAAAAAAGTAAATTGTTGAGACCCTTTAGAAAGACAGATTATAGTTAACCACTCAGTTTTAACTAACAATTCAAAATATTAAAACCAAACATTATGTTAGTATTAGTAGCAATTTATTTGGAACTTATCTCCTCAAATGGCTGTGAGTTAAAGATAACATAAGATGAGAATGAGAAAAATAGTATCATGAAACCGTGCAAGTATTTTAGTTTAGGGCTTTCTCTCATTTCAATATATGAAGATAAACTATGCAATATAGTATATTAAAAAGAGATTATAAAAAACCTTTATGTAAGAATATATCTATTTGCATATACAAACTCATATAATTAAACTTTAAAACATATTGATTTGATTGTTTTTTATTTGATTACCAACAAACTTTAAAAAATCGCAACGCAGCGTTAGACTTCTTTCAGTATTCAATGAAATGACCTGTAAAATTAGAGTGTGATTAGTTACCAGTATCAAGATTTGCAATGATGGTGCCCTCACCGAACTTGGCCTGAGTCCAGAGAGAATTAGTGGGGATCATTCCATCTCTCTCTAGCCCTAAAAATTGCCACGATCTTGTTGTGTGAAGCTTGTATCCTCGATTCGGAAATACTGACACAACGCCTGGATATTCTGCACCAGACAAATCTTCTATCAGTATTACAATCTTCATTTAGTTCCATGTTAAATCAATTTAAACATTATAATTGCTGGCATTTTGTAAGAATATATGTGACATTTTTGATGCATTGGTGCAATATGAACTGTCTGATAAGATCAGTAATGAAATGAAACCAATATACTTGATATTTTCAGAGCTGTATCCTCTTCGAGTATTGCAGCGAAGCCATTGATGTACCGAGTGTAGGAGTAAAATATTGCATCTTGAGCCTCGTTCTTGCTGAATTCCAACCATTTAAAATTCACATTAAATGATATATATTTTATTTCTAGTTATCATATTTTGACAAATTGTGTGGATTTTTGTGTAATTCCTTACTCTCCGAGTATTTCTCCCAATAGCTCGTAGTGAGATTGAGTTACTCTCATGCTCTCCTCTTCCAAAATGTTCTCATTGTAGCTCTGTGCATGCCCGCCGAGATATACAACATATGACTGTATGAGATAATTAAAAAACAGAATTTAGAAAACAAGCCATGATTGAAGAATGATCATGGAATTGAGAAAAAAAGTGAGCATTGAGGTAGAATTTGCAAGAAGAAGAAGAAGAGGTAAGAATTGTGCATTTTTCAACAAAAAATAGGTGAAAAGTTCAAATTCATGCCTTCTTTGCGGCCAATGCTGTATTTTGTTGTAAGAAAAAAGAGACCAAAACAAATAAGAGTATATAGTAGCCCATCTCTCTCTCTCTCTCTCTCTCTTTCTCTCTTGTGAGTTTGAGGAGTGTGTAGGTAAGAGTGAGAGGAGAGAAGGAAGAAGTACAGAGGCTGAGCTCTGTTTAGTGCTCTGTTTTATAGGTGTAAAAGAAAGAAACTAGTTGTCTGAATTGAATCTCTCTCCGTAAGTGGAAAAAGAATTATCCAAGGAAAATCATACTGACTGGCAGCTAATAATTCAACGAGTCAAAGTAATTAGTGAGAAGACTTTTCATCAAAGTAATTAGTGAGAAGACATTTGAATTTCCGGGAAAAAAAAAATAAAGAATAGAAAATTGCAATGGAACGCCAGTTTTCTCTCGAAAAACATCCTTTACAAACTGTTGTAACAAAAAAATATGATCGTAAATTAATATTGCTAGGCCCAGTCCAGTCGAAATAAAACTGAAGGCCCATATATGATCCATTATATGTACGAACTGTGAACCGAGAGCAGCAAAATTCAATAGTCAACCGAGCCGCCCTAGTTGATTCTCAGTTGTGGCCGCGTGGCGCCATTCACTGACTAAATTCTGCATGATACTGGCTCACAACACCAGTCTTCAGTTCTTGAGATACTTAACTTCGTAAATCATACACCGAGTGTATTCAAGGTGTTTGTATCCAATCATAATCTCCAGAAAGAGAGACGTAATTGTGCTGTTGATTTCGTTTTTTTTTTCGAAAGATTTCTGTAGTGAGCTTAATTGTTTTTTTAATCAATAAAATTATGAAGTCTGATCTACAGTCAAGTTGACAAATGTTTCTGGAAGAAATTGCAAATGAAATTATTGCATTCACATTCGTGTGCTTGAAGAAATCGATATTTAATTATAAAGACTTGACTTGACTAATCTTGGTTTCTTTCCTTCCTTCCTAAGAATCCATAAACAAACTGTAGCATTTATATCTCTTTCTCTCCCCGTCTCAATTTCTTTCAAAGGTTTTTGGTGGAGACAGTCTTCAAATTCCGGTAAGAACAAATTAAGATGTTAGTTAGTAGTTAACTTGCTAGTTTTAGGTTGATTTAGATTTTGAGATAATTTGTTACATGTTCTAACTACTACCTTGATTTGAACTGAGTATTGTTTGATTTTCTACTTGTTTTCTCCTTCACCTGTCTCAATTCTCTTCTTTTTATTATTTCACTCAAAAAACTTCAATTTTATCATACTCTACAATTAGAGGAGAATTTGGAACTAAAAAGAAGGTACCTTTTATCAAATTGACTATTTTATCTCACATCTTGCGCTCAATTACGAATTTCATTTCGAAATTTAGTTCAATTTCCCAACAAGAAGCATTACCCCAAATCAGTTCATCAAAAATCTGATCAATTTTCCCCTTCTTTTACCAGTTCAAATGGGAGGCAAGCAATCCACATCAGGCAGCAGCAGTAGCAACTTCAATTATCCGAATAATTATGGATATGGAAATGCAGGATATCAAAATCCACCTGGATATCCTTCATACGATTATAATACATCAAACCAAATGAATCAGGAAAGTACAAGGAGGGCTCAGAGCAAGTACAAACGTATTGATGATAATTATCGTACTCTCACTCAGGTATTAATCACAGTTGAAAATTTTCTGCTTTAATGTAATAATTTATCCATATAAATGATATAATAATCATATTAATATTTATAGGTCACAGAGGCTTTAGCACAAGCAGGGCTCGAATCGTCAAACTTGATAGTTGGTATTGATTTTACTAAAAGCAATGAATGGACAGGTACTAATTCCAAACTCTCAATCATACCATATATTCAATAATAATAAATAATTATGTTTTTATTTTTTATTAAGGGAAATTATCATTTGGAAGGAAGTGTCTACACCATTTAGGAAATACACCAAATCCATACGAACAAGCAATTTCCATAATTGGAAGGACTCTCTCTGTTTTTGATGAGGATAATTTGATCCCTTGTTTCGGTTTTGGCGACGGTAAATAAATAATTAAAATAATTAAATATTAAATTATTATAAATATTGTAATTTACCCTTTATTTTTTGTTATTTTTCAGCGTCGACTCATGATCAGGAAGTATTTAGTTTTTATCCTGATAATCGACCGTGTGATGGATTTGAAGAAGCATTGAATAGATACAGGGAAATTGTTCCTAATCTTCGTTTAGCAGGTTTGTTTTATTCTAATTAATATTATATATATTTATTTATTGAAATATAAAAATTGATTTATTTTTATTATTATGAATAGGGCCGACATCTTTTGCACCGATAATTGAAACGGCAATAGGAATTGTGGATAGTACGGGCGGTCAATATCATGTCCTTTTAATAATAGCAGATGGCCAGGTCAGCAATTCATTATCTCACATTTAATTATTTATAATTATATTATTTTGGAAAAATATATTAATTATGTAATAATGCGTATATTAATTAATAAATTAAAGGTGACAAGGAGTGTGGATACGCAATCGGGCCAATTAAGTCCGCAAGAGAGAGCTACTATTGATGCCATTGTTAAAGCTAGGTAAGAAATATATACCTATATTTTCCTTTTTAATTTTTATTTTGTTTGGAAATTATTTAATCGATTTATTATTTTATTTTTTATTATTTTGTAGTCAATTTCCATTGTCAATAGTTCTTGTTGGAGTTGGAGACGGGCCATGGGATATGATGCATGAATTTGACGATAATATTCCGTTTCGTGCTTTTGACAATTTTCAGGTTTCTTTAATTACTTATTTTTTTTAATATATTTTATTACGTTTGCAAATAAAAATAAATATTTTGTTATATCATAGTTTGTGAATTTTACGGAGATAATGTCTAAAAGCATCGCGACAGACAGAAAGGAAGCGGAATTTGCATTGGCTGCATTAATGGAAATACCTTCGCAATATAAAGCAACCATTGATTTCCAACTTTTAGGGTAATAATAATAATTATTATTATTTTAAATTTAATTTTTTGAGTGTATAAAATAAAGCTACTGAATTTTGATATTTGGTCTTTGATTCATTTTATTTTTTGTAATATTTTTAGGAGTAGAAGAGGGATTCCGCAAAGGGTCTGTTTACCTCCGCCGAGTAGGAATACTTATTCCAGAGGGAATAGCTTTAATCAGAATAATTATTCCAGAGGGGATAGTTTTAATCAAAGGCCTGAGTCTCCAGCTTATAATAATAATAGTTATAATAATTATAATAATAATAGTAATAGTTATAGGCCTACTTCTGCTCCAACTTCAACTCACGCCTCTGAAGCTTCTCTTGAAGAAAAGCTGGTATTTTATAAAGAATATTATTTGCTTATATTGATTTTTTTGATTAATTTATTTTAAGATATTTAATGAATAGATTGTTACTTGTGTTCTTAGATCTGTCCAATTTGCATGTGGAAGCCTAAAGACTTTGCTTTTGGTTGTGGACATCAGGTATTAATAAAATATAACATACCATTTTTCTTTATTGTTATTTATTTATTATAATTTAATGAAGAACTTAATAAGTTATCGAATTATTAAATTTCAGACTTGTTATGATTGTGGAAAAGACCTACAGAGGTGCCCCATATGCCAAAGCCAAATTACCACTAAAATCAGGCTCTATTGATTCCGAAAAATGGCTTGAAAATTCATGAAATTGAGTGGTGAAAAGAATCAATAGAAATTCCTTTGCTTAAAATCAAGATTGGTTTATTTTCAGAATTAGTCACATTGCATTTTATGGAAGTATATGTTTATTCATGTGACATGGGTTTCGTGATAGGTGTTGTAAATATTGTAATCTTTGTATGTATTTCTCAGTTTTGAACAGATTATGAACTTGAAATTTTAGCGTGTAAATACTTTAAGAACTAACTCTATTTGCACAAATCATTTACATCGTTGTTCTAATGCTTTTTAAAAAGATTGTTCAATGTTTTTATTGCATTGTATAGAAAACTTTATATCTATTGAAAATAATGTCATAAGTGGTATGTTGATGTAGTTAGGAATCTTATACTGAAACTTTACTTTTAAATAAAACAATTTAGTGCAAACAAATAATTTGATGTTTTGTTTTCTTATTTTTTGCATCAGGAAGAGCCAAATATTTCTCAAAGGTATAACAATTAGCAACCCTAAACCACAGTCAGAAAGTCAACTGCAAGTGGGCCCATGCGTCAGAGTCAGTTAAATATATTTTTTAATATAGTTTGGACTTTTGATATACCTCTTCATTTAATGTTATAATTACAGCAAAGTGAAGGGGAGGCAGGTTCATTAAAACAATTTACTCTTTTGTTGATGGATTAAATACTAATCATCCAATTATGTAAGGGTATTTTTGTAAAAAAAGACAACTGGTCACCACTTCTCTATTCTTTCTTTTGTGACTATTCTTGCCAATTTTTTTTTGAAGTTTCCCTTTCATATCCCGTTTCGTTCCCTAATTACAATTCATATTAGCCAGTTAAGGCCGAATTAGCAGCAATTATACTCAATTATCCTAGTTAAAGAGCAATTGAGCATCAAATAGTCTCAAGTAGCTCGATTTAAGATATAATAACATCAAATCAGTCCAAACAACATCAAATCAGTCTAAATGACCTATAATTACACATTAGGGGATTTTAACTTTTTTTCTTACACGAGTCTTGTTGTCCAGAGCGGTAGACTCGAGAGAGACAGAGAGAGAGAGAGGTTACGAGTCATAGAGAGAGAATGAAACAAATGGCTAGCCTGTTAAAATTGCTTCTAGCCATGGGGTTTGCAAGAATTGCATAAAAGTCCAGGAAATGTTAGTAATTCCGATACTAAGGCTGATGGAGTTGTTTTGCCTTGGCATCAGTGGGAAACTAGTCCTCCTTCCAAAACTCTAACTGAGGTTATTATTATTTTAAATTTTTTGTACATATTTATATAATATGTTATATTTTGATGTTTTTTGTTTATTTTTTAGGGTGATAATGTGAGATCTGGTCATGTTAGTTGGAGTCGTGAGAACGGAAGGAAAAGTGCTGCTTCGGTTTTCACAATTAAATCGATGAGTAAATTTGGAGAGATGAAACATAATTATGATATTAATAATATTAATGGATTAGTGAATAAGATTAAGGGATCTAAATATTGCAAAGATGATTATTTGGATTTGAGAAATGATGAGGATTTTCTGTTTGAGAGATTGAGGACGAGCAAGGGAATCGAGTCGGTCGGGTTGTTTTTAGCAAAAGAATTATCTTGTAGCTCTCTTTTAATTCGTTAGGCTTATTGTATGTAGTACATATCTCTCTCTTTCTTTTTCTTAATTATAAGAGATTTTTCAATACAGCTTAGGTTCGATTTTTTTTTTTGTGTTGTTGTATCCAGCTATCTTATGCTTTGTTACTGGCAAGTAATTAGACAAACAATAAAAAAATTTAGGCCTCGGTGTGACAAGTCTACAAGCATCATTGCTTTGACAAGTCTACAAACATCATTACTTAGCTCGTTTTACCTGGTCATCGTTTTATGGTCAACAACTTTGTGGCAGCCACTAGCACTATCTTGAGATTTATAGCATAATGCGATTTGCGTAAGGTTGTGAAGAAATGTAGATAAAAATTTGGGAGATAATCTATATTACCTTATATAAAAGAGGCAATAACTGTTACATCAGATGCGTTTTATCTATCATAAGCCAATCAGAAATCGACACGTGTTAGGCTCCAATAAAAATTCAGTAATAAATTGACAACTGTGTAAGCCCAACTTTACAAATAATTTTTCTGTTTAAAGTCGGTCCATATACACCAAACGGTCATACAAGCATAGTTTATCTGAACTGCGTCCATACAGAATTGATCAGATGAAGGAAACGAGTCCAAATGTGAACGCAATTTAGCACCTGCTTTTTCTTTATACAATTGGCCATATGAACCAGAAGCCATATAAAATAGTGGTTTACATGATACGAGTGTGTATACTAAAACCGTGAACTGGAGCAGCCCAAACACCGGTTTATTTCTTTTTTTTTGAATCACAAAAACCGGTTTCTTTCACGGATTATTTCCTTCAGGTTTGGTTTTTTTTTTTTTATCTTCTTTCCGGTTTCGTCTTCCATTCTTTCCCATTTCGACCCATTCATTACGATTCTTTCGTTCTCTCTTTATCATCTAATGGAAAGAATCAAGATTCATTAGTTCAATTTCTCTTCAATTTTCTTTGCAATATGAGAATTCGAATCAGTTTTTTTAAACTCAAATTAGTTTTTACTTTTTAATCCAACTATTTTTCCTTTCAGTTAATGCACAAAAATATTTGAAGGAGATGCTCGCCCAACTGGTGGCTAAAGGACATGTTCCTAAAAGTACAGTAGGGGGCGGATCAGGCTTGGAGGAGTCTGAGAAGGCGAAGAAAACAGACCGAGATGAATGGAGGATTCTGGTGAAGCGGACTGACATCCCTGATTCCAGTCGCCTGCCGCACAATGATGAAGGGTGGTATGATGATGACCAGTGGAGTAATTCCGAGCCGAGACGAGGAGGGTTCAACAGAAACCGAAATCAATACGATTTTGGGCCAAGACCGTGAGTAGAAATTCCGTATTTCGACGGAGAAAATCCACAGGGTTGGATCCGACGGTGTTAGGGCTATTTTCGTATTTGTGGGGTCTCCGAGTGGCAGCAAGTGGATTTGGCGACACTCTATCTTAATCGCGAGGCGGAAGAGTGGTACTATGGGTACTCGTTGCACAAACCGGTGCCGAGTTGGGATCAATTCAAATATGACGTGAATCGTCGGTTTGAGGATGATCTCCAGATTGGGGGTGTTGGTGAATTTCACACTCTCAAGCAAAGGGGAACCGTTGCGGAGTATAGAACACAATTTGATCGATTGAGAGGGATGGCTCTTGGGGATTACTGAGGCCTTGATGATTCATTTTTCCTCAAATGCTTCATGGCTGGCCTTAAGGAGGAACTACAGCCACTAGTCGAGATTTCTCGACCTCTTGACTTATACCAAGCATATGAAAATGCTAATCACCATGGGAAGGCGTTGGATTATCAGAGAAGGAGAGGAAATTTCAATAAATCAATTGTGATGACTCAAGTGGTTAAATTGAGCAATTTCAGCAAAGGGGCCGAGAAGGAGTTAAATGCCATTAGGGAACAAAGGAGGAATGATGGTCCTTGTTGGTATTGTGACGAAAAATTTACGCCAGGCCACCGATGCAAGGAGAAGAAGAGGGGTTCATTTAATCAGATTGAAGGAGAAGAGGCGGAGTTAGAGAGTGAATCCAAGGCAAAAGAGGAAGGTGATCAAGAGGAGGCAGAGAAGAGTGAGAAGCTCGAGTACATGGAGATGACGGCTTATTCGTTGGACGGTAATTCTGAGAATGATAGAATAAAAATTTGGGGACGTTGTAAGAAGTGGGCATTGGCCGTGAGGGCCGGGAATTGGATTCCCTATTTTTTAAAAATCAGATTTCTTGAATGGAACAAATGTTCCAAATCGAAACCGATTCCCAACTTGAGGTACAAAACCTGGAAATTATCTCCTTGCTGGATCGCTATTCCCTGTTTTTTCAAGAATCGAGCTCTCTACCTCCTCCACGAGCTTGCGATCATAGTATTCCACATGTAGATGGTTCTAAACCGGTGTAACTCTAACCATATCGGTACTTGCATTATCAAAAGGAGGAGATCGAAAAAATTATTCACGAGATGCTCGAGAGCGGGGCCATTCGAAATAGCAATAGCCCTTTTGCTTCGCCGGCTATCTTGGTGGGAAAAAAAGACGGCACGTGGAGGTTATGCGTGGACTACCGTCAACTCAATAGCCTCACAATCAAAGATAAGTTCCCTATCCCAATTATTGATGATTTATTATATGAATTGAGCGGAGCTAAGTACTATTGAACATAGAACTGACCGAAATAAACTTAAAACAATTCATTGAGCATGAAAGATAATAAGTAAATGAAAACAGAATAATAACCGTTCAAATGAAATTCATTATTAATGGTCTTAAAAGTTACAACACAAAAACGTAAACACTAACTATGCCTCGAAGGGCTTACTCGAAATACATGGAAAATAAAGAAAAGATAATAATGATAGAACCCATTAATGAAGCGTGGATGGAAGACTGAAACTTGCTTACTTGCCCAACTCCAAGAGAGAGAATGATGAAGTTCAAAAGTGAATTGAAGAGATGCCTTGCACTTGGTTATATTGCCTCTCAAGAGGTGGTCATGAGAGATAAATGAAGCTCCATGCAAGGAGTGTGAAGGGAGTATGGCAAAGGTATGAAGAGTGCATGAAAGATCTATCCAGAAGATGGTCAATTTGGGATATATAGATCTCTTAATTGGGCTCTGGTAATATGTAATTAATTGTGGGTCTTGTACTCTTCTTTCCAATGATATATTGTATGCATATAGAGGAGGCCCAGATTGTGAGTTATGGCCGAAATACTGAACCTGTGTCAGCAGGTCCAAATCTTGAATATTATCTCCGTCTTGTGCTCCAACATCTTTATTTTCAAGCTATGCTCCATCCAAATTACACCTGAATTCACATAAATATGTCATTAGTAGTATCAACATTCAATTTATGATTATTATCTATATAAATAGAATATTAACGTATATAATTGTGCAATATCACATATGTATAGGGTATAAAATGTATATAATTAATGACTTATCAAATCACCCCACACTTAAACGCTTGACCGTCCTCGAGCAAATATTATAACCTGCATTGGTAAGATGGGTCCCATGTTTTAGACTCACTCTTCACTTATATACCAGTCAATAATGATCTTTGGTCCCTTGTGTAAGATTCCATGCACTCTGGTGGAATTCGCACTCACTCTCATTTTGTATAGTGGAATATGAATGTGGAATATGTGGAGTGTCTCTCATAATAACTCTCAATTCTCAGATTAATCGTGATTTCCTACCTTCGTTGTGAGGGGAATTCTGAAGTTATGTTTGGTGGAATAGGATGGAATATGGTGGATAATACATAATATATACTAAATAATTGGTTTGCTTGTCTACTTCGCTACTTTCGGTCAAGTTGTCACTTGGTTTTCTAAACTCATGCCTCTGCTCTCCAAAAAGATATCTCCTATACCTCTATCTGCTTGGAATAATGAACCTCCTAATGTGCATACCTCCTAGCACCTTCAGTCATCTGGCCCAAAATGTGTCAACCTAACTGCTGGCCTGATGTATGATTGGAATCCACTCTTTCTCACAAATCGAGTAAACTAGGGTTTAGGCCATGTACAAGGGGAACAAGTTTGAGTCATGCAATCTTTTTATTTTATTTTATTATTTATGTATTTATTTGTTTTTGTTGTTTTGGAAGATTGTGACTCAAATCTATGAGGATTATGGGGGCCTAACTTGCCTTTGTGTTAAAAATAGAGTTTACCTGAGAGTCTACTCTCATAAATCTGTCTCTAAGATGCATCTCCTCACGAATACACTCGGTGCACAAAGCTCATCTACTACACCTAAACACTCAACTTCTGGCACTAACCTCTACTTCCTGTTCCCTATCTTCTTATATAATGCCTAACCCTCCTTCTCCAAAAGCAAGCAACAAAGTGACTTTAGAAGCTAATAGACTTGGATATTATTTATATATATACGAGATGGTATAGTGGGTTATTATAGATATTATAATATAGACAACTTGAGCTTCAGGTCACGATCCAATGGTAGGTCCTCACATAATTTCTCGTGCAAATCCCTAAATTATTGACACTCAAGCAAAAAAATCGAGTTCACCAGTGACAAAAGATCCCTAAACCAATGACCTCAATTCTTCTTAAACTGATCTATACGATCCTTTTGAGTCCAAACAATCCACCACATTATTTAGTACAAGTTACAGTTCTCTCTCATTCCTATTGATTTTTAATTGGGCATATTTTTTATTTGAGGCTTAAATATGAGTTTTTATTATTATTATTATTATTATTATTATTATTATTATTATTATTATTATTATTATTATTATTATTATTATTATTTTATTTTTTTTTTTTATTATTTTTTTTTTTAACTACCTAACATGCAATAAAGTCTCCACCTCACACTTAAACTTTTACTCGTCCCTGAGTAAAACTAAGCACAAAGTAGTGATGCAATGCAAGAAAAAGAAAATAAACAAAGAAAAACACAACCTTTATTCGAAGGGTTGCCTCCCAGTAGCGCCTCTCTTTAACGTCGTTGGCCCGATGTCTCCATCTCCTCAAGCAGTGGATGCTGGCTTGCCAAGATCGTGAATGTCAATCCAACTCACGTCAAAACTCTCATGAAACTGCTTCAGCCGGTGTCCGTTGACCTTGAAGACCTTCCCTGAATTAAGACCCCGAATTTCTGCTGCACCATAATCGAACAATTTGGTCATAAGAAAGGACCCTATCCACTAACTTTGTAGCTTGCCTGGGTGTAATTTGAGTCTTGAGTTAAACAGCAACACCTTATCACCCACTTTGAAATCCTTATGGGTAAGCTTCTTGTCGTGATACATCTTGGTCTTCTCCTTGGAGATTCGGGAGTTCTCATACGTGTCATTTCAGATCTCCTCTAACTCTTGGATTTGTAGCTTCCGGTTGAGTGCATCGTTTGGGTAGTCTAGATGACACTTCTTGATGGCCCAATAGGCTCTGTGCTCGAGTTCAACCGGAAGATGACAACCCTTTCCATAGACTAGCTGATAAGGGGACATGCCTACAGGGGACTTTAAAGCAGTCCTGTAAGCCCAGAGTGCGTCATTCAGCCGAATACTCCAGTCTTTCCTAGTGGGGTTCACCACTTTCTCCAAAAAGCCTTTGATTTCCCTATTCGAAAGCTCTGCTTGGCCATTGGTTTGAGGGTGGTAAGCTGTCGAGGTTTTATGTGTGACATGGTATTGCTTCATTAATGCCTCGAAACTCTGGTTGCAGAAATGGGTTCCTCTATCACTGATGATGACTCTCGGGACCCCAAACCTACTAAAGATCTGGTCCTTCACAAAATCCACAACTGTTTTTGCATCTACCCGTTTTGTGGCCTTGGACTCAACACACTTGGAGACATAATCGACTGCCAGGAGGATATACTCAAAACCGTATGAGGGAGGGAAAGATCCCATAAAGTCGATACCCCACACTTCAAAGACCTCACAAGCAAGAATATACTTCATCGGCATCTCGTCTCTTTTGGTTATTCCTCCCGTTCTCTGGCATCGCTCACATGATTTCACAAAGAAGTAAGCATCCTTATGTAGAGTGGGCCAGAAGAAGCCACACTCAAGGACCTTATGAGCTGTCCGCTTAGCGCCAAAGTGACCTCCACACTCCGGAGAGTGACAAAACTCAAGCACAGATCTGACCTCATTATCTGGTATACATCTCCGAATAATTTGATCCCCGCAAATTCGAAAGAGGTACGGCTCATCCCAAATATAAAATCGGGAATCATATCGGATTCGATCAGCCTGTGCACGTGTAAGATCCTCTGGTAGGTCTTTAGCCACCAGGTAATTCACTATATCAGCATACCATGGTGTATAGCTTTGCATGGCATAGAGATATTCCTCAGGGAAGAACTCCGATATTGGGGTACCTTCCTCAATACTCATAGGAAGGCGGCTAAGGTGATCTGCAACTAGATTCTCTGATCCTCGTTTATCTTTAATCTCCAAGTCGAACTCCTGGAGCAACAATATCCAACGAAGAAGTCTCGGCTTGGATTCCTTCTTCTTGAAAAGATGGCTCAATGCAGCATGGTCAGAGTATATAATCACCTTAACCCTTAAGAGGTAGGACCTAAATTTCTCTAGTGCAAAAACAATGGCTAGCAGCTCTTTCTTCGTAGTGGTATAGTTGCACTGAGTATCGTCTAAGGTCCTAGAAGCATAGGAGATAACATGGGGTTCTCGCCCATCCTGCTGCCCAAGAACAGCTCCAACTGCCTTATCACTCGTATCGCACATGATCTCGAAAGACAGATTCCAATCTGGAGCTTTAATGATGGGGGGAGAACACAATTTCTCATTGAGAAGGTCGAATGCCGCTTTGCACTTCTCATTAAACTCAAAAGAAACCTCTTTTTGGAGAAGAAGACAAAGAGGTTGAGTGATTTTTGAGAAATCTTTGATGAAGCGCCTATAAAAGCCGGCATGACCAAGAAATGATCGAATGTCCTTCACACTGGTCGGGTACGGAAGGGATCTAATGACATCGATCTTTGCTTTATCCACTTTAAGATCCCGAGAGAAAATCTCATGGCCTAAGACTATGCCCTGATCCACCATGAAATGATATTTCTCATAATTCAGCACCAGGTCATTCTCTACGCGCCTTTGAAGAATCATCTTTAGGTTTCCCAAACAGTCATCGAATGAGTCACCATAGACGGTGAAATCATCCATGAAAACCTCAATAATTCGGGTGACATAATCCGGGTGCGTTACATAACCCAAAGGACATGCGTCTGTAGGCAAAGTTTCCAAAAGGGGGCACGGGAAGGTGGTCTTTTCTTGATCCTCAGGGGCGATGGCTATTTTAAAGTAACCAGAGAAACCATCTAAGAAGCAGTAATGGTGGTGCCCAGCAAGGCGCACAAGCATCTGGTCAATGAAGGGAAGGGGGAAATGGTCTTTCCGGGTGACAGTGTTCAATTTGCGGTAACCAATGCATACTCGCCATCCATTTTGTGCTCTCGTAAGAACTTTTTCACCATCCCGATTCTCAATTATTGTAATACCAGTTTTCTTGGGTACCACATGGATTGGTGATACCCACTGTGAATCAGAGATAGGGTATATGATTCCTGTATCAAGGAGCTTGATGATTTCCTTCTTGACCACTTCCATCATTGGAGGATTCAGTCTACGCTGAGACTCACGGGATGGTTTAGACCCATACTCCAATAATATCCGATGCATACACGTAGAGGGGTTGATTTCCTTAATATCAGCCAGAGTCCATCCAATAGTAGTCATGTGGTCCCTCAAAACATTAACTAATTTCTTTTCCTGAGTAACAGTGAGGCTATTAGAGATGATCACTGGAAGAGTGTCTCCTTTACCCAAATATGCATACTTGAGATGAGCTGATAGAAGTTTTAGGTCAAGAGAGGCAAGGAGAAGTCTCATTGTGATTTTTAAAATTTTCTATTAATCAAAGATAAAACCATTTAACTCAGTATATCCTAAAAGACTAATTATGTAAATCTAATAGCACAAAGAGTCTCTTGTATAATCTCTTTTCAGATAGTTGATTTTTACGTATTCAACGAGAAAAAATTAAATACTTTTATTGTTTTGATGATACTATTTTTCGGAGTTTCCTTCTATATTATTTTTCATTTGTATGAGCACATAAGTTCCAACTTCCAAATATATAAATTGCTAGTGAACTAGTACTATACTATATATAGTTTGATTTTAATATTTGGAACTGTTAATTTGTTAATTGGAGGTGTGCCGTTAAATGTGATCTTATCTTTGTAAAGGTTCACACAGTACTTTATTTGACAAGGGACCAATTGAGCACCTTTTGTGTTCTGTGGGCAACTTGTAGTTGTAGTGAGAGGGATGTCAAGCAAGCCCCAGTCAAATGAGGCAAGCAGTTGCTTGATGTTAATGTTCTTTCCTTTTCAGTACTAATCTCATGGAATGGGCAATGAGCACTATAACTATATTATGACTTTAAGATAGAGATGGAGAGAGTGACCTACTATTATTGTCCATTGTTTTTGGATGATTTCATGCATAGAATTTCCTTATAAAAAGGATTTCATGCATAGAATTCAGAAAATATCTAATTCGTGTTTGATTCATGAATCTTAAGTTACTGGGGAATTTGAAATTTTCAACACGAGTTTCTACTTATTTCCAAATCTAACAAATTCAAAATTTTAAGTTCCATCTCACATCACAAAAAAAAAAAAAAAAGAGAATTTGAAAGTCCTCTCAAGTTTTGTCTCCAATTGACATGTAAAACTTGTTAAAAATATAGAGATCAAAACTCTAGAAGTAACCTATATTTTTAAAATTTTCCATAACGGGTTGTATTCGAAGATCCAATCCGCTAGCGAGATTTATTGTGTTTCCATATCTAGCGGAGAGAGGGAAAGATATTTCCGTATTGAGGGGAGATGTGGTGGAGAGAAAGGAGCCCCGTTTTATATGTGATGTGGAGGAGAGAGGACGCCACATAGGCCGTTTGTGTTCGGTCGGCGTTTGAAATTAGTGACCGTAGCCTTATTGATAATTATTATTGCCTCATAATACCAGTCAAAATGAGTATAAGAAAGAAAAGATAGATCTTTTTACTAAAAAGGGCAAATTCATAACTAAAACTCTCTGAAACTTCCTTAACCATACAACTATATTTAACAATAATAAAAATAAATCTATGCTTCCTGCTTCAAATATTTAAGGCATTAACTCGCAAAATATATTTAATCTTATGCAACTAAAATTGATAACTACAACATTATGGATAAAATTAACACTCAATATGACACCTCAGTTTGAGACGAAAGAGATACTTAAGGAATGCCACTATGCCACACAATTCATCAAAATTCATAATAAAACATAAATAAAGTTTAAACAAAATATTCTTCTCTGAAAGGGCATTAATCCACCCAATTATGACAAAAGAAAATACAAAACTAAAATCCCAAACCGGTTTGCATAAAAAACTCAAATTTAACGATACAAATAATAATAATCATTTTGCAATGAAATCCTTGAGATAGCGGAACCAGAATAGGTATTCACGACTATCTTTGTTGATCATGTACTCATGCAATAAATTTGTTGTTCTTGGTGTTATTCCTCTCAATTCTATGTATTTGTGGAATGCCTTTCAAGGTTATCTTCCAAATCACTACAACAAAGATAGAAGAATTTTAAGTATAATATTGTCATTTTGTGTTCATGAATGAAAAAGCTAAGATCCATTAAAAATGTACATAACAAATTATATAGCAATTATTTATAAAAGTTATTACTCAAGCCAATTTTTTTTTGTTTTGGGATCATACCCTGAATTTCTGCTATTTGTGTATTAGCATAAATATTTTTTATAATTTTCAGTAATCTAAAGTAACAATCTTTAAACGAATAGAATAAAAAGCTGAAAATACTTGATTGAAATCAGTCCTTTCATACGAGATCACCTCCTCTCCGTCTTCCTCTTAGTTCTCTCCGACCGACTGACTAGCTATCAATCACAACCTGACCGGGTTAAGCTGTACAAGTAAACTCCATAGTGGGTCCACCCGCCTATAGTAAGCCATGTTTTCTTCTTCTCCCTCTTCCCCTCCTTCATGCTCTGTCTCCTCTTCAGTCACAAGGCTTAACATGGAGACGTGCATCTCTATATTCTCCTTTACTTGATATGATCGTGTCAGGTTATCACCTTCATCCCTTTTTCATCAGAGCTTTCAAACGGGAAATCTTCTGGAATCTGTTCAACCTTGTCGTGATCTGACATTTTTCTGCGCACTTTATTTCTTAGTTGATCACATGGAGTTTTATATCACAACTTACAAAAAATACAATACAAAATATCAATGAACACCCAAAAAGATCAAATCAAAGGTATATAGATACTCAAACCAATTAATCAGATGTGCAGATGAATATAGCCTTCAATTTTTAGCAATCGAAAAGGAGACTGAAAAACCTTTTTTCCTGAAAACAATGAAAAGAAAAACTGGCACTCAAAATGAAAATTATACATTTAAACTGATAAAACAGTATATTACAAAAGGAATATTAAACATCAATACTCAAACGTATAGACGAATGTAGCCCCTAATTTTAAGCTACCAGAAAGGGGACCGCTCTTCATCTAAATTTTTACTTTAATTTAGGGCACTCGTACCAGCAAATACATCGATTCTTTATACATCTGCATTCTTTGCTCCCCTTTTTAAGCTAATATTTATCAAATCATATCCTCTAATCAAAACTTGAATTCAAAGATTTAAGAAAAACTGGAGCTTCAAAAAAAAAAAAGATTTAAGAAAAACTCAATTACAAGCCGCGATCTGAACAAGAAAGATCAGGCCATGAAATACAAATAACCATGACTTAAATTGAAAACACTTAATTATCAGCAAATAGGATAAAAAAATCCAGATCTGAGAAGGTACTAATCAATCATGCAATCCACAAAACAGAACCTCAAGTCTAAAAAACGAACAAAAGAAGTCAGAACACTCTTCTCTCTCAAAAACGAAACAAGAACTGAAACTTCTTAGAATTAAAATGCATACTAAATATCCATTAAAGCTAATCAATCATCACAAACAGCACGAAGAAAGAAGATTTCAATAAAAAACAAAATAAAATATAAACATTACCCTATTTGTTGCACAAATTCGGTGATTCTTCAGCTTGCGCCTCTCAATCTCTCGCAATGAGACAAGAACAGTACAAATGCAGAAATGGAAGGAAACCACTTGTTGTCACGAATTTGGTTTAATTCGTGATAATTTGGGTTATTTTTGGTGGATTTTGTGGATGAAATAGGAGAAAATGGGGATAATTAAGATAAAAGAGAGAAAAACTTCATTACGCAATTCAAATTCTCAATACAATTCATGCCTTCACCCAATTCTACTCCTAAAAATAGCCAACAGCTCTGCCACTCGTTGTACAGCCAACTAAGCCTAATTCTTCAACAAGAAAGGCTAACAAATACACATAAAATAGGTCTAACACTAATTATATGCACCAAAGATAAAAGATGAACTCAAAATATTAAAAGGAACTCTGCACTAAATACTGCACCGAAACAATACTCCAAGCTGCTCTTTCACACGCGCCAGCAAGGCATTTGAATGGTGATAATTGTCAATAAGCTCCTGTAAAACCAAAATATTACTAAATAATAAGTTTATGACATTTCCCTCCCCTTCAAAAAACTTGTCTCAAGGTTTGAAATGCGGGAACCTTTCCGTGATACTATAATAATCTTCCCACGTGGCATCCGTCATTGAAAAATTTGTCTATTGAATCAATAATTCCACCCCGGCCGCATTGTTTCCCTTGACCATATGCCTATCTAACATGACCAACGGTTCCACCTTCAACTTCCCGTCCGGTCCAACAAGAGGTAATTGCGGCGCCAACACTTTCTTTTGGCCGATCTTGCGCTTGACTTGCGAAACATGAAACACCGGATGGATTTGAGATTCCTCGGGTAATTTCAATTTATATGCCACCGTGCCCACCTTTTCAATCACTTCGAAAGGCCCATAGTAGCGAGAGTAAGTTTCGTGCCCTTGTTCATGGATAGAGAGGTTGGCGATAGGGTTGTAAACCATCTCTCCAATGCCAAATACTCTCTCGGTTCGGTTTTTATCGGCGAATTGCTTCATCTGATCTTGCGCCTTCGCCAAATTATCCTTAATTATTTGCAACGCGTTATGCCCTTCCTTGAACCATTCATCCACTCGTGCCACTCGAGAGTTCGGCACACTCCCTAATTCCAACCGGTTGGGTTTGTAGCCATACAAGGCCTCGAGAGGACTCAGTTGAATCGCGGTATGATAAGATGAATTGTACCACAACTCCGCTTGCGCGAGCCAACCCGCCCATTTAATTTTTTTGGTGAGTTACAAACCATGCACCTCAAATATTGTTCAAGACATTGATTAACTCTTTCCATTTGGCCATCGGATTGAGGGTGATAAGCGGTACTTAGATTCAATTGTGTTCCATGTAATTTAAATAACTCCTTCCAAAACAAGCTCGTAAATATCTTGTCTCTATCGCTAACTATCAACTTAGGAATCCCATGCAACTTGCATACATTCTCAAAAAATGCTCGTGCAATAAAAGGCGCGTTGAATGGAAGAGTGAGCGCTATAAAATGCGCATACTTGGTGAATCAATCAATGATAAGTCATTAATTATACACATTTTATATCCTATACATATGTGATATTGCACAATTATATACGTTAATATTCTATTTATATGGATAATAATAATAATAAATTGAATGTTAATACTACTAATGACATATTTATGTGAATTCAGGTACAATTTAGATGGAGCAGAGCTTGAAAATAAAGATGTTGGAGCACAAGATGGAGACAATATTCAAGATTTGGACCTGCTGACACAGGTTCAGTATTTCGGCCATAACCCACAATCTGGGCCTCCTCTATATACATACAATATACCGTTGGAAAGAAGAGAACAAGGCCTACAATTCATTCCATATTACCAGAGCCGAATTCAGAGATCTACATGTCCCAAATTGACCATCTTCGGAACAGATCTTTTATGTACTTTGCATGCACTCTTCATGTCTTTGCCATGCTCCCTTCACACTCCTTGCATGGAGCTTCATTTATCCCTCATGACCACCTTTTGAGAGGTAATATAATCAGGTGCAAGGCATCTCTTCAATTCACTTTTGAACTTCATCATTCTCTCTTGGAGTTGGGCAAATCAAGCAAGCTTCATTCTTCCATCCGCGCTTCATTAGTGGGTTCTATCATTATTACCTTTTCTTTCTTTTCCATGTATTTCGAGTAAGCCCTTCGAGGCATAGTTAGTGTTTACGTTTTTGTGTTGTAACTTTTGAGACCATTAATAATGAATTTTATTTGAACGGTTATTATTCTATTTTCATTTACTTATTATCTTTCATGCTCAATAAATTGTTTTAAGTTTATTTCGGTCAGTTCTATGTTCAATAGTAATTAACAAGGGCCACAAAATTCCTATGGTTGCTTTGCTCAATAGCCTCCATTAGAATTTGAATAATAGCCAAGTGCAAATAACTCACAACGATCTAAACCGTTCTGAACAAGCTCATTGTTTAGAAGGTTTTGATTTGTTTAAATAACCAATGATTTCTAATGAATTGGTTATGATATTCAAGTAGGTTAGTGTTTTTATTTACGAGCTCATCTAAACTAAAACCCTATCTTTTTGATTGAGTTATTTATCGGTTAGAGCTCATCTTACTGCACTTAAGAGATTAATTCCAAATTCATTATTATAGTCAAGGATAAAGTTACACACAAATTCACTACACAAAACTATGCCTCAATTCACAAAACCACCACATCTCTTGATTTTTACTCTAAGTTTCCTCTTTACTTGTTACTTTCATTTTGTTGCAATAAACCAATCAACAACCCCCCCCCCCCCCCCCCCGCGCCCCCCCCCCTCCCCCCCTTAATTGTATGTCTTGTTTTAGGTCTTGTGTTTGGTTTTATGTACGGTCTTGGTTTCTCTTTATTTTAGTTTTCTATTTTTGTTGAGTCCATTTTCATTAGATAAGTAATCTTTTCACCTAGTTTAGTCTAAATAGCTCTTTGTGGTTCGACTCCTACTTCCATTGTCTACTGTATTGTAGTTAAGTCTAGGGTTATAAATTTCTTTTGGTAAGTGTAAAACGACTGCAAAAATACCTCTTATCAAAATGGCGCCGTTGCCGGGGAGCTAGCAACGCGACTATTCTAGGTCAATATTCACACTTCTCTTGTGTAGTACGGTAGTCTGCATTTGTGTTAGAGTAAACCAAATTCGTCTTACTTTTTGTCAGTCATAACTTTTTAACTTTTTATTAGAGTCATACTTTCCTTACCTTTGTTATCTTTTTCACTTTTTGTCAGAGTCAGACATGCTATTTATTTTTACTTTGAGTCTGCATTACTTGCATTCACTAATTCTCTCTTTTATACTTGATTCCAGTTCATGAAAGCTACTCGTAGTTCTAATCTTCCACTTGCACCACTAGATCGAGATTGAGAGAACACACCTGGAGCGAAGAAGAGCAATTCCGGTAACACCGAAAACAGCCGAAGAAATTGAAAAAGTGGAGAACTCTGACAGCGAAAGCGAGCCTCCTACTCTACCAGCTTCTCCTCACGCTACAAGAGGTAACATTGCATTCATGGCTAATTTTGAGGATAGGACACTTAGGGACTTGTCTACCTTTGATTTTGCTACCAACCAGTATGGTATTGTATTACCACCGGTCTCGAATTTTAAGATCCATACGGGTCTTCTTCAATTGTTACCAACCTTCAATGGGAGCGTCGAAGAGGACCCGTACTCTCACATGAGTGAGTTCGAGGACCAGCAAAGGACTGGTACTACCATTTGACACCTTTTCCAACAACTTGGGTAGAACTTCAAAAGTTATTTCTAGACAAGTACTTTCCTGTCTCTCTTACCGCTTCTATCAGGAAGCAGATTTGTAGAATTCAACAGGAAGTAGGGGAAACTCTCTATGAGTACTATGATCGTTTCCAGAAATTGTGTGCAAAATGTCCCAACCATCAAGTCCCAGAGAATCTCTTGATTCAACACTTGTATGATGGGATGCTTCAAGAGACTAGGGATAGTGTAGATTCTGCTAGTGGGAGTGCTTTCATAGATAAAACCGTTAGGCAAGAACGAACCTTGATAGAAACCATCGCAAAAATGCCCAATCTAGTAGAACCAGATCTAGAATTAAGGGAGTTAGCGAGATTAGAGACTGTGATTTGGAGAGGCGAGTGAATGGTATGGACGCCAAATTAGACTGCCTGGCTAATATGATGGCATCATTCATGGGAACCAAAGTGGAAGAGAAAGCATGCGGTGTCTGCACTCAGACAGGACACACCATTGATGCGTGCCCAACACTCCATGATGAGGAGAAAGTCACAACCACAGCTTGCAGTATCTTCAAGCTAAACCAACACAGAAGTTCAAATGGGGGTCAAAATCGCAACTATGATCCCTGCTCTAAAACATACAATCCTGGATGACGTGACCACCCAAACTTTAGATGGCGTGACCCAGGGAACCAGCAACAACCTCCTCAGAACCATAACCAAAATTCTTCTTCTTCTTCACGTCCAATTGATCCTGCTTTAAAAAGTCTTTCTGACATTGTGACCTCTTTGGCCACGTCAACCACTTCTTTTCAGAAGGATACAAAGAGCGCCCTAACACATTTGGGCACCCAAATTGCTCAATTATCCTCTGAATTAAACCAGTTAAAAACTCAGGGGTCCTTACAACTTCCTTCTCAAACTCTCAACCCCTGTGAGAATGCATGTGCTATCACCTTAAGAAGTGGTAAAGAAATAGAAGGGAGCAAAGGAAACATGAAAGGTGAAGGAGAGATTGAGGTGATTAAGTCGAAATCCGAGAAAATGAAAGAAAACCCCAAGGAAACACTACCTTATAAACGTAGAGTTCCGTTTCCTAGCCGCCTAGCGGTTAACACCAAAAAGGATGAGGCATATCCTAGAGGTTTTAAAGAAGGTGAAAGTGAACATTCCATTACTAGAGGTCATTCGTCAAGTCCCTCGCTATGCGAAATTTCTCAAGGACTTGTGTACGAATAAGAGAAAACTAAATGGCCATGAGAGGGTGACAATGAGTGAGAATGTCTCTGCAGTTATCCGAAATAAGCTTCCAGAGAAGCAAAAAGACCATGGCATGTTTGACATTCCTTGCAGCATCAATTGGCTCGGTGCATGCTTGATCTTGGGGAATCTATCAATGTCATGCCATTCTCTATCTATTCTTCCCTTGGTTTAGGACCTTTGAAAAAGACCGGGATGATCATCCAACTGGCCGATCGTTCTACTACTGTGCCAGAAGGAGTTATAGAGGATATCCTTGTTAAGGTCAATGGTCTTTGTCTTTCCTGCAGATTTCTATATTCTTCTAGGAAGACTCTTACTTAAAACTGCCCGAACCAAGATTGATGTGCACAATGGAACTCTTTTATGGAATTTGATGGAGAGAACATCTCTTTCAATATCTTTGATGCTATCAAGCATCCTTCTGACGGACATGTCTCCGCTATTTGCACCATCGACCCAGTTAATGAGTGCGTCGACAACTTCTTCTCTTTCGAGTTCATCGATTTGTTCGAGACCATTCTTGTTCTCTCTCCAGATGAGCAGGTCCTTCTTCAGAGTCTATCTGCCTTGACCATTGGAGAGGCTTCTTCTTCTTCTTCTTCTTCTTCTTCTTCTTCTTTCTTCTTCTTCTTCTTCTCCTCCCCCCCCTGATAAAACCTTCTCTTGAGCCCACCAAACCTTCCATTGTGAGCCTTTGCTCATTTAATGCTACGTACTTAGTTACTATATAATCATATGTGTAACATGTTGAACGATTGAGGCCTATAAGGGGGGTTAACAAGCCTAAACGTGCGTAACTGTGAATAATGTATTTTTAGGGTTTTATATTTTTATTGTTTTAGACTTTTATTTGATGGTTGTCTAAATTCTAATTAACAAAGAAACTAAATGAACAAAAAATTAAAGTAAAGAGAGAAAGTAAAGAGATACCGAACACACGATCTAATAACGGAGTTCGGCGAGGTGGTTGCGTTTAGTCTTAACCACCCGTTTACTCGCTGGCGACCCTTGCCGCGTTCAAGAGTTGCCTACTCTCCGGGACTTGCCTTGCGGCTCCGATAACCACTAACAAAAATATCGTTTACGGACCTAGAGCTACCGCTCGTCGTACAACAAACTTGACGAATCGATGGAGCAATAACTTACTGTTAGTAGTATGCCCTAGGCCAATATATTTGAGACCTAGATGTATGGATTGTGTTAAACAAACATTGTGTTTATTTAGAGATATTTTATATAATAAATGCGTATTGGTTATTTTATTCTTATTACTAAAATGAACCTTGAATATGATATTCAGCTTTATATCATCCAAGTATGTGACTTTGATAGTAAAACTATAAAGTATTATGAATGATATTCTAAACCGTCCCTGATCATTCATAGAATGTTTGTGAGACAAACATACTTTATGATAAGCTATAAATGTACATCAGTATGTTAGTTGACTGATGGTCACGTTTTATTGATCATGAATAAGAGTTATTAAGTCATTAACATAAGTATATGTTGGAGACCATATACTGGATTGGCCCACTGTGAGAATACTACATGGTTCGTGTCATTAGTTATTCTCAGTAAAGAATGTATCTGTAATCCTTAGACTTGAGATTATCTCAGTTTCCTACATGATAAATTTTATACTTTAATATAGTCTAACATCGTCTTTAACCAGGCGATCATAAAGATTATAATTAGGTATATAATGAATTGTGCGGAGGAAAGAGTTTAATTAAGATAAGATTTGTTCCTCTCATAAATTGAGAGATATATCTTTAGGCCTCTTGATGATTTGATTGAAGAAACGCACGGTCGTGCTCAAGTGAATTAATAAGGAGTTATTAATGTCATTTCATGTTCAATCAAATTCGGTGTCAAGAAATATTTATCGACCAACATAAGGTTGACACATACCATGCCTTATGGACGATATAGATATCGTGTAACAAAGGGATACAATGCATGACATAAATTAGGTTTGATCGAATCATCTATACTTGCTTAATTTGGGTAATCATGATGTCTTGCTAGAGGCCGCTCATGATTTATAATCTGTTGTGATTATTGCCTACATTAAGTAAACCTACAGGGTCACACACAAAGAACAACTATTGAGACGTACACAGAAAAATCATAACTTATGTGATAAGTTGTTTGGAGAGCTACATAGTCAAGTGACACATCCAATCCTACATCTTATATGATAAGGTGTGTTGCATATATGGTTACATAGTTACTATGCACATAGGATATGAAACTTATGGACTATATAGGCACAAGAGACACCCCAAAATCACATTAAGGGCATAATATTTTTCGTCCATCTTTTGTGAGACAAAGAGAAAAAAAAAATCCGAAAGTTATTCTCTTGTTATTTCTGTGAGAGAAATGAAAAACGAATACTAGCATATATCGTTCTTTATCCGTTCAAAGGGGTTGTTCGTGTGGATACCGGTAGAGGACGAAGCGAAGTGCGGCGTCTTTGTGATTTGGGTTGAAACCGTGATTTTTGTTTGGAGAATCGGTTTATTTGGAGAATTGATTTGTTAGGAGAATCGGTTTGCTTGGAGAATCGGTTCGTTTGGAGATTGCTTGGAGATCGGTTTGTGAGACCGATTAGGCGAAACATTCAAAGGATCGGTTTGGAAACCGGTTTGGATCGGGCAAAGTAAACCGTCAACCAAATTCATTTTTGATCATCACGGATTAAGCGTAATCCGAATGTACAAAGTTATGAATTTTTCTTTGATTTAATTGTAATTCACGGATCCTTCTTTTGGGTTTCGAATTCGATTTTGTTTCGTTTTTGTTTTTCCGCTGCGTTATGAATGGTAGAAACCCAACACTTACAACCTCAATTTCTTTAACTTCAACAGACCAACGAGCAACACGCTCAAAACTCCACTAATCTCACTTTTAGATTTAGAGTAATTCAACAGTCTTAAGAAGAGAGAAAATCTGCTTTTTATCAATGGAAAATCGTGTTTCAACTGAGAGAGGCGGCCCTCCTTTTAAAAGAAGGAAAGCGCAGCCATCACAAAAGGAAACTGCGCAGTCCGTTGCCAACGGGCTGCCAAAAACAGAAGGCAATCAAGGAATATTTCAAATCAAACGGCTAAATTCCTACTGATCCGTTGCCAACAGAAGTTTTCCTTCGCCAACAGACTGTATATAATTTCGGCCAGAAAGAAGTCAGGAAGAAAAGTTCACCAACGGACAGTTCCGTTGTCAACACAGTAGTCCGTTGGCAACAGACCACTTCCGTTGTCAAAGGAACTTACCAAAAATTCATTATTTTGCAGATTCTACTCTCTTTTTAATAACAATTAAATTTCTCACTAAACTACACAAACATGAAGACTAAGAAGCTTGCTCTTGCGCCTTGAAATACTCTCTTGATGATTTTTGCAAGCGTGACGACTTCTTATTCTTCCGAGAAGGCAGGATGCGACCGAGTCATTTCCGAGAACTTGATCGTTCGACTAGCTGGCTCAAAACATTCTCACACAAATATATTAGTAGCTTAGAATAGTTTTGAATATCATCAAACTGAGGACAACATAACACATCTTATCATATAAGATGTAGGATTATATGTGACAATAACTATATAACCTTTTATATAACTTATCACATAAGTTATGATTTTCTGTGTATATTTCAACGGTTTCTTTGTGTGTGACCCCATAGGTTTACTTAATGTTGGTAATAATCACAACTGATTATAAATCATGAGTGAACTCTAGCAATCCATCATGAGTACCCAATTTAAGTAAATATCGATGATTCGATCCAAACCTATGTGTTGTCTTTGTATTGTATATCTTTGTTACACAATATCTATATCGGCCATAAGACATGGATTGTGTCAACCTTATGTAGTACGATAACGTTTCTTGATCCCGAATTTGATCGAATCATGAATGACATTAATAACTCCTTATTAATTTATTCGAGCACGGCCGTGCATTTTCTTCAATCAAACTCATCAAGAGACCTTAAGATATCTCTCTCATTTACGAGAGGAACAAATACTATATTGATCTATCTCATTCCTCCGCATGTTTTATTATGTACCTAATCATAACGCTTATGGTTACCTGGTAAAAGATTATGTTAGATTATGTTAAAGTACATAATTCCATATGTAGAAAATCGAGATAATTTCAAGTTTAAGGATAACAATACTATTGATGAAATATACCAATGACACGAACCATGTGGTATGCTCCCGGTGGGTCAATCCAATATATGTTCTCCAACATATATCTATGTTAATGATTTACTAACACTTACTCATGATCAATAAAACATGATCATCAATCAACTAACATACTGATGTACATTTATAGCTTGCATACTTAAATAAGTATATTGTATATATTCCACAAATATATTTGTCTCCACAAATATCCTATAAATGATCAGGGATAGTTTAGAATATGTTTTTCATACTACTCTGTAGTTTTACTATAAGAATCACATATTCTGATGATACAAAGCTGAATACCATATTCAAGATTTATTTTAAATAAAAAGAATAAAAAAAACTAATACGTACTTTATTATCTCTAAATAAATACAAAATTTGATTCACACAAGAGATACAACTAGGTCTCATATACAAAGGCCTAGGGCAGAAAACCAATACGCATTTATTATATAAAATATCTCTAAATAAACACAATATTTGTTTAACACAATCCATACATCTAGGTCTCAAATATATTGACCTAGGGCATACTACTAACAATCTCCCACTTGCACTAGGCCGAATCTAATAAGTATCTAATACGCATCGACCTAACATGACCCTCATGTTTTGCTTGAGCAAGGGACTTCGTCAATGGATCAACGATATTGTCATCGCTATCAACTCTGCATATTCTTGTTCTCGGTTTGATGATATTTAAAACTATTCCATAATTACTAATCTTGTTTGGAGCTTTCTGTGTTTTTGTTTGGGTTTTTGAGCAAAACATAAAAATAAAGCAAAGAGACAAAGATGGGCCGTTTCAGCCCGGAATCTGCTGTCACGTATTTAGTATTTGGGCCTTAACTCTCGCACTATAGATCCTATGAATGCTTAGGATATGGAGTTGGAAAGATAAAAGAGAAAACTACAACTTTACTTCTTTAAGAAATTTCAGATTTAGCTTCTAAGACAGTCAGAAACGGAGATCCTTATAGCAGACAAAATCTGGACAAATTTGACAGGTCAATATTTGGCAATTATTGTGAAATTTGAAAAACAAAAATCGAAGGCAGAAATTCAGTTCTTTCCCTCTCTTGTGTTCTAAGAAAATTTACTCATAGTGAGATTAGAGAGAAATTTGTGAGCGATTATTGTTTATTGTTTGATCAAAAGAAACCATTTGTAAGTTGATTGTTCCACCGGCCGTCAAGAATTTATTGTAAGACGACGGTGGATCGTGGTTTTATAATCAAATACAATTTGAATTAGTGAATATCGGATCCGAAAGGCAAGTCTCGGAGAGCTTACAACTCGTGAACGCGGTAAGGGCCGCTAACGAGTAAACGGGTGGTTAAGGCTAACGCAAACACCTCGCCGAACTTCGTCAACAGATCTGGTGTTCGAATAATCTTCACACTTCCGCACGTAGTAGAACCCCCCTATAGGCCTCCAATAAATAACAATTTGCATAAGAGAAGGAATACAGATTGTTTCAAATTCCAATTTGAAATAACATGTATTTTCGATCTTTGGCGAACGTTGCTTTCATGGCTTACGATGATGTGGACGAGGTGTGTGAAAGGGCGATACAAGAAATGCTTCGGCTAGGACAGCTTCCAGCTCAACCCCGTCCTCCTCCCGCATCATCCTCCATCGACATGACTTCATCTTCAGGTTCCTTCTGTGACATGAGACATGAGGTATTTCTAGTCCCTACTCTTGATTTAAATTTTGGTCTGGCACATGTTCCAAGTTCAATCAATTTAAATAATAATGTAGAACTTGGACCAAGAGATGAACTAGTACAAGAAGTTGATAGGATTCGGAAATGTCTTGTTAGTACTCAACAAATGCTAATCGATTCCGAGGCCTCGGTAATGTCGTAAAAGGCACAGTTAAAAGAATTTGGAAAATTAATGGCATACATGCATGCATACATATATACATATGTATATTTAACCACTACATGATGATTGAACACTAACGTCTACACTATATATATATATATATATATATATATATATATATATATATATATATATATATATATATATATATATATATATATAGTGTAGACGTTAGTGTTCAATCATCATGTAGTGATATATATATGCGATTATGTGATTTTTGATGATTTAATACGTATTTTGGACCGTATGTTTTTTACCCAAAAAATATACGTATGTTTTTTAGCCACACTCCTATATATATATATATATAGAGAGAGAGAGAGAGAGAGAGAGAGAGAGATAGAGAGAGAGAGATTTTAATTCATCTATCGTTTATATCACACACCAACTGGGCTAGAATTAGTTAGTGTCCATTTTTATCAAATACATTATGTAAGGATAATATTATTTTAACTCTTGCATCTTGCAGCAGTTGCAGTATGTATATATTTCTTAATATTTTAAAGGATACACTATATATAAATTTCTACCATTAATATATCATGCTATTCTTATTATTTTGCATTTTTTGTTTTGAATCCTTGAAGCACATACAGACATATTGTGTAAAAAGCAGTTGTACTATTGTGATGTGATTTTTCCAAAATGGTCGTCTCCAAACTATCTAATTAACCCCAATTCCTTATTTTTCACCTACTTTTGAGCATCCTCAAGAGGCCACATCATCACTTTTATCTCCACCGTTCGATCAATTTTTTTGTCAAATCTCAGCCATTCATTCTCTCAAATTTATTGATATTTTATGGCAACATATTTTGTGCTTATTAAAACATAATCATATGATTGGTTGAATTGGTGTTTTGTGTTCCATCCCCGATTTAGTGAGAAACGTTGTAAATTTGTTTCTGACCATCAGATCTTAATCAGATGGCTTTAATGAATCATAGTTCAAAGTTATGTTCAATTATTAATACCAATAGTTAATGAAGAGTTCACTCATTAAAATATAAATAATTTTTCTTTTCTTCTTTAAAAAATTATAATTCTTAATGAAATATTTTATTTCTCATGTTAAAATCATCAAATATAAATTTGTTGGAATTTTCTCTTTATTTTGAGTTCCATATTGTTATGGTTCTAATTTAATTATTTTCTTGCTAAAATATGTGAATAAAAACTCTATAAAAGAACAAGTAAAAAAATAATATACTCATTAAGTTATACCTTATACCTTATTTTTCATCTCCATTTAAGCATTCTCAAGAGACCTATCATCAATTTTATCTCGGCCGTTAGATCAATTTTTTTTCAAATCTTAGTTTTTCATTTAAATTATTGCCATTATATCACATGGTTAGATTAATGTTTCGTATTATATTTCCAATTACATGAAAACTATCATACAATTTTTTTGAAATTTTCTTTTTATTTGAGTTTCATGTTGTTATGGTTCCAATTTTTTTTTCCGCTAAATATGTGAATATAGACTATATAAATGAAGATGTACAAAAATAATATGCTCATTAACTTATACCTTATATCTTATTTTTCATCTCTCTTTGAGCATTCTCAAGAGACCGATTGTCAATTTTATCTCAGTCGTTGGATCAAAGTTTTTTGAAATCTTAGCTTTTCATTTAAATTATTACCACAATATCACAGTACCAATAGTTAATGAAGAGTTTACTCATTAAAATATAAATAATTTTTTTTTCTTCTTTAAAAAATTATAATTCTTAATGATATATTTTATTTCTCATGTTAAAATCATCAAATATAAATTTGTTGAAATTTTCTTTTTATTTTGAATTCCATATTGTTATGATTCCAATTTTTTTCCGCTAAAATATATGAATATAGACTCTATAAATGAAGATATACAAAAATGATATGCTCATTAACTTATACCTTATAACATATTTTTCATCTCTCTTTGAGCATTCTCAAGAGACCTATTTGAAATCTTAGTTTTTCATTTAAATTATTAACACAATATCACATAATGACATATTTTTATGATTCTAATTTTATTTTTCTTGATAAAATATATGAATATAGACTATCTAAAATAACATGTAATAAAATGATAAACTCTTCATATTATCTTACTCCTCTGTGAAAATTTTCAAGAGAACTATTATCAATTTCTCTCCGCCGTCAAATAAAAAAATGATCAAATATTAGCTTTTAATTTAAATTATTATCATAATATCACATGATTAGTTAGATTAATGTTCAGTGTTATATCTCCATTATGTGAGAACTATCATCTCAAACAAAATTTCAGAATATTGAAAACTATATTATATTACTTAATGTATTAAGGATTTCATAATAATATATGTGTAATCCATACAATTTTAACACATGAAAAAATAAGAAAAATAGTCGTTACAATTTTTTTTAAGAAAATGAGTAATATTACATTTTTCTATGTAGTATACATATTTTTTCCATATATATAATATTAAATATAATAATTAATTTTTTTTTTAAAGTTAATAATCTATAATTTAATCTTATGCAGTTTCAACTAAAATCTTCGAAATAAATTATCTTGCATTTTTTTTATCTCATTCAACTAAGCCTGATTAATACTTAATTTATTTTTCTAATATAATATGTCAAAACATAATGACATAAGAAAATCAAAAACAACAATTTTGAATTCTCATATATTATTATGTATTATGGATTCACAAACATAATTTTGAATTTTAATAATTACAAGTTATACATTGAAATAACTATTAAAATTGAAATACTCGCCGCGAAGCGCGAGTATTATCCTAGTAATGTTAATATGCTTCTCTAGGTACGGCCAGAATATTCCAATGACAATCATGTTCGTTTATTTACTTACTGGGTAAAATATCAAACTTCTATCCTTGATTTATTTATAGTTGTTTTATAGAAATGGTTGAGTAAATCATATTTTGTTTCAATGTAGAAAGATAGTAACCGACACAAAGTATGTCTCAATCTTCTTTGTTCTGGTTTCGTTCAAGTAAGTTCAGATATTGCACTTTGGATCTCAGCTGAAACTAGTTTCCGTATATGGAGGGCAACAATATAAGATTACAAATTCAAATGTTTAAGGTATTGCAAACAATATTAGCATATAAAGATGATTATATTATATATTTATTACCTTCAACATGTCTCCAATGCTTACAGCTTTTAGTTAACTCATCGAGTGAATGAGAATTATCGTTTTAGGCACCCAATCTCTTTCTCTTGTAGTACAAATTTTATTTAGTGCAACTTTTTAAGTATTTCTTAAAATCGATGTTACTTCTGTTTTGTTACTTCTATTTTATGTATTAAAACATTTCTTCATTTTGAAGTAACAGATTCAACAATGAATTTTTTGTAATTAAATAAATGTAGGATTCTAAAACTGAAAATTGGTGGTTAATATTTGGTGAGAATAATAAGCCGATTGGATATTGGGATAAGTCAATCTTACCTCACATGAAGAACAGTGCCAGCAAGGTTGCTTGGGGTAGAACAGTTTAGTCCCTTCCGGATGAACTGAGCCCACTTCTGGGCAGTGGATATTTTCTATCCGAAGGATTTGGAAAATCAGCTTTCTACCAAGATGTCAAGGTTATTTATGATGGACAAAACTTGATTGTCCCAAAAATAGCCGAATGTTTACGAAAGTTCTGACGAAATTCAAAGCAAACACACAAATTAGGGTTTTGGTGGATTAGGGTTTAGTTAGGCGGTTCATCAAAGTCGGATGGATTAGGGTTTGCCGAAGAAGATCGTGGATCAATTTGGCCATTGATAGCCCTAGAAGAGGAGAGTCAAACCCGGGAAATTGATGACTTGACCAAAAGTCAACTGTCCCAAAAGGGGTCAAATGGGATACCAAAACGAAAATCTCGATGGGCCGAATCCAATGGTACCAACCTCCCACCAGAAACCTTCTATAATTCCCGGAAAACTTGGTCAGAGTTTGGTCAAATTGGTCAAAGTCAACAGACCAGTCAAACCCGCTCGAAAAATCACGAAATTTATGAAGTTCTCAGAATGGACATGCTCAGTGTCAAACGACTTGTCTTGACGAGCCTGACTTGTCTGTAGGGTCCACCCAAACTGGATCAAAGGCAATCGCTGGGAAAATTCAAAAAACCACTGTTCAGCCTCAAAATCATCAATTTCGAGTTGGAAAAACGCATAAAACCACTGTCTGCAGTTTCTTGACCTCACCATTTTCTTCACAGATCTTTGTTTGATAAAATTCCAGTTCCTTTCTCTTCTTCTTGTTACCTTCTTTCCATGGATATAAAGAACTCATAAAATTATTAAGAATTGAGTGAGAAAACTGAGTTTTAAAATCGGTGATTTTTAACGGTCAAAATTTTGGCTGAAATGAACTCGAACAGAATTGGTTCGAATTTCTCAAATGAGGTGAAGTTTTCTTGATTCATTGAGTTTACATGAGGTAGTTGGAGGATACTTGAGGTCTCAATTCAATTCGAAAATGACTCAGAGTTTGATTTTGGCTAATGAGTTGTCGGTTTTAACCAAGTCAAGAGCTGAATCGGAAACCAACCAAATTCAGTATGTTAGAGTTAAAATTGGAGCTCGAAATTCAGCAAGAAGATGCAAGGGACTTCTTGATTTGTTTAAGGAAAAGTGGAATTTGAACTCAAAATTTGAGCTTCAGCCATGGCGAATTTTTGAGAAAGATGAGGAAATGGGGATATCTAGATATTTAGTAGATATTTTTCATTCATTCCAAGTGCTGTAGTGTCGTAAGAGGGAGTAGAAGAAATTTGGAATGATAAACAACAATTAGGTTTAAAGAAAAATCTTGTTTTAACTCGAGTTGTGAGTTGTTCGAAAAATGACTAAAAAATGAAGGAATCTCGAATTGAGCTTTTGCGAGAGTCATAACTCAATCTATACTCAATATTTTTGAGTGATTCAAAGTCACTGGAAAGTGGTCTTTGAATTCGATTTTTACCAGGTCCTTAATGGCGGAATTTCGAACTGAAGATGATTCAAACGATGATAACTTGAGATTTACTGTACCGTTTTCAACGATTCAAAGTGCCACAATTTCTTAGAGAGATGAATAAGAGATCTGGGAAGAGAGAGTTGGAGTTAAAGTATGAAGAAGAGGAAGAATGAGATCTCGAGTTGCAAGGAGTGGGAAAGAATGAAAGAACTCAAGTATTCAGTTCAGCACTAAAACAAAAATATATTTGGTTTTAAACTTCGTTTAGTACCAAGTATATAAGAATTTTCGACGTAAAGCACGCCACACCAAATCCAGAAGGGACCACTACAGCCTCAAAACGCACTTAAGCTGCTCGTTCAAATCTCAACAAACCTCAGCAAAACTTCTACAGTCTAGCCTAACCGGAATGTCTATTTCCATCTAAACGCATGAAATACTCTCTACTTCCTCGCTGGACTTCTCCGGTATATTTCCTACTATACAGCCTTGAGTTTCCTTTCCTCTTCTAATCTGAAATATTACCATTCACCGCCAAAACACTTGAGAAAAATATCTCGACTGAAAATGGATAAAATCAAAACGAAAATTCCTCAATTCTTAACTGCTTGTCCTGTTCAATATCTGGATCATATCTGAATATGCTAATGGACGAAATTACCCTCGAGCCCTCTCATGGCTTAAATGGATCATTCACCTCCCAATTCTCTATATAAAGAACATATCCATCCATTCATGAAATCATCCATTATTCAATCCAATTCCATCCATTGTACATAACACAGTCCACAACTCATCCCTAACACCTTCTTCTTCCTCCTCACAACCCTAATCACCATTAATGGAGGTTTGAGAGCAAATATTTGAGCAAAAACGGGCTGAAGACTTTCAACCCCCAAATTCTCGATCTAGAAGGCTCGAGAAGTCAAGGAGAGCTCCAGATCAACTCCAGAGTCCTCTTGGAAGGGAGTCGTCATCTCGGATTGGTTTGATTCTCGTTTAAACTATTTCTTTTCTCCGGTTTTTCAGATTTGAATTTTTGGGTAAAATTGATGAAAAATATATCAAATCTTGTTTTTGATGTCATGAGTGAGTGAAACTAGGATAGGGTTAGATATTTGTATGATGTGTGATTGAAATCTTGCGTTTATTTGATTCAATTTTGCTAATTGTGAAGTTAAGTTCAAAACATCAATTTATTGCATATTTGCCTAAATCTATTTAGAAGAAGAGTTTTAGATCAAATTGAAACTCATAAATCTGTGTTTAGGAATTTATTGATCATTAGAACACTTGAAAAATGTTCTATTTTGATTAATTTTGGTTTTGAATCGAATTTAAACGTGAAAACTGAAAATAGAAGTTTTTAGTTGAACTTTGAGTTTTGATTCATTTATGAAGTATTTTTTGAAGAAAATTACTTAAAACTTGCTTCTAGATCTGTTAAGATTGTTTGTTGAGTAATTAATGATAACCATATTATACAGATTGTCAAAATAACCCTATTTTTATCAATCAAAGTCAAGTTCTGTCCTGCTGCAGTAATTTTTCTGTTTTTTAGTTTTTTTTCCTTCAATTTCGAGTCCAAAATAAATCTTAAAATTTAAATAAATATTTTTCCTATAAATTTCTCATTTAGTAGATAATTCTCGAATCAAAGTTTGCCCAATTACTATTTATAATCTGTGAGATATTAATTTTTCAAATTTATTATTTTCCTGTTTCTGTTTTTCTTGTCCAATTTTCTGTTCAGTTTTTTCTAATTTTTAAAAAATATAAAAATTATCATATCTGAAAGTTTTTGAAGTGTAGAATTCATTTTTGGAATTTAAAATAATATTTGTTAGATATATTTTGAGATATTGCACCATTTTCAACTGCTCGTCTGTCTGCTAAAATTTCTGAGCTGCTGTCTATATTTTAATTATTTCTCCCAAGATATTTAGCACAATTTTATAAAATGTGAATGGTAGTTTCTTGAGTGTGTGATTGAATTACTGTACAAATTTGGTGATTTTTAAGTTGTGATTATTTTTCTGGAATTTGCTGAAATTGACTGATGTTGAAATTATAAATATGATAAAGTTCTGGACTAAACTGTACAATTCTGGAAATTCTTGAATTAAACTTCAAGAACAGTAAAACACCATTGAAAGGATATCCTTGTCTAGTTTCCAACGATATCTCATTTGCAAAATTTGAAGTTCATTTGACCTAGTTTCGAGTCAAAATATCAAAGCGTGTCAAAGTTGAATTTTGAATAAACTTGAATTGAACTTCTAAACCTTGGCATTTTGCAAATAAGACCCTGAAAACTTGAGAATTGATTGTAAACATGCTAAACTTAAGGCCAGTCTCTCCGAGAATCGATCCCTAGCTCAAATACCACTTATACACTATTTGGTTGATTAGGGAAATTATAAATTGTTTTGTTAACACGTGTTTTGTTAAGAAATATGAATTAGGCCAAATTGTACATTATTCCGGCACGTAGCATATCAACTGTTATCAAAATCTAAGATTATAATTCTTGATTTTACTAGAACAAATCGTTTGTAGTCATTCTTTTATCAAATAATATCATCCTACTTTTGTTCATGTAACATTTCAACTCTCTTTTTTGTCATTGTTTTCTTTTGAATTCAACAATAAACACATGCATTGCACGTGCTTAGGACTAGTATTTAGAAAGAATGATGAAATGTTGAAAACAATACTAGTAAGTTTGGAGCATTCCAAGAGACTGATTTATTGCGTAAATTGCAGATATGCCCCTTCAATATTTTATGAAAATCGGAAAGAAGTCCCTAGATAGTTTTTAATTTCTTAAAAAATGCAGGATGCAGGGCTTTATGCAATTCAATATTACACAATAGTTTTTTGAAATTTAAATGCAATATATTGATTTTTGGTGCAAATTTCCTCGAAATTTAAATGATTATTATAATCCTCTAATTTTTATTTATTAAATGTACAACAAACTAATGTTTACAACCACCCGGACCACCAAAATAAAATCCGATTCCATTGTTATTGTACTTGAGAGTGGATACTTTGTAGCATTTAGGGCGATCATAATTTCTTAAACATTCGGCTATTTTTGGGACAATCAAGTTTTGCCCATCATAAATAACCTTGACATCTTGGTAGAAAGCTGATTTTCCGAATCCTTCGGATGGAAAATATCCACTGCCCATAGGTGGGCTTGGTTCATCCGGAAGGGACTGAACTGTTCCACCCCAAGCAACCTTGCTGGCACTGTTCTTCATGTGAGGTAAGATTGACTTATCCCAATATCCAATTGGCTTATTATTCTCACCAAATGTTAACCACCAATTTCCAGTTTTAGAATCCTATATTTATGTAATTACAAAAAATTCATTGTTGATTCTGTTACCTCAAAATGAAGAAATGTTTTAATACATAAAATAGAAGTAACAAAACAGAAGTAACATCGATTTTAAGAATTACTTAAAAAGCTGCATTAAATAAAATTTGTGCTACAAGAGAGATTGGGTGCCTAAAACGACAATCCTCATTCACTGAATGAGTTAACTAAAAGCTGTAAGCATTGGAGACATGTTGAAGGTAATAAATATATAATATAATCATCTTTATATGCTAATATTGTTTGCAATACCTTAAACATTTGAATTGTAATCTTATATTGTTGCCCTCCATATACGGAAACTGGTTTCAGCTGAGATCCAAGTGCAATATCTGAACTTACTTGAACGAAACCAGAACAAAGAAGATTGAGACATACTTTGTGTCGGTTACTATCTTTCTACATTGAAACAAAATATGATTTACTCAACCATTTCTATCTAAGACAACTATAAATAAATCAAGGATAGTTAGAAGTTTGATATTTTACCCAGTAAGTAAATAAACGAACA